>PYHX02000494.1:682465-1078333 GCA_004302925.2 Cochliomyia hominivorax | reverse complement strand
CTTACAACGTCTCTTTAATAGTGTGGCCGGCGCTGATATGGAAGTTGATTGGATGGAATTGAAACGCATTTTGGATCATTCTCTACGAGATGGTAAGTTTTCTTCAATCCTGCACATTTGTAATTGTGCGTATGAATGAAGTTTCATTATTTACATGCATTTACTTTACGTTAAATTATTTTTTGGGTATGATTTCAAGTTATAAATATATAATAATTTAAATTTATTTAAATGTAAATAATTCCTACAGTTATGAACAGTAAAATAATATCATTTCAAGAAATCCATATAAATATCTACAAACTGGTGCGTACACTTCGATGAATTTTATATTGTTCATGATATTAAGTTCTATACGGTGAAAAAGAAATTCAAATTATTTTTCATATAATTCACTTTCACAGCAATGTTTTTAAACCAACACCATCATTTACTATTTAGATTACTTTACATGATTCCTCTATACTAACAGATAAAAAATTCTCCCTTTTCCACTTCTTATCAGAAATACCACTAAACATTTTACAATTTTTATAAAATAATACTTTTAAGGCGATAATGATATTAAAAATTAAAGATTTTTTTATATAAAATTTAGTTGACAAAAGTAAGATTGAAAACTTCCACATATTATATATCTACTTGACATATTTCCTTGGAGCAAGAAACCGAAGAGACTCATTAATGTAAACAGAATAATTTGTATGAGGTAAACGAAGTAATTATTGTAGTTATATTACAAAATTACCCATATAGTAGATCGTTCAGTTATATTGCATTATATAACTTTATAATAGCATTTTATATCAAAAGTTTGATGATTGCATTTTATTGTTTATAACTGTGCTTATTAAAATAATACACTTATTTATAATTACAATAATTTAAGTCTCATATGTTACTTTTTGCGTTTAGTTAAACACTATCGTTTTCATTTTGAATTCATATTCCAAAATTTGTTTTCTCATAAATTATTATTTTGGGATATATCGTTGTTATATTTAGAGCTTGATTTGATTTTTTGCATGTTAAATTTTTTAAAACATTTTATGAATAATTATGTTCCTTTAATGATTTGTTTTTTCTTTTTGTTTTTATCTTACTCCAATTGACTAAAAGTGGTTCCTAATAGTTAAACATTCATTGAATAAATTAAATCGTTTTTATTTTTTTCTTTTGCGAACTTTTTTTTATATATTCGCCTCTTCCAACAATAAAAATGTTTATAAATAAATTCATACCCATATACCTACAATCATGTATTATGTACAGATTTGCCCAAAACATCAGACATTACTGCACAAAATGTTAGAGATAACTTTGCGCCTTTGTCCAAGGGAAATGGTGAGGGGCCAAATAATAATACGACTGAATTTGATGGTAATAATATTGTGGATACCATCATTTCATTGCTATGTGGACTTTGTAATAAAAACAATATTGACGAAATGCTTGGACTAGATGAACAAAATAATACAACACAACGTCTAGTGGATCACACAGGTGGTGCCACTGACGATCCCCATAACACCGGTGAGCTACTACAACTACTACGTATTTTTAGAGAACATATTTAATGAAAAGATAGTTATCTAAATTATATTGGTGTTGGTTTCATGTGTACATACATAGGTATTCTACAACTTGATGCCAAAAATGTTTTTTTTTTTAATTTTTTTTGGAAAAAAATGTATATATATCTACTTTTTTAAGTTATACAGTATTAAGTGAAATAAAATTATAAACGAACAAATAATTAATAATTTACTTACAATTATCTTTTTTTCCAATTTCAAATCGTTTTGTAGTTATGATGGCAAGTCCCGAAGGTTTCTCCAAGGATGTATGCCGTGCTATGGTAGCCATGTTGGATGCTGATAAATCAGGCAAACTGGGTTTTGAAGAATTTGAAGCTCTTTTAACCGATATTGCCAAATGGAAGGCTGTTTTCAAAATGTATGATGTATATCAAACCGGTCGCATAGATGGTTTCAATTGCGTACTGCCTTAAATTCGGCGGGTTATCATTTAAATAATAAAATTTTAAATGCTCTTGTACATCGTTATGGTTCACGTGATGGTAAAATTGCATTTGATGATTTTCTAATGTGTGCAGTTAAAATTAAAACGTATATGGGTGAGTGTCCTATCATATCATTAGCATTTCGATAACATAAATGATCTTTAATTTGGGAATCGTACCATTCCAGATATTTTTAAGGATAAGGATACGGATAACACTCAAACCGCTACATTTACAATGGATGAATGGATTGAAAGTACAATTTATTCATAATTCAAAAAAGCAACAACACAACGACTTAATAACTTGATTATTGTATTTATTATGTTACTCGAATTATCGTTACATTTACACACTGAATTCTTAAACGTACACCACAACTACTATTAATATTAACATTTTTATTACTGTTATCTATATTTTATTAAATTGGCAGAAAAAAATATATATGTTTTCAAAAATACAAAAAAAATCAAGCATTTTCTTAAGAAATTTAAATTAATTGAATTTTATATAAAGAAATAAAAACAATACAACATATTGCTACAACAATTTTGACATACACATTAATACACAAAATGCCAAACAATTTACAGTTAACAATTACAATAGTGTGATGCCACATTTTTTATGGAAATTAGGAAAGAAACAAAATATCATAATTTACAATATATATTCAATCAAATCATACTAAACTAAATGCATCTATGAAACGCATTAAAAATATTTCAAAATTCAAAAAGTTTATCAGTTTTTTCTTTTTTTATAGTTTTTAGTTAATTATTCTATACATTACTTGAATTACTTTATACTGAGATAGCCAATTATTTACAAGTTATTTTCCTTTTACGAATATGTTGCGTGTAAAAGTAATAACAAATAGTTATAAATAAATTTGTTTTTAGATAGAAGCATGTTTTAAATATATTTTTTGATTATTCTGAAAATAAAAATAATCGTTATTAATATTTAACATACAAGTTTTTTATTATGATTTAAATAAAATTGTCAAGATTGTGTAATACTTATATTACATTACATATTATAAATTTACATTATTATTATAATATTAATTTTATTTTATCTACTTTTTAAAATTAAAAGCAATAATTATAAAATTTTGACAGTATACTTGCAGTACATGTGCTACCAAGTTTTCTTCAGTAAATGACAATCAACAAAAATATAAGAATGATGGTGTAATACAGCCACCTCATGTAAATCTGCCTTGATTCGTTTGTATTTGTCATTTATTGAGGCAATTTTGACATTTTTATAATTTTGTATAGGTTGGAAAAGTAATCAAACCTATTTCCCTATATTTATAAAAAATATATAGCGTGGGTAACACTGTTTAGCCTCCCAAAAACAATCTAAAAATTTATCGTTGAGTTTAATTCCAATTAGTTCGTTGGTCAGCACACTTGCAGTAGCGGTTGTTGATTTTAACAAAAAGGGAAAAGTGTATCTGAATTTCAATATTATATTTAACAAAAAAGTTAAACAAAGAGACTGTTCATTACGCAATTTTCTCTTTTTAACAAAGTGACGTGTTGTGAATTTTGAAAATTTTTTTGGAATTTGTCATCTTTTGTGAAACAATTGTAATTTATCGATATGCCTTGTCCATTTTTAAATCGTTTGAGTGCAAATTTTGTACGTAATTATTCCGAAAATCTGATGCAAGTCTATAGTCGATATTGCCCTGTATTGATGAATAATGGTCAAGCTATTCTATCGAATGAAATTAATCCTCAATTTGATGCTAATTCAGCTCGTACTTATGCAACGTCGAATGTGAACGTTTCTAAGGAACAGGAGGAAGTGGTAGTGGCTCCGGTGCAGCCCAAGAGGGAGGAATCTCAAGTGACTGGGCCTAAGGTAATGAATGTTTCAACAGGAAAAGAACAATTTCCCTACGACAAGTTTTTCCAAGATCAGATAATGAAAAAGAAGCAGGACCATTCCTACCGTGTTTTCAAAAAGGTTAACCGTTTAGCTGGATCAGGTCTATTTCCCCATGCCATGGAGTATTCCACCAGGGAAGAGCGTCCCATTACTGTTTGGTGTTCTAATGATTATTTAGGCATGTCTGCCCACCCTAGAGTTAAACAAGCAGTGGCAGAAGCCTTGGAATGTCATGGTTCAGGTGCAGGAGGTACTCGCAACATTTCTGGCAACTCTTTGTACCATGAAATGTTGGAATCACGCTTAGCCAAGTTGCATGACAAGGAAGCTGCTTTACTATTCACCTCATGTTTTGTGGCTAATGATTCTACATTATTTACATTAGCCAAACTCCTACCTGGCTGCCACATATTTTCTGATGCTGGGAATCATGCATCCATGATTCAGGGTATACGAAACAGTGGTGTGCCAAAACATATATTTAGGCATAATGACGTTGATCATCTGGAAAGTATGCTGGTAAAATTGGACAAGAAAATTCCTAAAATTGTAGCATTCGAAACAGTACATTCCATGACGGGAGACATTTGTCCTTTAGAAGAAATGTGTGATATTGCTCATGAATATGGTGCCCTCACCTTTGTAGATGAAGTTCATGCTGTGGGTTTATATGGTGAGCATGGTGCAGGTATTGGAGAACGTGATGGTGTTATGCACAAAATGGACATTATATCGGGTACGCTTGGCAAAGCATTTGGTAACATTGGTGGCTATATAGCGGGCTCTCATAATTTGGTAGATATGATACGTTCCTATGCAGCAGGTTTTATATTTACCACTTCCCTACCTCCTACTGTTTGTCGTGGTGCAATGCAAGCCATTGATATATTGGCATCCGATGAAGGACGTGAATTGCGAGCTTTACATAAAAGAAATGTCAAATACTTGCGTAATCTTTTAAGATCTGAAGGTAAATTAAGTTTATTTTAAGCACAAAATCTTGGCACAATTTCATTAAGCAATTTTTTAATGTTAATATATTATTTAACATTTTAAAGACTTATTATTTAATGTTCTTGTTTTTTGATTTTTTTTGTGTTTTTTGTTTTTTTTTTAGGTTTTCCCGTTGAAGACACCCCCAGCCATATTATTCCAATACGTATAGGTGATCCATTAAAAAGCTCTAAAATTTCCGACTTGCTTATGTTTAAATTTGGTCACTATATACAAGCCATAAATTATCCCACTGTTGCACGAGGTGAAGAGAAATTACGATTGGCGCCCACACCATTCCATAATGTTGATATGATGAATCAATTGGTTAATGATTTGAAGAAAGTATGGAAGATGTTGGATATGAATCTCAATAAAGAATCTCCAAAGGTTTCTCAGAATGATTACGTTACCAAAAATGATGTCAATATTTTAATATAAAAGAAAAACAACCAACAAAGTATCAAATTAACCGAACTATAACTGTTTTTTTATTTTATTCATAAATATTAAAATGTACATATGTATGTATGTATGTATGTATGTACGTACGTACAATATGCTGTATCTATTGTATTACTGAGGGATTTTGGTGTAACCACTAACTAATTTATTTATATATATTTTTTCATCTTAATTATTACAATGTTAACTTTTGTGAAAAATAAATGAATTGTATAGGTGATATGTCTTTAAAAAATGTCGTGTTATTTCAATGACAATGATTAGCCATAGGAAAGTTTTGAGATTGTTTAATGCACATGTCCAGATTGACCCAATCCAAAACGGCTTGGTCAGTTTTGATGAAATTTTCACAGAATTATTTCAATATACCAGGGAATATGGGGGTACCATACGAATCAAATATTGAATATCGAATTTCAAAATGATAGATCTCAAGGATCTGATTTAGTGGACAAAATGTAGAGAATGTAGGATCAAGGGGAAAAGTAGCCCCTAGCACCGAATCGAATATCTTAAGAACTTCTACAGCCAGAAGTTTACTTTTTTAATACATTTCGTGATTTGTTAAATTTCTCCCGAGATCTAGGACTGAGTAGTTTTGCTGCAGCAAAGTTATGAATAAAATTTTATAATTTTACGTATTTAAGTGAAAAGAAATGAAATGAAAGATTTTTTAATTAATTTTTAATTAATATATTAATTTTTAAGTCAATAGGTCAAAAATAACGAACATTTTGTTTTTTGTTTTTTTTGTTCTTATATAAAGTTTCTGTCAATGTCCTCATTATTAGTGTCATTAATAATATTGTTTATAACCTCCACCACCACAACTGGTGAAGGGAGATTAACTTTTTCGTTCCATGTGTTACACTAAGAAGGAATCATCATCTCAGATATTTGTGTCTATCGGTATATTGGCATGCTCACAAGTACAATAATTGACAGAGTACTATGAAATCTGGCCTGACTATTTCTCATAGTCCTTAGAGTTTGCAATTTTAAACCAACAAAACCGTTTCAGTAAGTTGATAGATATAGACCGATATCTTAGGCAACCTCTAAATTCATGCGAAGAAATTTTGTAAAATCTTCAATTATAAATCGACGAACTAGAACGAAATTTTGTGAGTGAGCATTTGTGGTAGAGGGTACTCAATATTCGGCACAGCTAAATTAAGCATTTATACTTGTATAAATTCATTTTATTTTTGTTTTGTTTGGAAACGATGACACGACATTTATGGTAATGGAAAAACTAGTTTTTATCAAATGAAAAAATTAATTGAGACGTCGCATGTTTTGTACAAATTGCATGTAAAATAAGAAAAATGTTGCGATGGGGCTTTTTTATGATATTTGTTATTTTAATAAGATAATTTTTGTTTTGTTATTCCCCCAGAATACACACACATATATATATATATATATATATATATATATATATATATATATATATATATATATATATATATATATATATATATATATATATATATATATATATATATATATATATATATATATATATATATATATATATATATATATATATATATATATATATATATATATATATATATATATATATATATATATATATATATATATATATATATATATATATATATATATATATATATATATATATATATATATATATATATATATATATATATATATATATATATATATATATATATATATATATATATATATATATATATATATATATATATGTATATATATTATATATATTTGTTATTTTAATAAGATAATGTTATTTTATATAATATATATATATATATATATATATATATATATATATATATATATATATATATATATATATATATATATATATATATATATATATATATATATATATATATATATATATATATATATGTGTGTAAGGAAAAAAACACTTAAAGACCTTGAATTGACTTAAAAGTAAACTGAACTATAATTGACACACTTACAAAAATACACGCAAAAAATTTATGACTTATTTGCAACAGCAAGCACCAGTAAATGTATAAACTATTTCTTAAAATATGGAATATGAATAGAGGTTGGATTTTCAGCAAGTTATAAATGAAGATTTACAATTTTTTTAAAAGTCAGTGAAGTGTTGTTTTAGGTACAAAATTTTTAAAGAAGTTATTACGTTTTCTTTTTTAAATAAAATTAAGTATTAAACTTAATAATAAAATCGAACAAGAAAAACGACCCGACCGAACAACCTAGCAGACCCGACAAATTTCGTTTTACCAAAAAAATGTTGCTTTATATGGTTCCTTGAGAAGGTTGTCGGTTCCAAATTTGAGAACTCTTCTTGTTATAATAATTATAATTATAAACAGATGGAAGATATTTACTATAAATTTTAATACAAGGAATCTTAAATATAAACTGATATTATTATAGACCTTTATAAAATACCTTTATAGTTTCAATATAAACAAACTTAAGCATTTCTGTAAACTAATATTTTTTATTATAACTAATTTGTCTTCATAAATGTCAGGAAAATAAATCTATTTTCGCTTATACTTATTCTTTTTGAAAGGAGGTTTTTGATTTACTTGTCTAATTTGTTGTATAATCCATTGTACACCTTCATCAAGTCCATCACCTGTTTTAGCACTACTAGAACAAATGTGCCATGGCTTATCCATTATAGAAGTAAGATCTAAAGCTGACGAAATGTATTTAAAGGTTTTATTAAAAAACAAACAAATTCTCAGTATTTGATTTATCTATGTCCTAAATTAGCTACTTTGAAAAGAAATATTTCTTACAAACCTGCAGCAATGTTAACGCTCGACAATGAATTTTCACAATCATTTTTATTTGCATAAAATAATATCGGTATTTGACGTTCCACCAAATCTGGATGTTGCAATAAAATATATAATTCCTCCTTAACAACAACTAGATATGAAAAGAAAAAACACATTTCACCATACAAATTTATTTCTGAAATATGTCACTGAACTTACCCATTCTCATGTTATCACTAGAATCAATAACATAAATTATACCTTGACATGATTTGAATTGATGTTGCCATAAATTTCTATATTTCCAAGCACCAGACATATCTATTACACTAAATTGGACACCATGACCTAAAAAGTATAAACAGTAGTCATTGGAAATTTTTTTTCGTAATATGAGCTTACTATAAAATTCTTCATTGGTAAAACCAACTGTGGGCACCGATATATAAGAATTGTTTTCATTTTTTCTTTTAAAATTATTTATAATTGTGGATTTTCCACTATTGTTTAAACCCACCACCAAAATGGTCATTTTCTCTTTATTAATCTTTAATAAACTTAAAAAGTTATCAAACATTCCCATTATTTTTCCAGATATACAAGTCCAGAAGAAAATATTATTATTCAAAATAAACAAATGTCCTTAGCTAATGAACTTGTAAAACTTGTTTCATTTTGATTTGTTTACGTTGGAGTTTCTATGGCAACATTACATTATGACGATTTCTTTTAAATTTGGTTGAATTTAAAATTTATTAAAGTTATCATTTACTTGAAGTTGTTTGTTCTGATTACCAAACTTCGAACAGGGGAGTCATAATACATTTTGATCGTTGATCAAAGTTTTTAAATAACTGGAATTAGAAGTTTTGGTGAAAAATTCTACAGTGCCGCAGTAAAAAATTTAACAGTTTCAAGCGACGCAAATCAAAAACAAAACGACGCAACCGCGCAAAACTAATTTTTTCACTTTTTAAACAGCAATGCTAATCGGAACGAGGAAAGCCGGGGCTCTAGTGTAGTACTTATTTATATATAAAATAAAAAAAGTTAAAATATCGACATGGTAGGAATGTTGATTAGTTCCTAAATGGGTTCATATAAAAATTACTATATCACGAAAACTACTCGAGAGCGGAATAACGTTTTAAAAAAGATTCATAAAATTTGTTATACAGCTTTGCATGGCATTTTATTTTTCTTTAAACAATTTACAATGCAATCAGCTGTTTTCGAATATTCTTTTGACGTTTTCTCATCAATTGTTAAGCAAAATATTTTCGCAAATGCACAGTGATCTTTGTACCGTGTACTAAATTTTAGTTTTGTTTGATTTTTGTTATATACCCGGTATACAAAAATATTTCATTTAATTGTTTTAAATACTTTCATTTATAACGAAAAAAAGAAGAAAAAGATTTTTACAGAATGTTGTCAAATATTAAAATGTTTGCCATTAAAAATTCTGCCCAAAAATTGTCCACTATTGGTAAGTAAAAAGTAGTAAATAATAAATATAGTATATAGTTATATATATTTATTTTTTTATTCTTATTTATTGTATAATTAAGTTTAAATTAATTTAAAAAAAATAGTAATCTTTTGAAAAAGAAACATTTAATAATAATTTTATTAAAAAAAATGTTTATTAAATGTTCAATAACATTTATAATTTTGTTAAAATATTTGTTGTTTTAAATTGAACGTCAAATTTTATGAATTTATTGTTGTTTGTCTTATATACTGGAGTCGGTCAAAGTCCAAATAAATATGATTGCGTCTAGTCTATATCAAACAACAAACAAGCAAGCAAGCAAAATAACAAAATGAAAGTCTGTCTATAATTAGAGTGTTTTAAATTTTTTGTTATTGTTGCAAAAACACATTCATTCAGTTACTAAATCATAGATAATAAAATGATTATTTTTTCTTAATGTTTAGGATCTTTGCGCAGCTTATCTGCAACATCATCTAACAGACAAACTCAGAGAAACAACATTGTACTTGTTGATGGAGTCAGAAGTCCCTTTTTGTTATCAGGCACAACTTATTCTAAACTGATGCCACATGAGTTGGCTCGACATTCCCTTTTGTAAGTCCAACTAATTTATATGTCATTATATACTTCCTAAATGAATATTTTACTTTCTGCTTAGGAGTCTTTTACGTAAAACCAAACTAGATAAGTCTATTGTCGACTACATTGTCTATGGCACAGTTATACAAGAAGTTAAGACCTCGAATATTGCCCGTGAGGCCGCTTTAGCAGCTGGTTTCAGCGATAAAACTCCTGCACACACTGTTACCATGGCTTGTATTAGCTCAAATGCTGTAAGTCAATAAAATAACAAAACATTGTATTTATTTGAGTAAAGTTATATAAAGTTATACTTAATTTTGTTCGTAGGCTATAACGACTGGTATGGGTCTGATAGCAACCGGTACATACGATACTATTGTAGCTGGGGGTGTTGAGTTTATGTCCGACGTTCCTATTAGATTCTCACGTAAAATGCGTTCTCTTATGTTGAGAGCAAATAAAGCAAAAACTTTGGGTCAACGTTTGGCACTGTTGTCAACATTTAGACCAAACTTCTTAATACCAGAATTGCCAGCTGTAGCTGAGTTTTCTTCTGGAGAAACAATGGGACATTCGGCAGATCGCTTGGCAGCAGCTTTTAATGTTTCGAGACAAGAACAAGACGAATATGCTTTGAGATCACACACATTAGCCCACGAAGCTCAACAAAAAAGCTATTTCACAGATTTGGTTCCTTTCAAAGGTAATTAATTGTAAAATTGCTATTAAAGTTTATTTCTTTTTTTAACTTAGGAAATAAATTTTAGTTTCTGGAGTTGATGAGTTGGTAACAAAAGACAATGGCATTCGCGTGTCCTCTAAAGAACAATTGGGAAAATTGAAACCAGCGTTTATTAAACCTCACGGAACCATAACAGCTGCTAATGCTTCATTTCTTGTAAGTATATTTTGGAATTACATATCGCTAATTTGCTGCAAGATCGTCAAAATTCGCAATATTCTCCTTAACATTAGTAGTGCATAGTAAATTATGTAATGCATGTGTGAACCATTAACATATTAACAGTTCTTTAGATATTCGAAAATTAGTGTTTGCTTTGTATGGGAGTACCTTTACCCATGATCCGTCATATATTTAGATCAAAAACAAATTCCTGCAAAAGTGATTAATGTCGAGTTTGAGAACTATTGCTGTTATAGTTCTTTAGATATTCGATAATCAATATTTTCTTCTTATGGGGAACACCTCTCCCCATGATTCTATACGCCCTTCATTCAGTCAATAAAAACAGTTATTTGAAAAATTTATTGGGATCAAATTTGAAAATTATCGGTTTAGTGGTTCTTAAGATATTCGATTATTAACATCCTGATCCTAACCGTCCTTCATTTTGTTTAGTAAAACAGTTCCTTGATAAAGTGGTTGGAACAAAATTTGAAAATTCTCTCTGATATATTTTTTAAAATAATTGGTGATCAATATTTACCTTATAGGAGGGCTACCTCCCCTGATCCTCTCCGTCTCACATTTTGCCTCGTAAAAAAGTTCCTTGAAAAAATTATTGGGACCAAATTGAAAAATGTTCGCTCTTAAGTTTTTATATTTTCTTTGTATTATGGCGTTACCTCTTCCCTTGATACTATCCATCCTACTTCCAGTAAAACAGTTTCTTGAAACCAAATTTGAAAATTGTCGGTGTTATATTTCTTTAGATATTCGATAATCAATATTTGCTTTGTTTGGAGGGTACTTTTCCCTCTGGACCTGTCGATATTTTTTGTCTTATTTCCAGCAAAATCGGTCCAGCCGCAAACAAAGAAACACAGATTCATTTTTATATACATATAGATTAATAATTGCCAGAAATAAAGCTTCATTCCGGTTTTCATTTTTAAATTCCAAGAAATATGAAATATGTAAAAAAAATTACAAACGCATCTTTTATATTTTGTGTTATGACTACCTAGAGGCAAATGAGCGATATGTATGTTTTATTATTTTATTTCTTTTTGAAATTGTTTTTTTTTTTCTTAGACCGATGGTGCATCTGCTTGCCTCATAATGACTGAAGAAAAAGCTAAGCAGTTGGGTTTAAAGCCAAAGGCTTATTTACGTGAATTCACCTTTGTTTCTCAAGATCCTGTAGATCAACTTCTTTTGGGTCCTGCTTATGGTATTCCAAAGTTGTTAAAAAAGGCCGGCTTGGGTCTTAAAGATATCGATACATGGGAGGTTCATGAAGCTTTTGCTGGTCAAATTGTAGCTAATATTAAAGCTTTAGAATCTGACTGGTGGTGTAAGACTTATTTGGGGTTGAGTGAAAAATATGGTGCCCCCGATATGAATAAATTTAATAACTGGGGTGGTTCGTTATCTATTGGTCATCCATTTGCTGCCACCGGTGTTCGTTTGTGTATGCATACCGCCCATCGTTTGGTCAGAGAGGATGGTAAGTTTGGTGTGGTAGCAGCTTGTGCCGCTGGCGGACAAGGTGTGGCTATGCTGTTGGAAAGATATCCAGGTGCCACAGCTGACTGAAATCGATTTGATTTCCTTTTTTTAATTTTTTTCTTAAAATTAAGCTGATATTTGTTATTATTTAAATTTAATTTTAAATCATTTTTTTCGAGCATTCTATACCATAACTGAAAATGTGTTACTCAAAAATAATAAATTCAAAGATACGAGTATTTAAAATTTAATAAAACATTTTTATACGTATATATTTAAATACAATCAAATTATGTTTAACAATTTATTTATTATTAATTAATTCTTCTTATTTGTGGTGGAACATAATGTTCATCTACAACACGAGGCTTTTTCTTTTTACCAAACCACCTCTTAGGGTAGAACACACGTTTGTTGTATATCTCCAAGTCCAAATGTTCTTCGTTATCAAAGAACCATAGTAGTTCTTTCTTGGTATTAATTTCACTTTGAAGTTTTTCTATATTTTCGATTCTTTCCTTTTCCATAAGTCTTTGTTCTTCCTCCAATTTCTTTTCATTTCTCAGTTTCTGCCACTGTGATATTAATTGTTTTTGCTTTTCAGCCAAAGATATGGCTTCCTTAGCTGATGCTTGTTTCATGAATTCTTTAAGGACATCACTATATGACGATTTTGATTCCAATGCCACAATTTTGTCCACCAAATTGTTTTGATTTCCTTTTGTTAAAATTTGTTTGCAAATCTCAGCAATATCAGCATTTATTTCAATTGATTTTGAACTCAAAATTTTATCTAGTTCTTCATAATTTTCCGCTAAAGTAAAACCCAAGATTTGGGCATTACTTTTAGCATTTCCTTCCAGGACTTTGCTTGCAATTTTAAGAATGGCTTTCGACATTTCTTTATGTGGTTTATGGTCGATCTCATTGCGCAAAAATTTTACCCGAATTTTTGTCTGAAAGAAAAAAATTTAATTTTTACATAAATTCATAAACTTTCAAAACCCACCTCTTGCACTTTTCCCTTTGGAGGGTTGGTGTTTTTTTCGTCTTCTGATTTATCTTTTGAAAGTTCATTCTTTAGTGATTCCAATGTAGACTTTAAACAAAAACCTTGTACAAATTCACTACCCAATTCATCTAATAAAACAAGCTTCAAAGCCAATGGTAAACCTAAAACGTACTCCTGCTCTTCATACAATGCTTGGGTAACCACAAAACCTGTGAAGTCATTCAAAAATATACCATACTGTGGGCGATCCACGAGCAGCGGTATCAATTCTTGTATTGCTGCATTATTCAACAAATGTCGCACTACAGCAAAATGTGTGGATTCCAAACAAGTATTTCCCAGTTTTGTTGACCTCAGATTTGCCAGTAAATCTAGGACGGCCGAGCGTCTATCCTCATAATGTCCAATATTATTTACAAACAAATCGAGGTTAAGAGCATTTAGATTTTTACTGACTACTGCCAATTGTAATTGATTGCCATTTGTACCACTGGGAGGTTCCAAACGTGTATTGAGCACTTCTCTAATTTCGTTGGAAAGCAATCTCTTTGATGTATTTATGTATGCAGGTGACACAAAACCTCTAGATCTTAGTAACATCTTAAAATATCCAACCACACGCAATCCAAAGCAATCTTTTACACATGACATAACACTATATTATGTTGTTTACATAAAACACACAGGAATAACATTAAAAACAACAGGGTTACTCAAAATTAGTACTCTGCAGTATTCATCGATTTGTTTCTCTAATCTAAACACATTTTGGCAAAGGGAAAGTTAAAAATACATATCGATTTTCAGATGTACATAAAATTAAAATATCTTTATTTCAATTTAACTTGTTATAATCTTTGGTGCTACCAAATATTTATTACTTGTTGCAAAATCTTTGAAATAATCAACACCTTTTTCGAAATAATCGGATTTTTTAGTTAATATATTTTCAAATTCTGCAGAATTTGCCAAATCCTTTCCTCCATTCCAAGCGTCCAAAAGGGGGCATTTACTTTCTCGCACGTGAAATGAAGAATTGAATGGCCGCATTTCTTGTAATTCCTTAAGTAAGCGATGTTTGAGACCTATTTTATACGACAATATATATTTAAGAAAACAATGATTATGGTTGGCATAAAATATTACCAGGTAATTTAGAACATCCTCCAGTAATAAAAATATTTTCTGCTAGTAATTGCTGTTCAGTTGGATTAAAAAGATTAAATACAAAATTTAGCAGTTCAGCTACACCACACTCAGACATTCCAATCATGCTAGGTTGAAATAACAATTCAGGAGCCCGTAATGATTCAACGCCGACATGAAGCTATAAAAAAGTTATAAAATTGTTGGAAGTTGTTAAATCATTTAGTTTAAACAAATTAATATATTCAATAAATTGCGTCGCTAATCGTTATAATTGAAATTAGAAACAAATAATATTTGAAACATTCTGTTATATTTTCATGTAGTAAAATATTCACACAATTATTTAAGTTAGAAGATTGATTAAAGGAATTAAAGACATTACAAAATGTCTTTAAGTAATTTAATACAACGTTGTACATTGGTTGCTCCTAATTTAATTAAACGCAATTTATATACAAGCGTTGTACGTACCAGTAGCAAGGCATATGACCACGATGGAAAAACCAAAATTAATATTTTTAATACACAACAGGACTTGGGCATAATGATTACAGGCTACAGCCAATATGGTTTTCGAATGAACAATGATATGGTTGTTATTGGTCCCGTGGCTGTATTTCCCAGGTACTCTTGTGATTATATAATATTGTACATAAGAAATTTACGTATATATCTATAACTTTTTTAAAGATCTCTTTTATCATGGAATGTGGAATCGATGGATGACATAAATGAAGAAAGTTTGTCTTTGTTTACAGCACTAGAGCCAAAATTAGATTTGTTAATTATTGGTATTGGTGATCAAACAGCAACGCCCAGCTTTTCAAAAAAGATTTTAAGTTTTATGAAAAAATATAAAATAAATGTGGAAGTATTAAGGACTGAACAGGCCTGTGCTACTTTTAACTTCCTAAATGCCGAAAATCGTATGGTAGCAACAGCTTTGATACCACCATTACATATATCTTATAATGAGAATGATGTTTTGGGCACAAGTATCCAAAGATTTAAAGAAGGTTTTTAAATTAAAAAAACTAATAATTATTTGTTGTTAATATTATATGCTAAATATAAAGTTAAACTGTGAAAATTGCTGACACACATGTATATGTATAATAAAATGGTAATTTAAAGGACTTACTTGATACAGTTCAGCAGTATTTTCAGTTTCCTTGTCCTTATCTATTACAGCATGATGGTATTTCATAATGTTATCATATTCCAAAAGTTTTTCATTTTCAGCATCACTATCACTTTCATTTTCATTGCTAATTTTCTTATACACATCCCAATCTTTGTCATCTTTTCCAAATTCATCGCTGCCCTTCTCATTTGAAGCTAAGAGTGATATTATACGCATCCGTTCCTGAGAAGCGACTGTATGACGTTTAGCCATTTCTTGGCGGCGTTTAGATCGATTTGATTTCTTCTCTATTATAGTCATATGCTTGTTTTTGATGTCTTTAAGCCATTCCTCCAAACTAATACCAGGAGGTGGTTTATATTTTGAACCTCTACCCGATGACGATACATTAGTATCTGTATTAGGCTATATTAAAAAAACACGAATTATTTAATATCAGAGCATATTTATAAACCAACTTACCTCATCCGTTATACCTTTTTTCTCTCGACGTTTTTGGTTGGCCTCTATTAATCTTTTCGTCATTTCTTTTCTTCTTTTGAGTTTCTCTTCAACCGCCATTGGATTAACTGCGGCCGGTTGAACATAAGGCAATTGTATTTTCTTAACATTTTCGTTATAGTAATCAATATTATCCCATTTCTTTAACTCTTCTTTATAGTCTAAAGCTACATAGCTATGATTATGGAAGATATCTTCCATTCGCGTCCATGATATAGCATTTAAATGAGCCGGATATTTCATTTGTAGAAGACGATACAGATAAGAAATCATTTGATAACCTCCTAAATTAAGACGACGAACTTTATCATGTTGTAAAATGCCTTTTAATATGGGCACTACGTGCGTTGTATGGTAACCAAAATTAATTATCAAACTGTTTTCCTCATTATTGTCAACTCTATTGTGCTGCCAACTTAAGATAGAATCTATGCCATAACATACAGCAGACACCCCATAACATTCAAACAGTAATTCATTCATTGCTATCGGATAGAAGATAATTAGGAAATGCGCAAAAGGGAAAAACTTTATTTAATTCTATACATTCATTTAACATTTTAAAGAAATACAAATAACTTTCTCCTTTATATTTTTATTAATTACAACAAAAAATTTGCCCATTACATATAAATGATCAGATTGTATATAAATGTTTAAATACTCACTTTGGCGGCAATAATTTGGATTCGCTAAAGGTTCTGTTAACAATACTGTATGTGGTCTCCAAGACTCCGTTTCTGTTTTAGACAATTTTGTAAAAATGTAGTCAAATATATGCTCCTGATAAATGGGATGGGTAACAACATTTCTTTCAAACTGATTCTTTACCAATAAACGCATAGCATCCACATCAATTTCATCACCAATTTGGAAAACATTTTCATTCGCAATAGTGAGAATTTCTTTCTTTTTGTCTTTACGTGGTTTAGCCACTAAATTTCGAAATTCTAACAAAGGTTTATCAGAATTATTAAAACCAATGCGACATTTGTATGAACCTAATAATTGCAATGTAATATTTATTATTTAAATTTGTGTCCGAAATGTAAATCTTACCATTATCTATTATTAAAACTCGTTCCCGAACCATGTTCTAGTTTATATGGTCTTTATTAATTGTTTATTACTCCAAGATTTGTTGAATTCAATTAAACATACAAACAAACAAAAACAAGCATTCTCACACAGGGTGTGTATAAAAATATCTACTACTTTTTTAATTTATCAAGAATGTTGAGAAACAATTATATATGAAAATTATTTTTGCAATTAGTTACAACTCACAGTTGTAACTAATTAATTATTTAATAAATTATTGTATTAAAGACAATATATATTTTTTAAATTTATTTTTAATTACCCTGTATTTAAACAATTTATTTTGTAACTATGGGTAACTCCCTCTTTAAACGCAAAACATCTGGCAACCTAAACAAATAATTCACATATTTTTTTTAATCTAAACTAAGACGATATAAGTAAAAATTATACATATATAGATTTAATTTATTTTTAACATAAATATGGAAGATCAACGTAGTGATAAAATATATGGAGGATGTGAAGGTCCTGATGCAATGTATGTTAAACTTATATCTTCAGATGGACACGAGTTTATTGTAAAACGGGAACATGCTTTAACCTCTGGCACCATCAAGGCTATGTTGTCGGGACCAGGACAGTTTGCAGAAAACGAAGCCAATGAAGTACATTTTCGCGAAATTCCGTATGTATTTATCGCAATTTTCACAAAAAAAGTATTTTTAATTTAAAAAGTCATTTCGTTAAAATTTCTATTATTCATTATATACTTTCATATACATTAATAAAATACATTCGCACAAATGTACATATTACGTATGTATGTACGAATAAACATACATAGTATGCATGTTTATTATTAAATATAAAATTATCATAATATTAAAACTCTTCAAAATTGATCAATGATTTATAGTCATTTTTCATTTAATATAATAAACAATTAATCATGAAAATTTGTTGTTTTTGTATAATGTTGAATAAAAAATCTTGCAGAATCTCGTTTAATTGTTTTGATTTTGTTTAATGAAAAATTGTATATATTCTTAGTCATGCCGAAATATACAAAAATAAAGCTGAATATTTCAAAAGATTACAGTGAAAACCCGTCATATCGAATAATTCGGAAGCAGAAATTATTCAATACCGGTCAGTTTTCTGAAATGCAAAAAAACAGTTAACCGGTTTCCGGTTTCGATTTTTCAATACACTATGTGTGATCTTAATAAATATTGCTACGGATCAATAGCAAATACATCATGAAAATATTTCTTGCTAAAAGTATTTTTAAAAAAATGTAATCATATTTTTTTTTTTTTTGGTAATTTTAGTTCTCACATTTTGCAAAAGGTTTGCATTTACTTTACTTATAAAGTGCGCTATACAAACAGTTCTACAGAAATTCCAGAATTCCCAATTGCCCCTGAGATTGCTTTGGAACTCCTGATGGCAGCTAACTTTTTAGATTGTTAAACAAAATATGTCAATGTTATTCTTTTATTATTTCTTATATAAAATCGGTATGATATGAAAAACAATTGATTCATGTTTTATTTATACGGATTAAGGAAAATTGTTATTGTATGTATTTGCATGTAGGCAACATAAATAACTTGATAAAATTCGATTCAAACCTTAGAGTTTTTAAATTTTATTTATCAAAGTACTTTCATATTCGTAAGAAGAATATACTTAAAATGTTTGTCATAATTCTTATAAATATAACGATGGATGGAAAAAGTGCTACAGTTCTATTAAATGTGTGCAAATAATAAATTGGAATTATAAATAAATTAAAACCAAATAAGGTAACTATGCAATTATCTGTATTTATTAGATCATTTTTGACTAAAAAAAAAAAATTTTGTAAATAAAAGTAATAAAAAAATGATTTTATTGTATGAAAATGCCCAACAAAACACCGAAAATTATTAAAAACAAGTAAAAATGCTATATATGACTGTGACGAATTTTGAAATCCCTCCACTACAAATGTGTGTGAAGTAAACAAGCTATGTTTCGTAAATATTTACACATACACTCGTAAACGTATACATTATATAAACGTTTTCTTAAATATAACACAGAAATGCTTAATGATTCATAAAATAAGTAATATTTTTGGCTATAACTTTTTTTCTCCTGAACCTATTTTGATAACTTTTAGAATGGTAATAAAGTACATACAACTTAATATTATTTCATTCTAATTTATAATTAACAATTTTACGAAGGATCTTTGCTTGAACTTAAAGGTTGCCTCAGGTATCAATCTATATCTATAAGAATACTGAACAGGTTTTACTGGTTTTAAATAGAAAACTTCTCAGGACTATAAGCAATACTCAGACTAAATTTCATTGAGCTCTTGCGGATATGAGCATGCCGGAAACAGACAGACGGACATAACTAAATCGACTGAGATGACTCCTTCTTAGCGTTACACACGAAATAACAATGTTAATATACCCTCCTCACCACTTGTGGTGTCATAAATATTTATTTACAAAATAATTTTTGCTCTTTCATAATGGAAAAACTTGATAAACCAGAACCGGAAATCGGTTTCGAACAGTTTGAAACTATACAAATTTTGCATTCTTCATTTTGTGGATTCCGACAACTTTGTCACAGTACATATTTTCGGTTAAGTTATTGGTGTATAAAAGATTCCTTTTTAAAAAACCAGCCAAATTAGATTAGTGTGTAAAAGGTTATAGACCAATAACTAAAACCATTGTAAAGGAAAAAAATATTTCAATTACTCGATATAATCTTATTATTATATATTAACATGAGAATCAAATTTTAAAATAATATTCCTCCTTAAGACTTTTGTTGAATGTTCTGAAACAAAGTAGTCAATGCAAAGGGATGCAAAATAGTTTCTTAACAGAAAATATGGATATTTAATAGTTTTTTTATATATCCTACAACCACAACATTGACTTTCTACAAGTATGGAACTGCCATAATTTAAAATCATGCTTACAAATATTTCGAATAATTTTCATAATCAGTAATATAAAAAAAATCGTTAAAAGAAAGATGAAAAAATATACACATCGATTTTTTTTAATTTTATCCATAATGACTTATTTCATAAACACAAATTCAGCGAAACTAGAGTTAAATCAAATAAATTAACTTGTAAATCAGACAGGACAAGATTTTCGAAATCTTCTTAATGGTAATGAATGTTAATTTTTATTTTTATAAAATAATTATTTAACAATGAAAAAAAGTTGTCATATTAATGAATAATATGGTACTTCAAGTTTCAAAACTTGAGATTACATTTGAAACGTTAGGTCACAAAATAGTGGAAAACTAATATTAAAAAGTATATATGCTTTTTAAGTCCTATCGAATCTTATAAAATAAAAATAATTATTTTAAAAAATAATTACTTAAATTAATTATAATAAAGATTTAAACAAATCATATATATTTTTTAATAATGGACTTAGACCGATTTTACTGTACATGAAAAATATTTGAGTAATTTGAGTATTAAATTACTATTTTAATCAACTTTGTAACACGTGATAATTTTTGAATAAGACCATTAAGGCACAATTTAGTGTGGCGGTGTGTTTAGAATGGATCCTGAAGTCAAGCAGAAAAGAGCAAAAATGTCGGCTTTGGAACAGTTAAAGAAGTACACTACCATTGTGGCTGATACCGGTGACTTTGAAAGTGAGTTAATAGTAATTGTTATGTTTGTATGTAGAATAGTTGCTTTTCACAGATAATGTTGTTTAAACATTTAAAGCAATTCACTTAAATGACGCTCTATATGATTTGCAAAAAAACAAAAACTAAGAAAAGTTTTAACCTTAGATAACATACGCGAACTTTCAATATTGACTAACCTTCAAGTGTCTTAGATATGTTTTAGAATATGAATTAAAGCAAATGTATTTAACATACATGTTTTCATATATACGTTTGAATGTATGTATGTATGGGTGCTGTTTGCAAACACCGTAAATGACAGAAATGTTAACTAATTAATTTTAATTAATCAAATAAATCGACTATCTGGTACTCCTGGGAGGGTGGAATAAAGGAGTTGGAATATGGTAGGTTCCAATAAACGGATGAATTAACTTCTCGCATGTTTCTGAAAGTATTCCAATGTTGCATCAAATCTTTATAAATCTATAAAATATGCAGACTTTTGAGATATATATTTCTGTTTCAATCTATTTTGAAAACTGTATGTAATTTATGCCTACTTACTATTTTGGAAACCTATCTTGGACTAAATAAAATCTTTACACTTTAAAATTGAAATAAAAAAGTCGCAATTAAAAAAAGGCAAAATTAAATTTAAGATTTTATAATTCTATAATTTGTAAGTAAGACAGTGTGTGCTAAATGTTTACTTTAATTCAAAACTTGAAAATGTATTTTTTTTATAATTTTTAGGCATGAAGCTTTACAAACCCACCGATGCCACAACAAATCCTTCTCTAATTTTAAATGCCGCCAAAATGGATCGTTACAAAGATATTGTATTTAAAGCTGTCCAGTATGGCAACAAAACAGGAGGGTTAGTTACGTCTAGACAATTCTTTGACTGAAGCCATTAATATAAAAGTGTAATTGTAATTTTTTAGAACCACTGAGGAGAAAATTGAGGAAGCCATGGACTATTTGTGTGTTTTATTTGGATGCGAAATATTGAAAATTGTTCCAGGTCGCGTTTCTACTGAAGTTGATGCTCGCTTATCTTTCGATACAGAAAAGAGCGTCAAGAAGGCTTTGAAATTGATTTCCCTTTACGAAGATATGGGTGTTGGAAAGGATCGTATTCTCATTAAATTGGCTTCTACTTGGGAGGGCATTCAAGCTGCCAAGATTTTGGAATCCCAACATCAGGTCAAATGCAATTTGACCTTGTTGTTTTCTTTTGCCCAGGCTGTGGCATGTGCCGAGGCAAATGTAACTCTCATTTCTCCATTTGTGGGCCGAATTCTTGATTGGTATGTGTCCCATACCGATAAAAAGAAGTACGAACCCAAAGAGGATCCTGGTGTTGTGTCCGTGACAAAAATCTACAATTATTACAAGAAATTTGACTATCAAACTGTTGTTATGGGTGCTTCGTTCAGAAATATTGGTGAAATCAAAGCTTTGGCTGGTTGTGATTTGCTAACAATTGGGCCCTCACTTCTTAAGGAGTTAGAAAATGATTCTGAGGAAGTTCTTCCCCAATTAAATGCCAAACAGGCTGCTCAATCTAATCTTGAAAAAATCACTATTGACGAACCAACTTTCAGATGGATGTTGAACGAAGATGCAATGGCTACTGATAAACTGTCAGAAGGTATTCGAAAATTTGCTGTCGATGCTGTAGCTTTGGAAAACCTTATACGCAAGCACATCTAAGAGTATAACAACTTAAATACATACGGTCAAACAGTTTTTAAATGTTTTGTAATTTTGGTACAGGGTCCCCTTTACATACTAAATATTCCATAATATATACATATATTTTATTAATAAAAACTCTATTGTTAAATAAGTTTATAAATTTAATAAAAATAAAAAAGACAAGACTTTTTCTTAAGATTTTAAAAAATCTTTATTTTTGAATATCTGTAATATATGTATGTATATTTTAATAATTTAACATGTTTGGATGTTTGTTGCTTCTAATTTAATAACCGATCGTCCGGGTTTCCTTGAAACTTTAAATTGATTTTAGATAATCTTAATGGAATATTGTTATACAAACATCATATATCGCCTTAATCAATAGATTTCATTTTACTCAAATAAGCAGTCGGTATCATTTTGATTTCACCATTTAGTTGGCATATACTAGTGTCTTTATCCGAGTTCGAGACCACTTTTCCAACTGATTCACGTTCATCGCCATAAATAACCTTAAATTCATCACCTTCGTCAGGGGGAACAGGAGCCAAATGTTCACTTACTACAGAAACACTGCGATCTTCTTGTTGTAAGAAAACTGAACACACTCCATTAGAAACAGTGCGAATAATGCCTGTTTGTCCCACTAAATCAACATCGTCATGCGTGTGAATCTTCACCTCAATATCGGTAGTACACCAATCACCTATTGGTGATTCTAAACTGGCACCAGGAGTTTGTGGATTGTAGGGAGAGTTGGGAGCTCCACCGGGAGTGTTAGGAGAATAACTAGAAGGTGATGGAGTATTCATATAGCCCACCGGATATGGTGATGGTGCAGGACTTGGGCTTGGATTGAAAGGGCTGTAACTGCGATCTGAGCCGTACAAAGTACCAGGAGTTTGTGGTGGAAATTGGGTATTGATCTGATAACCAGGTGTGCTTGGATTGTAGCCGGGACTGGGACTGGGTTCTTCGAGTGAATAATCAAAGTCATTACTACGTGCTGGTGTATTCGTAACATTTGGATCCCAAGCTCCATGACGTGGCGTCATGCTACCATCATGCAATGGTGTCATCGAACTGCTATATGGCGTACGTCCCTCAGAATCCCAATTAGGTGTTTGACTACCCAACAGCGGTGTTTTAGAACCAGCTGCAGCATAAATTGGTGTATGTGATCCATAACCTGGTGTTCTTGCTGGAGTACGACCATACGAAGACAGACTACCGTCTTTGCCGGCTGGACCGACAATGGCAATGTGGTTACGATCAACCGAAATTGTTTGACATGACGTATGCAATTCAACACGAGCTGTACTCTCAGTGGCATCTTTAACAATGCCCACAACCCCTAAAAAATATCACAAAATAGTAATTAAAACAAATTAATTAAAATACATTTATTTCTAAAATTTTTACCTTTATAAGGTCCTCCACTGATTTTGATAGTTTTTCCCAATAGTTGACGATCCCTGGTAACTTTAAAACCACCACGTCCACCTCTGGCTCCGCCACGACCACCGCGACCACCCGAAGGATGCATAGGTGATTGGATACGTGGTGACATAAAACCTAATCCACCAAGAGGTCCAAAATTATTATTCTGTGATTTACTACCACCTGCCAACTGAAGATGGCGCGTCTTGCACACAAATATGCCACCATTCTCCGTATACATGCGACAGTGTAAAAATGCCAAACTGCGATATAAATGTTTGATTTCTCCCGAACGTCCCTTTAATCGAATAAATTACAAATCATTGGTATTCCATAATTCAATTATATTTCTTACCGCATGTGGACCTTCCATAACTTTAACAATATCGCGTCGTCTTATTTGATTTTGATCAGCGTCCAAAGCAATTGTATTTCTATTTTCCCGTCTTTTATGAAGAGCAGTGGGTTTGCACTCAATTACCTTACCATGCATACCTAATACATGAAAATTTTCACGTTCCAAGCGTACAATAACACCGACATTTTGAGCACTATTTAAATAAATAAAAAAATAAAAAATAAATAATCGATTTCACTTAAAATCTATATCTATATTAGAATAATTACTCTAATTGCACAAGATCACCCCATTGAAATTGCCCAAGACAATCAACACCGGTGGCAACATCTGAGCAAAGCTGCAAGTCTCTGGGCAAAACTTCTAATTCGTGATTGGTTAAATCTGATACAAGTACAACACGGGTAGGTTCAACTCGAATAATTAAACCTGTTTCACCCTCATACCGACCAGCCAAAACACGGGCATGATCACCAGTTTTGAAGTATTTGCGCAATTCATTTGCTTTGAATACCAAGGGATCCTATTTCATGTAATATATATTATTATTTTCCGCCGATAAACAAATTTGATATCAATCAACTTTATACTGACCTTTAAATCTTGATGTTTAGGCATAACTGTGATCATTCCACCATCAATAGCAATAATTTTCGCCTGTAAATTCTCCAAATCACCTACACATACTTCAACATTATCACCCATTGAAAATGAATGGCCAGCAGTGGGATCATCTTTTGCTCCAGTTACTATTTCTAAGTTAACATCTAAAAAAATAGAAAGTAAGTAAATATGTAAAATACATAATATATATTATCACCTTCTGGTTGCTCCTCGAATCTTTCCAATTCTGCTAAAGTAGGTTTAACACCTTCAGCTTGTATTGCTGACATTGTAAAATTTTTATAAAGGAAGCCTTTCCGGGAATAACGATTTCCTTCAAAGAGCAAAAAGTCTCCATCAGAATGAACTTCTCCACCAATGGCTCTGAGTGGTTTATTGAAATGACAAATATTATAAATAACACTTATTTTTATTTTTTTCTTTGTTTACTTACCTTACTGCTTCAGGATCAAAAGGTTTTGCAGGAGGTCTTCTTTTCTTCTTACGTTTACTATCATCACTTTCCTTAAAAATAAATTATCAAAATAGAATGTAGTACTTAAACCATCTTTTACGTGCTAATAATTCTTACTTGAGCTGTTGACCTAAGTGCTCCTCTCATTCGTGTATAGTCAATACGAGGCAATAACTTTAAATGAGCTTGATTTTGAGCCAAATCCACATAGTCAACTTGTGCTATATCATCTTTGTAAAGACCTCTCTTCAATCTGACCCACTGTTTAACCTTTAAGCCTACTTGTTCTTTGACAACTTTCAAAACATCGGTCATTTCCTTAATGGGTACCATTTCTTGCTTCCACTTGCCCATTCTTAGGTTTCCCACATTCTCAATTGTGGTTTTAACATGCGTTTGTTTGTATGACTCAATATAAATATAGCCCTTTACGCCTTCTGGTGCGACTACTGACTTTATTTGTAAAGGTGCATCGGTATTAAGATAAGTAAGAAATTTTCGCATCAACAATAAAGCTGTAGCCTTTTCCTCACCAATACGACATTTAACCATCCATAAATTAGGATCCCTTAAAGAATGTTTTTGTATTTTAAGTGAATTTAAATATGTATTTTTTGCTTACTTGATGCCCGGCAACAAAGTTTGTTGGGTAATTTCATCCGACATTTCTTCTCCTCCATCGCCAAAATGTCTCTTGGCTATAGATTCGTCAGCATATTTTTTTCTTAAGTATTCCTCTATCTCATCTTCTCTCTGGGTACTGCAAATTAAAAAGTGTGATATTAACTACATCAACTAAATTGATTTTTTATTAGATTACTTACTCCCAAAGATTGGTACCACGTCGTCTTATTTCAATATCGCGGGCTGTTGGACCCAATTCGTCGATTTCATTGCCTACTATACCCAACTCATTAGCACCTTCCTCCCATTCATCATCTTCATCCACCTCATCGTCTACTTCAGCCTCATCAATAATGAAACCTCCAAAACGGTCCTTCTTTTTTTTCTTTCTAGGCCTATCGTCTTCATCTTCCTCATATTCTTCTGAATCCACATCATCACCATCTACATCGTCTTCATCTTCTTCCTCCTCAGCATCACGAGATCGTTGTTTGTGTCCCTTTACAGAATTATCCGAACCCGACTCAGAACCCACCGAACGTGAACGGGAACGAGAACGCGACCTAGATCGAGACTGGGACCTAGAGCCGGATCTTGATCTGCTTCCTGAACGAGATCGTATGGGCGATCGTGACCGCGAACGAGCACTTTTTTGCGATTTATTCGAACCAACGGATCCATCTTCGGAACCGCTATCCGATATATTACTTTCTTCCGAATCGGACATTATACTACAAAAAAATGTACATACAAATAAAGTCTCCCATTTACATATGAAAAAATTACAAATGTATTAATAAAAAAAACTGCAGCATCATACCAACACCTACGACATATTTAGATTTGTTTGGTATACCGAAACAATTACGAATTATAATTACAAACCTTTCTTTTGCAAAACTTTATTTTATTTTCCTTTCCTTCACAAAAAATCCAGCTACTTGACAGAAAAATTCGACAGAATAAAAGAAAATGATAGCGACACAAGGTGGTACGTGTAAATAAAAAAAAATGTACTTATAACTGACTTGTTTTGTGCAGATACGTTGACGCTAAACCAATTAAACGACGACGGCAATTACAAAATAAACAACGGCGGCTCAAAATCGTAGACATGCAGCTTTTTTAAAATTGTAATTGAATTTAAGCATTTGGTTTCTTGTAAACGTATTGTGAACTGTTATTCAGCACCAATATTAGCATTATGTTCAATTTATAATAAAGTTTGCGTTCATTCAGTAACTGTAACAGACCTCTAGTATGTGTTAAATGTTCTGAAAAATATGGCCCAGGTAGTGTAAACTGGAATTTAATTAAAATTCAAAACCATTTTATAATAAATGTAAAAATTATGGGCACTCTGCAAATTGACGTGGATGTCCTTATTTTATTTAACTTTTTAATCGTAAAAAAGCAATTATCTAATATGGCAAAAATAAATAACTGATTGGCTTTTAGGAACGTAGCAAATATATTAAATATATCAAGCTAAGTTTCTGTTAATAAAATATTTACAGATTGCTTTAATGATATTCAAAGAGTACTAAGATGTACTAAAAGAAATTTTAAAGAAGAAGAAACTATTTCATTAGAAGATAAAATTAAAATTTTTAATATTAATTACAAAAAGTGTTCTAGAACAGATTCCAAATCTGATTGTATGAAACTTCTGAAAGAAATTGAATCAATTTATGGTAAATAGACCAAAGAATATTTTAACTTTAAATGTTCATTCACTAATTAGTTATAGTAGAATGGATTATCTTAATACTTTAAAATGTAATAAGATTGATGTTGCTTGTTTGCAGGAAACACAAATTTGTCCTTTTTATAAAATTATTATGGAAAATTATACATTTGTGAGAGCACTGTTATCTATAGGAGTTGCCATTGCCTTAGAAGAAAATTATTCACTTCGACGTATCATGGTTAATAACATTTCGTTTCCACATATATTTATAGAGATTTTTTTTATTATGTGAAGGTATTATAAAGAACATTCGTTAAATTTTGACTACTATTTAACCCATATATTTCATCTAATTATGATAGGGTTATATTAGAAGATCTTAATGCAAAACATTTGTCATGGGCCGATTTGCTTAAGAATTGTAATGGTATGATATTATTCGATTAGTTAACATATTACTTCGAATTTGTTAGACTTCTAATTGAAATACCTTTTTGGATCATTTTTTTGATAAGTTCAAAATTGGTTAACATTTCCAATCCAAATTGGAAATCAGGTCACCTTTCTTTAAACATTCAACTTGAATTTTCAAATTTTGAATTTATTTTGAAGCAACCACGCTTGTTTATAATACAAACTGGAATTATTTTAGGAATGGAAAACCTTACAACAACTATTGAATATTTTCCTCCTTCGAACATTAATTTATCTAATTTAGAAATTGATAATTTTATTAAACGTTTTGCTATGACTATATTTGAAATCTCTGATAATCATTGAGAGGATATAAGCATGTTTTCTTTTTGGAAGGAAAAGTTTAACTTTAAGTGGCAAAAAGATTAAGAAGACTTTTTAGAAGAAACTTGGATAAAAAATTTAGAAAGAAATTTATAATATTTTTGGAAATTCTAAAAAAAGATCTTTAATTAATAAAATAATGATCATTGATATAGAAATTTCAGATAATTCTCAAAAATTATCTTAAATTAAATTAAAAACCATTTTTCATCAATTTATTCAAATTCATGGCCAAATCGGGATTTTTCAGAAATTGAAAATACAAATTTTTATTTCCATTCAATGATCAATTTGTTTCTTCAAATATTCAAAATACAAAATGGTATTTCAAATTTTATTATAGAAAAAATCCTTTAAAAGCGGCCCATAGACACTTTCAACTCATGCAATAAGTGTGTGTTAGTAAATTTGAGAGAGATAGAATGCATATGACACACATACAATGCAGGATGAAAAATAAAAAAATGATTTTGTACTTATTCGGCTTGCGCATGAGCAATATGTGTCTATGGGATGCTTAAAGCTTTAGATTATTTAACATAGATATATTTGGCACCAAGGCAGATTCAGACAGGTAGTGTCACTAGACCTAAATAGACGGCAACTCTATTAAAAATAGTTCCAGATGTCGAAGACGAATATCGTAGTAAAGAACATTTTCAATGTGTGTAAAATTTGTTTAAATTTAAATTCTTTTGAATAAAATAAATTTATATATAGATTTTTGATTATTTACACATTTAAAGACCGCTTTATTCTGATAATAAAATATTTTAAATCGTAAACGGAATTTTCGTTCAAAAAATTCAAAATATGTTCTTCTGTTTTTGAGTTTTAAATATATTTATTTTTCAATAGAAATCAAATTTTAAATCCAGAAAAACGTATCAAATATCGCCTGGTCTACTGACACCACCTAGTTAAATTCACATTGGTTAGGACAATATCTCTTCTATCGAATTTTGGAAAACTTTTTGAAAAGAAAAATTCTTATATACGAAATTTGGTTTTAAAAAGTATCATTCCACTGCATATGCTTTACAGAAATTTTAAAATTATGTTGTTATTAATTTGAGAATCGGAAAATGTACAGTATATCATTTGATATAGAAAAAGCGTTTGATCATGCGTACCATGATGAAATTATATTCAAAATGATTAATATCGGATTTGAAACATATATAATAAGATAAGTAAGATTTTTTATAACATAAAAATTTGTGTGAAAATAAATAATGAATACTCTTCTTAGATAAAGTTCGTTGTGGTGCAACTCAACGTTTAATTCTCAAAAGAAAATGTTCATACCTTTTTTTAAATAAATTTTAAGAAAATTTTTATGAAATAACTAATAAGAAAGCTATATTCGGCTATGCCGAATCTTCAATTTTCTCTAACACAAATGCGTGTGAAGGAAATACGTTATGTTTTACATATAAACACTCACAGACTCATACAATATAAAAAGGTTTCTTCAAATATAACATGGAACACTTAATGAGTCATAGATTTAGTTACATTTTTTGCTCTAAATTTTTTTCTACTAAACCGTTATAATTATAATTTCAGAACGGTAATGACAATTTTACGATAGTTTTTTATTTAAATTTAGAACTTGCCTCAGATATCGGTCTATATTCTTTAATACGCTGAATCGATTTTGTTGGTTTTTAGTAGGAAACTTCTCAGAACTATAACAAATACTCTGGCCGAATTTCATTGAGGTCAGTCAATGTGAAAGTGCCAACAACTAACAGACAGACAAAATGTCGGACGGACAAACAGCATATATATACATCCATCATGGGGTCTGAGATGTTTCCTTCTTAGAATAGCACACGGAATGATAAGGTAAACAAACTACTTGTGGTGGTGGAAGGTAAAAAACCAAAATAAAGGCGAGTTTTGAATTATCATGTACACAATTGGACTTAACAAATATTTTGTTTAAGAAAAAAATTTCAAAAATATTATCAATGAATTTTTCAGTGTTATTCCGAAATGACAACAACCTCAAAATGATTTGCCTTTATAAATTTAAATTTAAGCGGATTTATTCAATGTTTGGTCATGTTATGAACAATTAATTTAATTCTCGCATCAAAGATAAAAGTATGTATTTATTTTTGTTAAGTGAAATTATATAATTTTTATTCAAAATCTATAATATTTGTATAAGTAATATGTCTGTTCATATGTTTTTTTAAATATAAAACAATTAGAAATTATGTAGCAATCTTGTTAAAAACCATACCACCTCCACAAATTGAACATGCAATTTCTGTAGTTTCTTGACCTTTTATAAATAAATAAATAAATAAATAAAAGAAATATATATATATATATATATATATATATATATATATATATATATATATATATATATATATATATATATATATATATATATATATATATATATATATATATATATATATATATATATAATAATTTATAACCCTTTAAATGGTTTTCATCAAGCAGGATTTTTTATGACATTAAATTAAAATTTTATTTGACATAAAAATTATTTGTATACATATATATTAAAATTTTGAAAATGTGGAGCTACGTACATATATATTATATATTCACATATATAACGTTATAAATATATACATATTTTCGTACTATCCTTCGAATACTAGAATTTTTTGACATTGCATGCCTTATTTTTATTTATATCTAAAATAAGTATGAGGTTCTGTAATAATTTTTCCACTTTTGTTATTGTTTCATTTATAGATATTTCGACATGGGCGTAGTTAGAAAATGTAAATACAAAAATAGACTCTAGATCTAACAGCAGACAATGTTTTATAAATATGAAACGTTTATTTTTATACCCTCCACCATCCATAAGTGGTGAAGAGGGTGTATTAAATTTTTTATTCCGTGTATAACGCAAAAAAGATATCATCTCAAACCCCACAATGTATATATATTCTTGCATCAAAGGAAAATTTGAGTAGAGTTTGTCTGTTCGCCTTTTTTTTTTGGCACACTCACATCCACAAAATTGAAAGAGCTCAATGAAGTTTGGCTTGAGTATTTGTTTGTGGTTTCTTAGAAGTTTCCTTTTTAAAACCAGCAAAATCGGTTAAGTATATGAAAATATATAGATCGATATCTGAGTTGACCTTAAAGTTCAAGAATAAAACTTTCGTAAAATTGTCAATTATAAATCGACTAATAAGAATGCAATTTTGCAATTTTTTGGATTTCATTACCATTCAAAAATTATCAAAATCGGTTTAACAGAAAAAAAATATTTATAATTTATTTGTACCAAATTTCATTTAAATATTTCTATATTAAAAATTTGAAGCAAATTTTTTCATTCAGTTAAAATTAAAAGTTTATGAATTCTGAGTGATGTAATATTGTACATATTAGAATCTTTCGATGTTATTTTATAAAATAAAACTACAATAATTTTTTAAAATTAATTTTTGGAGTAAAGTTTTTAGGAAGATAAACCTGTATTTACTATGAAACAATGTTGTATGTTTAATCTTAACTGAAAGAAAAAAATATATTGTATAAAATTAACTATGCTCAAAGTTGATTTTACTTTTTTCTGTGTGTAAGCTTTATTGGCTTCCTGAATTATTGTAACTCAATAAACTTCATACTCGCGGCAAAAATTTCATATGTTCTAAAATCAAGATATCTTGAAAATGGAGACATAAAGCGTGTTTCCAACGTCCAAACTCGCCTTCAAGTTTAACATGTTAGAATAGTATATTCGACTATGCCACATCGGTATTACGTTCCACCACATATACATTATACAAGCTTTTTTTAATATAATGCAGGAACACTTAATGAGTCATAAAATTATTTATATGTTTGGCTATATATTTTGAATGAATGGTAATGAAATATATATAGCTTAATAGACAGATTGACAGAGCTAAATCATCTCAGATTTTGATTTGCTGCTATAATCATATATACATTATGTAGTCTGAGATAATTTCTTCTTAGCGTTACACACGGAATGACAATGTTAATATACCATCTTCGCTACTTGTGGTCTCGGAGAGTATAAAAATTTTGAATTATATGTTTTAGGTATGTTCGTACAAGATCAAATTTTAATTTTGCTTTCCCAATTTGTCGACGTCTCTGTAGTGAAGACTACAAATATAATAACCTTAAGCACTGTCTAAAAATGCTTAAGAAAATCAAAACAATAACAAATATCTACATCTACTATAAAAACCATCACACACTTTTTTGTTTTCTTCAGCTTTATGAATATCATCTGAAAAAAATGAAAATAAAATTAAATAAACTAAAAGAAAAACGACAATATAAACATCATCTACAGGAATATATGCATTCATATTCTTGAAAACAAGAACAACAACAGCAGCAACTAAAAGCACACTAGCCGCCATATAACAAATAGTATAATAAGAAGCTATAGCAAGCAGCTAGCCTGGCTGGCTTTTCGGGCTGCCTTTGGTCGGTGTGATCGTTTTTTATAGTTGTTGTTTTTTTCAATGTTCTAGTGTATTTGTACGTATGGATGATTCTTTCTAATATGCTAAAAGTATTTTCCCGGGCAGTAGAGAGTTTACGTCTGTCTGGGAATTTTGCCAAAAGCAACAAATTCTGTAATTCAGATAGACACTCTCATCAAGCACTTTCTCCCTGTGTTTAGTCGCCGTCGATCGTTTCAAAAGCGCGATCTTTTCCTTAGTTCTTAATTTTTTGGCTGGGCCAAAAAATATAATAAAATAATTATATAAAAATTTCGGTTCGCACAGCATTTTAATAAATAACAATTATTTTTGTAAGTTTCAAGCTAAAATAATTGTATTAACTTAAAGAAAATAATATTTTAACGAGAAAAAGAACATTAAAAAATAATTTAAAAAAGGATGTGTAAATATTAGTTGTAAATTTACTAAAAATATTAGTGCAATATTATTTTTAAACATATTTACCTCAAAAAAGTTATAAAGAAAAAAGAAATAAAACAAATTAATACAACTATACATAAAAAACCGTTAAAAATAAATAAATATTTAAATTGCTATAACTCCTCATTTGAAAGATAGAGAGATACGAGATGAATAATGTCCAATATCTAATTAAATTATTATTGACATAAAACAATTGAAAAATAAAATAGTTAAAAATTAAAAAAATAAAATATATACATACTTATGGATTAAATATTTAAAATTATTATATAAAAATTTCTCATTTTATATTAAAATCTTGAAACTACGTTTTTGTTAATAAAATGTTTTTTTTACAAAATTAACATTTGTTAATATTTTATTTAGTGTATTTTACATTAGTTTAACAAACACACACAGCCACATATTGACTTTTTCTTGTGGAAAAATCAAACTTTATTTGTAATAGAAAACAACAAATAACTTTGTAAATGAAATAATAATAACTGTCGAAGATGTTTTAAACACTGTCCGGACAGACGGACGGATAAAAAGACATATGAAATTACGATTGATGGTATAAGTGTTGCTAATAGAGAGCTTTTTCTTTGATTTTAATTGAATAGAAAGATTAAATTTGCTTAATTTATTTTTATCTTAAGCGTTTTCTTTTAATTAATAGGTACCACTGCTTTATTTACCTATACATATCCAAATATTATATGAGAAAAAGACACTCTCTTCTAAAATGAAATTTATTAAAAAACCAAATAGAAAAATTAAAAATAAACCATAATATATTCAAGGTTTTAAAAGTTTTTAATTTACTTATGCAAACATACATACATACATACATACATACATACATACATACATACATACATACATATATACATACATATATACATACATGCTTGTCTTTTTGTTTTAATTTATACATTAACATATACATGTATAAAACCTATTTTTATACATATACACATACGTATGTATGGATGTTTGTATTTATATGTATTTGACGTTTGTTGCTCGAAAAATTTCGAGGTGACTTGTTAGAAAAAATCCGAAAAAAATTAACATAATTCCTTTATTTTAATATATTTTTGTTGTATGTATGTATGTATGTACGTATGTATGTATGTATGTATGTATGTATGTATGTATGTATGTATGTATGTATGTTTGATAAAGAAATTAAGAAAAATACCTCAAAATTCAGTTGTCAAGGTATATCAAAATTTTCATTTCTATATTTTTTCAATGTCTAAATATATATGTGTGATATATTTTTATTTGTTTGTATAAACTGTATATTTATATGTATATAAGAGGTAAAAAGTGCTGGGATTTTGATGAGTATTATATATATATATTTATATATCTATATACGTTCATATATATTTTTTTAATTTTTTGATTTTTCATATTTTCTTATTACATAATAACAGAAAAAATATTATTGCCAAAAATTATGAACATAAAGAAAAATGTATAAGTGAGAGTGTTTACTCACATATACTCTCATACATACATATACCCACTTATTTAATACGTAAAATAATTAACAGAGCAAAATAACAAAGACATCGTTATTAATATTAAATTATTTATGTCAATCAGATTTTAAAAAGTTATTGTTAACAGATGTATAATTAAATAATTATGAAACCTATAAAAAAATCTAATACCAGGTTAAAATATTTTTATATTCAGGTACAATATGCATGGTACAATGTGCGTGAATGTGTGTGTTCTAAATGCCCGGGAAAAATCCGTTAAATAAAAGACACCTGTCATTCGCACATGAATGGAAACAGATCAAATGCAAACATGTTACATGTACTATATTAATAATTATAATAAAATATTTTTATTAATTATCATAAAATACTAGATTCTACCCGGTGCGCTTTGCTGCACAAACATTTTACACCGATCCAGATTCAGAAACAGTATCAATATTTGCTTTGTGTGGGTATACCTGCCCCTGGTCCTTCCGGAATTTTTATAGCCTATGTTACTTTCGGATACATTGTAAAAATTTTCCAAACGTTTTTGAGTAGATACGTTACATACACACATTACACACATCTTGTTTTATATATATAGATAATAAATTTTATATAAAATTAAATTTACATTTTTTAGCAAGCAACAAAATTATTTTTAACAAATTTTAACAAAGTTTTTTGTTAAATTCTAATATATAAATTTTCAATTTTGCACATCAACAGAGTAGTTTGTTATTTCAATATAATGTCGATATTGCTTTTCTATTAAATTTTTTAATTAAAATTTTTTCAAATGATGAAATATTTTTGCTACAATACAATATGATTTTAAAATATACCGAACTTTATACAGTATCTAATTATGCTTTATTTACTATACCGGTACTTTTTTCTGAATAAAAAAAATAAATCGATTTGACATCCCTGAATTTTAGTTTTATTTTAAGCTATTTTTGCCGCTTGTGGCGTTATATAAAGCGCGAATTTATTTTAATGAAAAATATGGCAATATCATATTATATTTCTGACAGCAATAAATAAGAAGAAGCATAGAAGAAGAAAGCAAGTCACTGAACAATAACTAAATTGAAAAGGAAGAAAGAAATAAAAAAGAAAAGTCAAGAGAAAATCAACGTTTTGCAAAATTTTAATTTATATTTTATAAAAAAAAAATATATTAATAGATTAAGTAAAAAATATAATTTTATAACATTAAAAAATAACAGGTATTTCACAACATAAGTGTATTACAGTTTATAAATTACAAGCAAATAAAGAGAATAAATGTGTTGCAAAATTTTTGCAATTTCAGAGGAATTTATTTATGGCATTTTTAAACAAAAGATGTTACGAGTGTTTAGTGATTTGTTTTTTCAAAAATAATTCAACAAACAATTTATTTAAAAAAAGTTAAAACCACAATAGAATGCGCAATAATTTAGTTATTGTACATATGCGGTTCGTTTGGCTGGTCGATTGTTTGCAAAATACTCTAGACATGTAGAAAATAAAAAAAATGTACGTCCCTTTTTTCTCTCGTTAAATTCGTTTTACAAGTTGTTCAGTTCAGGGTAAGCGGTAAATAATAAGATGAAATATAAAAGACAACGTAGACGACGATTTGGCAAACAAACGAGGAAAGTACAATATAGTATGTAGTACGTACATACATATAATTTTCACTGCTAAATCTCTTAATGTTACACGTGTTCTTTTCAAAAATATTACCGAGTCATCTATTACATTTTCAAATTACAATAACTTTCTTCAAAAAAAGATTTAAAATCCCTTAACTATTTTCATAAATAATACGTTTAGACATTTTTAATCTTATTATTTTTCAAGCTTACATGGATCCATGTATGTATGTACTATATACAAACAAAATGTACATAAACGTATAACAATTTTATTTGCTTAATATTTGAAAATAAACAAATGAGATCTTGGAAATGAAATACATTGATATAGAATATGGAATAGAATAGTAATTTTTATAATTAAAGATGACAATTTTTTTAACATTTAAATGGGGTCACAATTCTCTTTTTTCTGTTATTAGATCCTAATTATGTCATTTACATATTTTTCTTATAGTTGTAACTGTTGTTGTTTGTAGTTTTTGGTTATAGCAAATTTTATTATAATAAAAAGAATTTAACGTTGACTTCTTTTGTTTTTGTTATCGTTAATTGTCTTCATCACTTTATCGCACATTAACCTTTTTTAATTAATTCTTTTAGATTTAGTGATATAATATATAAAATTTAATATATATAAGTACGTATGTAAATATATACATCGCCAAAAATGCAACTATACTTAAAAGAAATCGCTTACGTGTATATTTGAGTCTTCGAAATTATTATGATAGAATGAATGAAATGTGATTTTTTTTCTGTCACCACAATCTATAAATTAATTTTTATTTAAAGCTAAATATTCTATAAACTATTGTTTTTTAAATATTTTATTTAAAAATAATCTGTATAGAAATTGCAAATACTCAATGGTTTTATACCAATTTTAAACAAGTTTATATCCGTTAAAAGATATCCATGATATGAAATACCATTGTATATGTATATATAATTAAAATGAATTAAAATTTGAAAATATAAGATCTTATAATAAATTGTTAAGACATTTGTATGCATATTACTAATCAATTAATATTATTTTTATTCTTGCAGTTACGTTAAGTGCTTCTTACCGATAAGCCATGGAAGACGGTCATGCTAAAACCGTCGAACAAGTATTACAACACTTTGGTACAGATGGAGAACGAGGTCTAACTCTTGACCAAGTCAAAGAAAACCAAAAGAAATATGGTCCAAATGGTAAGTCGTAAAATGTCGCACATTAATTTTTGCTTACCTATGGTGGTGTAGATTATAATTAAAGACTATTTTGAAATATTAATTTAGTCATCGTTTTCCTTTTTACAATTGTTTAATAGTTTTTCATTAAAAATTAAAAATTAATTTTTTTATTATGCATTTTCAGAATTACCTACTGAAGAAGGCAAATCGATTTGGCAGCTCGTATTAGAACAATTTGATGATTTGTTGGTTAAGATTTTGCTTTTGGCTGCTATTATTTCATTTGTAAGCAAAGTGTTTATTGTATAAAATCCATAAAATAATAACAAACATATTAATTATGTAATTAGGTGAAAATTGTTAGTTATTGAAATGTGTGTGTTTTCTTTCTTTCTTTTTCTTTTTTGTGTTTAGGTTTTAGCACTATTTGAAGAACATGAAGAAACGTTCACTGCATTTGTAGAACCCTTAGTAATTTTACTTATTTTAATAGCCAATGCTGTCGTTGGTGTTTGGCAAGAAAGAAATGCTGAATCTGCTATTGAAGCCCTTAAAGAGTATGAACCTGAAATGGGTAAAGTAATCCGTCAGGACAAATCAGGTATTCAAAAAATTAGAGCGAAGGAAATCGTACCCGGTGATGTTGTTGAGGTATCTGTTGGTGATAAAATTCCGGCTGATATTAGAATTACACACATCTACTCGACTACCTTGCGAATCGATCAGTCTATCTTGACTGGTGAATCGGTGTCTGTAATTAAACATACAGATCCCATTCCCGATCCACGCGCTGTGAATCAAGACAAAAAGAACATTTTGTTCTCTGGTACTAACGTTGCCGCCGGTAAGGCTCGTGGTGTTGTCATCGGCACTGGCCTTAACACTGCCATCGGTAAGATCAGAACCGAAATGTCTGAGACTGAGGAAATCAAGACACCCTTGCAACAAAAATTGGATGAATTCGGTGAACAATTGTCTAAAGTTATCTCTATTATTTGCGTAGCCGTATGGGCCATTAACATTGGTCACTTCAACGATCCCGCCCATGGTGGTTCCTGGATTAAGGGTGCCATCTATTATTTCAAGATTGCTGTAGCTTTGGCTGTTGCAGCCATTCCTGAAGGTTTGCCAGCTGTCATCACCACCTGTTTGGCTTTGGGTACACGTCGTATGGCCAAGAAAAACGCTATTGTCCGTTCTTTGCCATCTGTTGAAACTTTAGGTTGTACCTCCGTAATTTGTTCAGATAAGACTGGTACATTGACTACCAACCAAATGTCCGTCTCCCGCATGTTCATCTTCGATAAAGTTGAAGGTAACGATAGCAGCTTCTTGGAATTTGAATTGACTGGTTCTACCTATGAACCCATCGGTGAACTCTTCCTTAACGGCCAACGTGTTAAAGCTTCCGAATACGATACCTTGCAAGAATTGGCCACCATTTGCATTATGTGTAACGATTCCGCCATTGATTACAATGAATTCAAACAATGCTTCGAAAAGGTAGGTGAAGCTACCGAAACTGCCCTTATTGTATTGGCTGAAAAAATGAACCCCTTCAGTGTCAACAAAGCCGGTTTGGATCGTCGTTCAGCCGCTATTGCTGTTCGTCAAGAAATTGAAACTAAGTGGAAGAAGGAATTCACTTTGGAATTCTCTCGCGATCGTAAATCCATGTCTTCGTACTGTGTCCCACTCAAGGCTTCTCGTTTGGGTACTGGACCTAAGTTGTTCGTTAAGGGTGCTCCTGAAGGTGTTTTGGAACGTTGCACTCACGCTCGCGTTGGCACTTCTAAAGTTCCTCTTACCAGCGCCTTGAAATCTAAGATTCTTACCTTGACCGGTCAATATGGTACTGGCAGAGATACTTTGCGCTGTTTGGCTTTGGCTGTTGCTGATAGTCCCATGCGTCCCGATGAAATGGATTTGGGTGACTCTACTAAATTCTACCAATATGAAGTCAATCTTACCTTTGTCGGTGTTGTTGGTATGTTGGATCCTCCACGTAAAGAAGTTTTTGACTCCATTGTCCGTTGCCGTGCTGCCGGTATCCGTGTTATTGTCATCACTGGTGACAATAAGGCCACTGCTGAAGCTATCTGCCGTCGTATTGGTGTATTTGGTGAAGATGAAGACACCACTGGTAAATCGTACTCTGGACGTGAATTCGATGATTTGTCTCCCGCTGAACAAAAGGCTGCATGTGCTCGTTCTCGTTTGTTCTCCCGTGTAGAACCCCAGCATAAGTCTAAGATCGTTGAATACTTGCAAAGCATGAATGAAATCTCTGCTATGACTGGTGATGGTGTAAACGATGCTCCTGCTTTGAAGAAGGCCGAAATTGGTATTGCTATGGGTTCTGGTACCGCTGTAGCCAAGTCTGCTGCTGAGATGGTGTTGGCTGATGATAACTTCTCTTCTATTGTATCGGCTGTTGAAGAAGGTCGTGCTATTTACAACAACATGAAACAGTTCATCCGTTATTTGATCTCGTCCAACATTGGTGAAGTCGTATCAATTTTCTTGACTGCTGCTCTTGGTCTTCCTGAAGCCTTGATCCCAGTACAATTGTTGTGGGTCAACTTGGTAAGAAATTGAATTATTTTAAATCATATTGCAAAGATGTTAATTTGTATTCCTTGTTCAATAGGTTACTGATGGTCTTCCAGCTACAGCCCTTGGTTTTAATCCTCCCGATTTGGATATTATGGAAAAACCACCCCGTAAGGCTGATGAAGGTCTGATTTCCGGCTGGTTGTTCTTCCGGTAAGATCATTTTTAAACCTTATCTAACTGTTTTAGATGTGGATCTCATAACTTGATGTTGTTTCAGTTACATGGCAATTGGTGGTTATGTAGGCGCTGCTACTGTTGGTTCTGCTGCCTGGTGGTTCTTGTTTGCTGAAACTGGTCCTCATCTAACCTACTGGCAACTCACTCACCATTTGGCCTGCTTAGGTGGTGGTGATGACTTTAAGGGAGTCGACTGTAAGATCTTCAGTGATCCCCACGCCATGACCATGGCTCTTTCTGTATTGGTCACCATTGAAATGTTGAACGCCATGAACAGGTTTGATAATTAATACAGAAATTTTTGATTTTTATAATTTTTAATTAAATATTTATAATTAATAGTTTATCTGAAAATCAATCTTTGATTTCTATGCCTCCATGGTCCAACATGTGGTTGATCGGTTCAATGGCTTTGTCTTTCTCTTTGCACTTTGTCATCCTCCATGTGGAAGTACTTTCTGTAAGTCAAAGTTTTTTTTATTTGTAATTCAATTTTTTTTTTCAAATTATGTCTTTAATAACTAACAAAATTTTTATATTTTGTTTTTGTATTTTTATTTTATTTTAAAAAGGCTGTGTTCCAAGTGACACCATTGGGCGCTGATGAATGGATAACTGTGATGAAATTCTCAATTCCCGTAGTTTTATTAGATGAAACACTTAAATTTGTTGCTAGAAAGATTGCTGATGGTGAGAATCCCATTTATAAAGTGCACGGGATTATTTTAATGTGGGCCGTATTTTTTGGCCTTTTGTTTGTTATGCAGTCTTAAATACAATATAAGTTTAATAATAATAATAATAATAATAATAATAATAATAATAATAATACCTACTACTATTACTACACTTTTTAACAAAAAGAAAAACAAATCCTCTAATTTTTAAATGAAAAAAAGTAATCATCGTTATGCATACCACTAATAACTTTCTTCTTATCGTTGCGCTTCTTTATCCTTTTTTATATATATCGTATATACTTATATGAATAGTTTTAGCAAATGAAAAAATGGAAATTAATAATTTATAATACTAAAGAAAAAAAAGACAACAAAAGAAAAACCCATTCTTTTATAAATTATTATTTGTTTTGTTCACTCTTACTAACTAACTACATAATAAGCTTTAATATTAATCAGAAAATATTCAGTAATAATTAAATTAAATTAATTCATTTTCATTTCATACGATCTCACTTCAGATATTCTGAGGAATGTTATAACAATTAAGATCGTATTTAATGTTTATCCGCATACAAACATACTTATTAATACTGAATGATTGCTTATATTGTTTATTATTTGTACGTTTTGAATGAATCTCTGTGTAAAATTTCAATTTTGGCTTTTCATCTACATTATTTTTCTTCTTTCTTTTTTATTTATTTATTTTATTTTATTTTTTATTTTTTTTTTTGTAATTTAATTAGTGCAATTTATACCTAATTTTCTCTGTTAAATCTAAATTGGTTTTTCTGATTTCAATAACAAATTTTTAAGTTTAAAGGAAAATGCTTTCAATTGAAGTAAAAAAAGCAGAAATATTTACTTTTGTTTGATACAAGAAAACTGCAATTATAACAATTATTACATTGAATGTATATAAATAACATCATTAAAAATGATATTTTATAAAATTTCCCAAAAAAAAAAAAAAAAAGAAATCAAATAGGTTTCCATTTTTCGTTTTGTTAATTTTTGTTTTTTCTGATTAATTTGGTACTTAAGATCAAAAAATTTATAAATATAGTGTCAAATAACATATAAATTAAATACATATAAAGAGTGATTATAAAAACATTTTGAAACAAATAAACACTAAGTGTTTGTTAGTTGTTAAAATTAGTTTTTTTCTGTTGTGTTTTCGCTCTTTATGAAGTTTAGGTACATATTGTAGGTTTTAGAAGTATTATTGTGACTTAAAATATAATAAATATACATTAATACAATTAAAATACATAAAAATCTATAAACAAACAAATAGCTTACTATTTTGAGTGATTATGATTAAAACAAAGAAAAAAAGAAAACAACAACAACAAACAAATCGAACATTTTAAGCAAGAAACCAAGTAAATTTAGTTTAAATAGTGGTAGTTAAATTATGTAAATTATTAAAAACATAACAAAACAAAAAAATCTTTCATTTAAGAAAATTCCGCATTACATTTTTTAAACCAAAAGATAAGGATAGAAAAAAAAACAATTTTAAATTGTAACCTAAACGAAAGCAATGTACTTTCAACTATCCTTGACATGCTTCTAAAACTAATTAAATATTATTTTGAAATTATTTTAGGTTAATTGAAATTACATTGCAACGTTAATATATTTCTATAAATTTGTTGATTAATCATTTTTTTCTAAACATTATGAAAACATAAAACTAATATAAGATTAACGCCCGACTACAAAGCCAACTTACCAACAAACAAGCATTATATCGAAAGAGTCGCTAAAACACTTGAACCTAATGCGATATTATTGATCTAATCAAAGATAATAAAATAATAAAACAAGTTGTTTGACTTAGCGCTGTACTAACTAAAAAAAATTGCGCCTTAAATATACCGTTAATATTCAGCGTTTATTTACATTTTTATTTATTGAATAATTTTTTTAACAATTCTTTTTCCAATTTTACTCCCTTTTACAGTTAATCCCAATTTCCATTAACGAACATAAAAGGCAAACAAACAACCCAACCCCCCGATGTATTTCATTAAAGAAAAAAACATAAATTATACATTTATCTTTTTCTAAGATTCTAGCTGCTTAAGTAATAAAGAGTTAAAAACATTAAACAGATACCAAAAAAAAGGCAACGGAAAAAATACGAAAAATTATTAACTTTTTTTTTAAGTAAATTCGAACATAAAAAATATAGAAAAACATAGACGGATATTTTTTTATTATCGGTTAAAATGTTACTTAATTCGTATAATACTTAATGTATAACATATATACATATGTATATTTTGTTAACAATAACTTTTTTTAGAAATATGAAACTTAGAAAATCTTCTTTATATATCGGATTAAGATTTTCTAAAATGCATCAATTTTTTAACACTTTATCATTTTAATCATACACTACATTTACTATTTTCTATGCATACATACATACATACATACATACATACATACATACATACATACATACATACATACATACATATGTATATATGTACATAAGCGTACATCATTGCAAAGATGTATGTACATATAAGAACTACATCAGCATTTTATAAATGAAGAAAAGTACATGGAATGAATATCAAATTTAATTATATGCGCAACAATTGAAGTAACATTTATGCAGTTATTTTTAAAAAGAATACCCACTCTCCTTTACAGCTTTGAACCCATCCCAATTACAGCGAAGTTATTATGCCAAAAGGACTTGCAGTTAACCTGAATTGATTTTTAAAATTTCATTCATTAGATTTTTACCATAAATATGTTGAATATTTTATTTTAATAATTTTTATATTTACATTTTATAGTTCCTGAAGCTGTCGTTGACAAGTGGTGATCTGTTTAACACTGATAACTTAATCAGTCAGTGTTATTGAATTCACAAATATAAAAAATAAATATCTTGTTATAAGTGAAAAAATAAAAATCTACTACAACAAATACTACTTACTTCTACTTTCTACATTACAAAAAAAAAAAAAGAAAAAAGAACAAACAAAAAATAAAATAATCATTACTTTGTTGTGTAACTTTAGATGAATCCGCACGCCAGTTTACAAACCCTAAAGAATAAACAATAAAATGAAAAATACTAAATATAAAGTTATGATCAAACAGAAAATATAACTTTATCGAATTGATATACATAAATGTATATAAAAATATTTACCTTTAATTATGTTGAATGAGTCTACATAAGTTATATATATATATATATATATATATATATATATATATATATATATATATATATATATATATATATATATATATATATATATATATATATATATATATATATATATATATATATATTACATAATATTGAAACACAATTGAAAAGATAAACACCAAATTTTAAAGAAACATTTATTATGTCTACTCATTCATATAGAAATTTTAATTTATTTATTATAAATATAAACAAAAAAGTATTCGCCAGAAAATAAAGTAATTCAATATATATAAAACATATATATAAAATGTTAATATATATGAAAAAATATAAAAAATAAAAGAAAAAAACATTATTAAATAATGCGTTTCATTTCAAAATGATATTTTTTCAATAACATCACTTGGCGCCTTCTGCTGCACAAAAGTTTTTCTCAGTCAAAGATCTCGAATAAAATTTCACAAGTTACTACGTGTATTAAAATTTTTTTCAATTCTAAAATTTTATTTAATATTTGTATTGCACAGGGTATGTTCTACATTTTGTCCTGCAAAACGGTTTCCTGGATGATATTATCGTGATCAAATTTGAAAACTCTCGCTGTTATACTTCTTTAAATATTTCATAGACAATATTTGCTTTGTATAGGGGTACCTCCCCCTGGTTCTAGTCATACTACATTTAGTTTAGTAAAACAGATCGTTGAAAAAAATAATTCCGACCAGGTTTGATAACTTTCGCTGTTACAGTTCTTTAGATATTCGATAATCAATATTTGCTTTGTACTCATGGTCATATAGAATTTTTTATAGGTATATTGGGACCATTATGTTAATATTTCAACAACATCGGTTCAGTAGCTTAGCTATCTATAAGTTCCATACAGACGTAGATTCATTTGTATTTATATAGAAAAAAATTGTTAGTTAACTAAAAATCCATTTTTATGAACTAACGAAGTTTTCTAAACTTTTTTTTAATATAAGATCATGATAAAACTGTATTGTCCGATTTACATAATTACTATCAAATCAGACTGAAATAATTCGCATTAATTAAATTAAATTAGATACAAAAAATATAACAATTAAGAAAGTTAAATTCGGTCAAGCCCGATTATGTAATACCCTACGCGCAATCAACAATAAAATGGAAGGAATAAAATTCGTTGCACATTTTTTCCGGAGAAATACCATAAAAATGTGCTAAATTGCTTTTTTTGCAAATTATTTAATTTTGACATTAAAAAAAAATTTCCAAAAATGTTTTTTTTTTTTTCACATTTCTAGCTATGTCTTTTCAACCGATATCGGGGAGCAAAAATTTCGATAAAGTAGTTTGTTTTTAGTTTTTGAAACTTGTTTTGTATTGCACAGAGCAAATATGTGTAGGCTTTTTAAAAAAGTATAAGTACAGTAAGGTTACTTAAAAGGAGTATAATTCAAAAAGATTGTAACTAAGTTTTTGGCATTTTTTGAAAATTCAAATTTGAATGCTTATAACTTTTAATTTCATTAAGATATTTCCAAAATGTTTGTTAAAAATGTAGTTCTTTTATATTTGAAGCTAAATATCTTTTAAACTCTAAGAGAAAATCAACCCATACGACAAGGTTTTATAGAATTCTTTAAAATTTTTGCAAATATAAGGAATCTGGATCGTTTTAAATATTTTTATGACCCAAAATAAATTTGCGACCCTGTGGATCGACCTCCGTTAGATCCACAAACTCCAAACTCGAAATTAATTTTTTATTTAAAACACTATGCTACGTCACAATATTGTGACGTTATAAATTGTAGTAATGAAAAATTAATGAACGACCTACGTAAAAATTGACTTCTTAATTTCGTTTAGGTGTGCATTTCATTATTGTAGTACTAAAATTTATGTGGAATTTATAAGTATTTTAATGATATATTGGAAGAATTATATGGGAAAGAAATTATGGATCGACAGTGTTACAAATGTTATGGTTGTAGATAAAATAATGGATCAATTATTATCATTTTCAATAGGCATCGTCCTTAGGCCAAAATAAAGACAACTGTAAATTTTCATCATATTCATTTCATTCATATCTTTAAGACGGATGGACATCGTTAAATAGACACAGAAAATATTTTTTCTGTCAGTTACAAACAATAAAGACAATAAAAAAAATTTGACAGTGAAATATATATATATATATATATATATATATATATATATATATATATATATATATATATATATATATATATATATATATATATATATATATATATATATATATATATATATATATATATATATATATATATATATATATATATATATATAACACAATTTCAGCCACAGTTGCTAAAAATTTGAAAATTTTATAAAGACAAACAAACAAAATTTTCAATATCTCCATTTTCAAGGTCCATGAAAAATATAAAAATAATGTGAATGTGAATTATGAATTTTCAATATATTTTCCAGTATTTTTAAAAAGAAAAAAAAAACAAGTAAGAATGTTATTGCCTATAACACAATAATTGTTAAATATGTTAGTTACGAAAAAATATGAAACGACCCTCGCATAATTTGATTTTTTGGTCTTTGATTACTTACACATTATTATGGCGCTAACATTTATGTGAAATTAATACGTTTTAATATGATTTTTAATGCGAGGTTATATAGGGGCAAAATGAAGTTATGTAACGACCCTCGTAAATTTCGAACATCAATTTTTGTTTCTATTTATTTTAATTTGATAAATTTTAAGTAGTTTTTGTTTTAGAATATCATAATACTTTTTTATGCAAAATTTCGTTAAAATTATCTTTACATTTAAAGCTTTTATGAGCTTAAATCCTCATTGCGGGAAGAAATTTTGGACAGCTTGCCAGCCAAATGAACATCGTTAAATCGACTCAGAAAATGAATCTGAGTCAAACGGGATACTTAAAGGTCGGTATAATACAATTTGTTTGTATGTTACAAACATCAACACAATCGCATAATAGGCCAACCACATTCAGTGGTGTAGGGAATACAAATCAAATGAATATTTTGAACATTTTTGTTTAATAAATATTTAATTAATTAATTTATTAGTTTATAATATTTACATACATTCATAATGTATTTAATTTTGGGTTAGATTTAAGAATTTTACAAAAAAAAATAATAATAAAATAAAATAAATAAATGTATATATATAATTATACATACATACATATACTTATACTTTTAATATAATAAATATGTATTATAAATAAACAATAACAATTGACTAAAATTTACAACAAACTTAACAATTTTAACAATTTTGATGAGAAAACTGCAGCAACCAAGAGCCACAGATAGTGATAATTTAAGGAATTTATTTGTCCAGAAGATCTAACGGTATTAGCGGTTAGATTTAAATTTAAACCATCGAACGTTATAAAACAATAAAAATCATCGGCATCATCATCGGTATTTTGGGCAATGGCTGTCATTGAGGCATCATAATAATCATTAGCCAACTTCTCTATGCGAGTTTCATTACTCGACAATAAAATATTCTCATCAGCCGATCTGAAAGTGTTTTGGTATGTTTATTTATTTATTTATTTATGTATTTATTTATTATTTCAATTAAATTGTTATTATTATTATTATTATTATTATTATTATTATTATTATTATTTGTAATACTTACACTAAATGTATTCTAGGCTTTGGAAATATATTCGTAACTGAACATTCCAAGTAGGTTTCATTTTGAACAGGATGATTTTCAAAAACTATTGTGCTGTTGCTTATGTCAACAACATGTAATTCCTTTTCCATTGCTTTTGAATCACGTTCTGTTTGGACTAGACATTTATAAGTTCCACTCAATTCAATGGAGGGACGTATTAGTGTTAGACCACGATATTCATAGTTTTTGTTAGTAGACGTTGCTTCGATTTCACCGATATGATGTTTAAAGTGGGGCTGCCAAAGAAAAATAGATCAGTTATAAAACTTTTCAAAATTTGAAGAAAAATTTACAAATAACAACAAATAACGTTCCAATAAAACTTTATATTCGTATTTATAACCCAACAAAGGTAGGAAAAATGGTGTTACACCTTTAAGTACACCGTTCGACTCAGAATCACTTTCTGTCCAGTTGGCCGTCAGCGTTGTGAACACTTTACACGTTGCAATTTTTAAGATGCCTTGATGAAATTTGGAACATATTAATATTTTAGCCCAATGAATTACAATTCTATGAAAATTCTATGTCAAGTTCGGACCAATATTTCAGATATCTCTCATGCAAATGCCCTACCGGAATGGGTTTTAAGCTCATAAAACTCACAGAAATGAATTTATGTTAAAATTATTTTAAAATTATTATCTAAATCATCTTTCAAAATTTCAAGAAGATTGCTCCACAAATAGTCGTAGCTCCCACACAGAACCACTTTCGAAAATCTCAAAAATGTTAGTATTGTGATTTAACTAAATTTTGCGAGGATCGATCTATTAGACAACATAAATGTTGTAATTCTCTCATATAAGTGAGTGTCATTCAATATTATGACTTTTGATACAAAATTTACTAAATTTCCCAACTGTTTTTGGAAATAAACTCTGTAACTCTTGAATGGTTAAAGAGATATTAATAAATTTAAAATGGATTAAATACATCCCCTAAACTTTTTATGCAATTAAAAGTTGCTGAATTTAGCTAGAGAAAAAAAATTATAAGAAAACTTGAAATTTCGCATTATTAATGCATTTTGTTTTTAAATTTTAAGATTTTCGACTATAAAAATTACCGCCTTTTTGGAAAAAATATGTATTTTTTAAAGGATTCATATATATATATATATATATATATATATATATATATATATATATATATATATATATATATATATATATATATATATATATATATATATATATATATATATATATATATATATATATATATATATATATATATATATATATATGAAATTCCTTCATGAACTGATGAATAGCTTTTGAAAAACTGACAAAGGTTTTTGTCTGATTTCGAGGTTAGGTCAGATAGAACATCTTTGTTACTGGATCGATTTCCATGGTTTTAAATACCAAACAGCAGAATAATAACAAACAATCTGGCCTATTTTTATTGAATTTGGATTATTATTCTGATTGTGTGATTGTTTCCAACAGAGAGACGGACATGGGTAAATCGATTCTGATTATTTATGAAGTCTTAGATGATTCCTTCTGGGCGTTACAAACGAAATGACAAACTTGATATATCTTCTATTACAACTTGTGGTGGTGGAGGGTATAAAAAGACCAAAAAGTGTTTATAAAATATTTTAAGAAATCTTTTTGGACCACTGTCCTATAGATATATGTAAACATACATATATGTTTATTCATATTATACGTATAATGAATATATAAACATAAATCATATTTGATATATAAAGATGATGTCATTTTAAAATTATAAAATGAAAAATCTTAAAAGTAACACATGGAAAAGTTTTCAGTAAAATGATTTATGCTTATATATATATATATATATATATATATATATATATATATATATATATATATATATATATATATATATATATATATATATATATATATATATATATATATATATATATATATATATATATATATATATATATTTAGATACATAAACATTTAACAATAATTCCTTTATTATTCTCATACAAGAGGATAAATTTACAAATTTTGTATTATACTTACAAGCACTGATGGGTTTTTACCACGTATCCATTGATATATACTATTATCGTCTTTAAACCATTTAACTACCAAATATGAGGGATCTTCGTCAAGTTCATAATTACAATCCAATTTAATTGGTTCACCTCCATTATCATCGTTGTCATCAACGTCATCATTTTCTATTTTAACCAATTCAGGTACTTGAATGTCGTGCAATTCTAAACAATTTACAACTAAAATAAAATTTAATTAAGAATCAGATATTAAATGTTTAAAGTTCGGTCAGGAGGGAATTAAACGTTTATGCAGATATTTTTTTAAGGCCAATTATAACTAATTAACATTTTCCATTTTATTTTACTAAAAATATTAGAGAATTTATGGGAACCATCCATATTTCAATAATAGCAACAATGTGGACTCACAACATTTACGAGAATATAGTTTAACTTTTCTACCATTTTGTAAGAATACAATCTATAATACCATCGACATATGTATGAAGACATGTATGATAATATGTATGTAACAAACTGTTTTATATATAGAGCGAAACTTCGATATGTAACCATATTCGAACTCATAAAATTTGACATATTTTTATGAATTTCGAAATAGTAATGAAACGTATTTGGATATAAATTATAGTTACGTTTTATGTTGTTTGGATAACTAGTTTTTAAAAATTTTCAAAAGTTTTATTTTATCTGAAATTCGAGATCGTATCAGAAATTGGTCTATACATATTTTGTTACTGTACCGATTTTGCTCCATATAGACATTGAAATAATGGTTTCATATCAAAATAACCATTTGTAAAGAATTTCATCAAATTATCATTGCACTTTATAATGTACTAAAAGGGTGTGGCATAAAAGTTTTTAGAAAATTTTTCTTTAATTTCTAAATTTGTCTAAATTATAGTGTTATATCTCTTTACCTAAAAAATTTATATTACGGACATTGCGAAATCGATTCATAATATGATGACTAAGAATTGTAGATATTCTCAGTCACTGCCGAATATTCAAAAATGAATCCTTCCATTACAAACCGATTAACTGACTGAAAAAAAACCGGCATTCCAAAACAGAAATTTTTCGAAACTGGTTGGTTTTCTAAATTGCAAAAAATCGGTTAAATACTTGCATACACTAGTATTCATGTATATAATATATATAAGCAGAAAATTCTGCACAATTTTGCGAGGATCGGTCAACAATTTCCTTAACGGAATATTGAAATGGGTTTGCCTCCGGCTAATTGTAATTTTAATCCATCTCTTCGGCCTCTTAATTCCAAGAAAGGTTATATCAAATATTTAGTTTGCGTATAAGAGTCGTTTTGGTAACCGAAGTTTGAATAGTGTTTTTTGTCCGAATTTTTTTTGACCGAATTTTTGGTTCAATAATAGTTTTTGTGTAATTCATATAAATTATTTATGTGACTGCTTCAAATATCGGCCTATAACATTTTATTTGAGTTTACTGAGGGCGAAGAAGGTATACGGTTCAAAATGTATCAAAATCTTGTTTATATAAATAAATATAATTTTATTAAAACCAGGAAATTTCGGAACAGAAACTTAAAACAAATCTAAGAAAAACAATTATTTTGGAGTTATGTCTATCTTTCTCAAAATGGTCAATATGTAAATGTTTTGTTTACCTCTTAAAAACACTTTACAAGTTTCTTTATTATATTTCTTAATACAAATTATTTAGAATCTGTATTAAATAAATAAAAATATACAAAATATTAAAATTTTGGAAAATATTTTTAAATGCTGAAAAAATTTCCATAGGAACTTTTTATGGATCAGGGACGAAGACTGAATATTTTAGAAAAACCATTTTAGTTTCTTTTAACGCAATAAGAAATGTATGAATCACACTAAACTTAATTTTATTTATTTATTTTTATACCCTACACCACCGAACATGTTTGGGGTAACATACGTTTGTGGTGATGTTTGTATTTTACGGACAAAATTACATTACACCCACTTATAGGTATACCGTACGTCCAATCGTCCGTCCTCCGGTCGTTCGGTTGACTGTCCATGTAACCTCTACAGGTCGCAATTTTGAGATATCTTAATAAAAGGACATAATTTTAATTGACCATGTTCTCCCGGAATGAGGTTTTAACCTTATAAAAGTCCTAAATATTAAGAATTTTTTTTTTAATTTTAAAATATTTTTTAATTTAAGTAAATTTTTTTTTTTTTTAATGTATTTTTCTGAGGAGTTAAATGGGAGATAGAAGAAATTATAGACCGACTCTCATATAGTTGTATATTTTTACTCATTTTAACGCATTTAATTTGACTAATATTTATTACATATATATATATATATATATATATATATATATATATATATATATATATATATATATATATATATATATATATATATATATATATATATATATATATATATATATATATATATATATATATATATATATATATATATATATATATATATATATATATATATATATATATATATATATATATATATATATATATATATATATATATATATATATATATATATATATATATATATATATATATATATATATATATATATATATATATATATATATATATATATATATATATATATATATATATATTTATTTATTTATTTATATTTATATATACGTAGGTATTGTAATAAAAATTAGTCAAATTAAATGCGTAAAAATGAGTAAAAATATACAACTTTACGAGAGTCGGTCTATAATTTCTTCTATCTCCCATTTAACTCCTCAGAAAAATACATTAAAAAAAAAAAAAAAAATTTACTTAAATTATACGAAGGTCGTCCTTTACTTTTTCGTAACTACCATTTATAACCAATATTATGGTGTAGGGTATTAGATAGTCGGGCTTGACCGACTATAACATTCTTACTTGTCTTTTTTGGCTTTAAAATAAACCATCTGTTTTTCGAAAAATATTTTGAGTTTTCAAAACTTTTTGTATAACTTTAGATCAAATTTTAAAATTTATTTTAAATAATTAATTTTTAACTGTTGATTTAATATAATTTAATTAATTCATTTTTTCCAATATCACAATTTAATATTTAATAAATATTTTATTTTTATAATTTTGTTTTTATAACATTTAAAAATGAATGTCGAATGAATTGCTACACATTATTACAAAATCATTTTTTTATTTATTTATTATTTTTTTTATAAATCTTCTACATGTATTCCAACTGTACATCCAAATATCCGCGTATATATGTAAATATATATATGGAACATTTATTTTATAATTTTTTTTTCAAAATTTTACCTTGAACGTATAAAACACTTAGTGTAAATAATAAAATAAAAATTAATTTCATATTTATTTATTTAGTTTTTTTATTTGTGTCTAAACAAAATAAATTTAAAAAAATAATAATTATAAAATTATAGATTTTAATATTTAATTTCAAATATTGAAAAACGAAATATTGAAAAAATTGTTGAGCTAAATTATTATTATTAAATCGTACCGCGCAGAATGTATCGAAATGTGTTCAACTAAAAAACTGAGCAAAAATTTTGTACACGATCATATTTTTTTCATTTTTGAGTGCGATACCAAAAATAACGTATAGTTCGTTCCAATTGGCTACCCAGCTAAACCATTTGCACAAACATTAATATGACAGACTGACGGGCAATATGAGCGTAAATAAAAACTATTAGGAAAAATATAAGATGTACCCAGAGACAAACAATATAATAAAACTCAAATTAGCTTGTTGTAGCGTATAAATTGTGGTGGTAGTTTGGTCAAAAGGATGAAATAAGAGTGAATATAATATGATAATTTTGTAGTTTCTCATTAACAGGGCTGCCAGATGTTTAAATTGTTTACTGATAATTTTTATAAATATTTTTATTGTTTCTTTTTTCTTTAATTAAAATTTCGAAATAATGTAAAAAACTGATTGAATATAATATAAAATAATAATAATAATAATAATAATAATAATAATAATAATAATAATAATAATAATATAATATGTGGATCGGAGGTGGAGGGTACAATAAGTAACTAAACAATTTCTCTTTAAACCGAAAGAATTTTTAACATATCGCTCTAAATATGGATGATTCAAACTCTATACTCTAAAATTTAATATTTATGGTGGTGGATTACTCTCTATTCGAATTTACACTATATGGTTAGATTTGAAAAGAATAAGAAGAAACTAAACAGAAACATAAACAACAATGGCATCTAAATACATTTTGAGTGAAAAATATTAGTTATCTTATAGAGAAATAGTTAGTCAGTCAGTTAGTCAGTCATGCTTTGTTTACCTTTTATTTTCCATACACTGCACACACATTTGATGTTGAATCTTTCAATCTATTCTATTACTCACATTACCTACCAACCCCCTTTGTGCACATGCTGCTGCACATGATCATTTAAAGGTTGTAAGCTGCTACTGAATGAATGAATAACATATACACATACACACGTATGCATATTTATGTATGTATGTATGTATGTATGTATGTATGTATGTATGTATGTATGTATGTATGTATGTATGTTTTGTAATTATCATTTTACATTTCAACGATCTAGCTGAACAATAGAACGTGCCACAAAGAAAAGGTGTCTTAAGGTTGTCAAGTCATTGAACCATTAATTTTTCATAAGAAACAAATATTTTTAGTTTTTATTTTCTTTCACATTTCTTAATTTTTAGATAAATTTATCCACGCGCTTAAACGAAAATGTTTCTTCATACATTGTATTTATTTACGTTTATACCCCTTAATTCGTACAGTTTGCAATATGTCAGTTTTCGCGATCATTTCCACTCCAAATGTTTTTATCTATTTTTTAAGGAATCATAACAGAGACAGATTCTTAATTTTAATGTTAAATCAATGACAATTTTATTTAAAAATCAGTTATTTGAAATTTTTAAATTAATAATCTAAACTATTTGTATGTTAAATGTTCGTTTCCGTGGAATAAAAATGTTTGTACATAAAATGATAACAAAGAGTTTCCTATCTTTTTGTAAGCAATACAAAATGGTGTAATTCTGATATCAAATGTTAAAATCATATAAAAATTAAATTAATAAAATAATCATAATCCGACCATTCAGACCGATTTTGTTCTCGTTTCTTTAGATTCCGTTCGATTTTGCTTTTATTCAGAAAACTGCAAAATCGATTCCACTTATGAAAGTGAAAGTGGTTTCAATCAGACAAAATTTTTCGTATTACTTTTTTCTCAAAAAAGCAGAATTCAGAATTAATTTCACATCCAATCGGAATGGAAATTCTGTTACAAGCCTGATGGATTAATTTAAAGGAGCACATTAAAGTCTTATGTATTTCAAATATTCATATCCATTTAGGTTTTTAGTTTTTTTTTTAACTATTAAAATTTTGAAAAAAAAGAAACTCTAAAAGGTGAAGGTGAAATAAATAAAGCCTTAAAAGACCTATTCAAAATGGAGGTTTATTCACAAAACTGTTAAAATTTCTAGAATTAATAACAGTTATGGGTAACAGTGTAGTAAAGTGTAAATTTCATTAAATGAAAATTCATGAAATAATGATTTGTTTAAAATTATAATATAATTTTTATTTTATTTCAATTATTACTAAGCTAATTAATTATTTTGAATGTAATTTTTTTATTATTTTCAATATTCATTATTTTCATTATTTCTTCAATTTTTGTTTATCTTTAAAGTAAAATTGTTTTTATAAATTTATTTATAAATTGTTTAAATGGATGTGTCTGTGTGTATGTTTTAATCAACTTTTGTTTGTGTGATTGTGTAAAATACGATGTTATATTTTTTGTAGTTTTATTTTACTTTATGAAAATATATATGTATTCAATTATATAATTTATTTATACAATTTACTATTATGGATGATATTGTGGCCAGGGATTGGAATTTGATTGCACTTTGGCATGATGGGAATGTGTATGAGGTTGAGCTGCAGCTGCCGTCGCTAGTGGTGGATATACAGTGCTATGCATCAAATGAGGATTATCATTTGTCGATTGGCTAGGTGCTGTTAACATAAATGTTGACCACTGGGGATAATAAGAGCCATAGAAATCTGATAATGAGGGTGGAGTTGCATGGGAGGTGGTTGCAGAGTGCGTTTGAGAGGCGTTATTAACAGCTGAGGGAGCTGGAGGTGGGGGTTGTGTATGTGAATGTGCTGATGTGTGATTGGTAGTGTGATGATAACGTGTAGTTTGTGGCTGAGACCCATATGAAGGGTAATCGCTGTATTGAGTTTGTGGAAAGGAATTATAAGAGTTAAGATCTCCAGCTCGTACATTAGTGCTATAATGAGAGGATACATTTCGTAGCGAGGCATGTGATGTGTAAGCATATGGTTGATGTTGGCTATAACCAGAAGGAGGTTGCTGAGAATGCACTTGTGCATGAGTTGAATTTTGTAGTTGTTGTTGTTCATTAATAGATTGATTGTGAGTAATATGATGCGAATTTTGTTGGGATGAATGCTGTTGTTGCGATGGCGGTGCATTATGTAGGGATTGTTGAGTTTGTTGTCTTTGTGTAAAATGTAGTGATGAGGAAGGGGTTGCTACTGCTACTGATGTTGTTTGATCTTGAGTATCATTGTTAGCTGTTCTCATTAATAAATTTGATTTTGTTGTTTTATTTTCTGTTTCGTTATTAGAGTTCATATGATAATTAATATTTTCATTTGTTTTGTTTGAAGAATTATTATATAAATTTAATTGATTGGAGGCATCTTTTGAAGATTCATCAATAAGATTTTTATTTCCATTGTTAGTATTCACAACTTTTAATTCGTTATCTAAAAAAATAAGAAAAAAATAATAAAAATCAAATACATGTACATGGATATTTAAGTTCCTTTACCTTTATTAGCGGGTGTCACATTGTCCGATTCAAGCGATTCAGTCTTAGGAGATTCTTTAAAGGACGATGTTTCCGTTTCACCTGTTATATCGATTACATCACTTTTTTCTGGTGTTGTTACTGAAGGTTTATTAAGCGTTCTTATAGCTATTATTTTGCCGCTATCTAATTGCATATAAATGCCTTTAGCCGATTTCAATACCATTACTCTTTGACCCGCTTTTATGATAATTTTTGATTTATTGCTTGAATTAGTAGGGATTACAACATCTGTAAAATTATTAGTTTAGTTAGATAACTCTTTCAAATATATTCATTTATTATATTATTACAAACCTAATGGTAAAGACATTTCTTGGGCTGTCATGCCTTGCTTCTGCCACACTTCGGCTGGTATCCAGCGAGTGGTCCTCAGGCCACTACTATGTTTCTGGATTGTTTGCGTACGAGGTACTTGAATGGGTCTCACCTAAAATATTTTAACAATATTATTACCTTTATAACGAATCGGATACAATTGAAAGCTTACCGAAGCCACTGGGCGAGTAATTAAAGAACCATCTTTTCGCACGGTCTGATACTGAATTCGGTTAGAACTGGAATACATAGTTTGTTTAGCTGATGTTTTCTTTTGCATTTCATAGCTACGATGAGCCATTCGCTTTTCGGCCTGCGATAATTTATCATTTTTTCGATCAATTAATAAACTTTCATGGAAGAATGGTTCTTTGGTTAAACGAGTTTTATAGTTAGTTAATATAGTTTTCATAATGGTATCCGTATAGGAATCCAAAGGCTTGACATACTCAAAGGTATTTGTCTTATCATCATCGTCGTCATAATCATAACAGAGATTTGTAACATCTTTAATGGAAAGATGGGCATCGGGATTACATTCATCCACAACGCGATCAGACATGCCCTGTTTTTTTATTTGACGATCATATATTTTCTTCTCCAAACAGCGATCCATTACCAAACGGTAAATAAAACAAGCTCTGCGCTGCCCATATCTAATTAATTACAATTAAATTACATAAAAATATATAAATCAATTTATTAGATATATATTTTTAAATGCATGGTAAATTTTAATGATTACGGACTCTTCTCGTCGCTTCCTATTATCTATTTAAAAACGTATAAATGTGTAAATTTACCTATAAATTCTATAAATAGCTTGGGTATCATGACAAGGATTCCAACTTGCATCAAATATTATTACTCTATTAGCTCCCACTAAATTAATTCCCAATGATCCAGCCTTGGTTGAGATAAGGAACAATTTGATATTGGTATTAGAATTGAATTCATTAACAAACTTTTCTCTTTCCTGTGATGTTGTTGAACCGTCCAAACCTAAAAATAATAAATAAATAATTAAACATACATATCTATAGTATAATCTAAATGATTACTTACGAAAGTAATGCTTATTATAAGTCCAATTAGAGTCCCCCCCAGGGATTAAGTTAGCTTGTAGGAATTTTTCTATTAAATTTAATGTTAGCAAACTTTGACTAAATAACAACACTCTATCGCCTATGGCTATACTTTCATTTAAAATGCAGAAAAATATTTCCATTTTTGGAGAGTTCGATATTAAGCCGGGTTCATATTTTTTCATAAATTTCATGGCCCAGTCGTAGGTAATCTTTTCCGATCCCTTTTTCTGCTCAACATCAGTGTTTTCTAATGTTGATACGGAACTACTTAGGTGACTGTCAGTTTCTGATTTATCAATATCCGTCGGTATAAGATTAGACTTTTCAGATTTTTCCTCTTTATTTACAGATATATTTTTATCCATATCAATATCAGTTTCAATGGTACGAATTTCATTTGTATCCAAATCAACTATTTCTGAAGATGAATTGTGCGAGTCTTCTGTGTTGCAAGTTTCGTGGGCGTTTTGTTTAAGCATGCAACCAACATAATTTGGTTGCAATGGTCGGCCCAAAGTGCTCATCATTGTGGGATAGGAGAAATACGATGATTGCATGTCTTGATTGTAAGTTACAGAATTTAATGAGGGATTTTCGAATTGATTCATTTCGGTAAATAGTGATGTCCTAAACAAAGATTTTAATATTATAAATATGAAAAATGTTATTTATTTTCTTAAATCTACATACCCTTGATAACTGTTAGCTACTTTGGAAGCAACTGGTTGTGTGATCTGGGCTTTTGAATTATCCTTAGAATCAATTTGATTTTGCAAGTGTGTAGCAGCGAAAGAAGTACTGGATTCATCGTCACGAATCGTCGATTTCATATCTGGTTGATAAGTTGGTGGTTGTGGTATATGTGCTGCAACTTCAGCAGAATCTGAAAGGAGTACAGTTGCTGTTGAATTACCAGGTGCCTTTTGTGGAGCAGGCGGTGGAAAACCATTTTTATTTATAGTCGATGCAATTGGAATTTCATCTACATCTTCAATGTCCCAATCTAATCCAGAGTCAGCCATTTTCATTGCATCGTACAGTACATCTGGATGATTCCAAATTTTACAACATACGGCAAATGCTTTAAGTGGATTGGGTACATTTTTAGTACGGACTATATCATTCATAAATGTATCGTATAGTTGTTTCTGTAGTTCCGTCATACGAGTGAGAATCACGAACTCCTGCTTCTCTGGCAGAGATTGTTGTAGAACTGTATGTGACCTTCTTTGGACAAAGCCAACGAGTAATGAATGCAATACATGGGCTCTATAACGCATTAGTTTTATATCATCGGGTGTGGAATCCACACACAAACCATTTTGTATCGGTCTCTCAAACATGTTACAAAATTCCGTTCTAGTACCTAAATAATTGGGTCTCACAAAATCAACCATACACCAATATTCCTGTAAATTATTCTGCAAAGGATAACCTGTAAGGACTATTCGTCTTCGCGTTCTTATTTGTTTAAGAGCCTGCGAAATTCCCGCTTGTGCATTTTTTATTCTATGACCTTCGTCACATATTATTAGATCTGGACCAGGTTTAACTAAGGCTTCATATACTTCATCCATAATTCTAGACCGAGATTCACTAAAATGTTCATTTGGCGTTTGAAATTGTTTTTTACTGCGTCTCTTATTGGTGTTATTAAGTTTAAGAGCCAAAAGTCTATAAAGTTCGTATCCAATCAGTAATACTCCGCCTTTTTCTTTCCATTGCAAAATAACTTTTGCGCGAGCTGTTAGAGTCTTTTGCTGATCATTAAGTACAAACACATCAAAATTTCGAGGTCTTACAAACTCTGGGTTATCTGAATGCTTTGGAATCCACATATCAAATTCAGAATACCAATTTTGTAGGGTATTTATAGGCATTACACAAACCACATATTTAGAATCTGTATACCTAAGGAATATATCACAGAAACAGACCACTTGAAGAGTCTTGCCCAAACCCATGGAATGAGCTAAAATGCAACCAAAACCCCCAGAACTTTTGAAACGTTTTATTGATTCGATAATGTTATCAAATAGAAATCTTACACCACCAATTTGATGCGGTTTTATTGTTCGTGCTATTTGTGGGGCAATAAATATATCTTCTTCATCCTCTGGATGTCCAACATTAATAACAACTCTGCCTAAATGATCAGGCACATTGAATTCATCTTTAACGTGCATTCCGCTGTTATTTGGATCATCGTTTTCGTTGTCATCTTCCAAATCGGCTTCATCATCTGATAGCACTATACAATCATCATCATCCGAACTGTCTTCTATGGTAACTACCTCAGCTGGCACTGAGTCTTCTTTTTCCTCAGAACTCTTTATAGCATCTGCATCTTGTTCCGCATTTTCAATTGAATCAGATAAAATTTTGTGTTCCCCTTTCAATTCACTTTGCTGTTCATTTACCTTTAGTAAACTAGACCTTTTCGGTTCTGGAATAAGATCTGACGGATCTCGAACTCTATGTTCATTGACAAATCTATCAAAATGGGTTAATACTGCTTCTCTTTGCTGGTATTCTCTTAAAAGTTTTTGCTGTTCAGCTACACGGGCCAAACGTTCCGACTCCTCATGCTGAGCTCTCAAAGTATTCGTATCCAATTGGTTGGTATCCATTACCTCTCGTATATTTTTTCTTAAATTAGACTTTTTCTTTTCTTCTGCCAACTGACAAATCTGTTGCTTTTTTGCCAAATGATTATTTTCGCCATTGATATCGACTGGAGATTTACGTTTTTGACTTTCATTTATATCCGAGGGATACAATGGTTTCTCTTCGCCTTCAGCGCTGGTCTCAGATTTTAAAACTGATGCTGAAGTGTTTGCTGCTATATTTGTACCTTCCACTTGTTCGTTACTAGTACCAGAGCCATCATTTGCATCATAAAATCCATCATTATTGGCAGATAATGTCTGGTCTTGTTTTAATTCCTCGTTTGGGGCAACATTTGTAAGATAATGTGGTAAATTTGAAATTTGCTGATTAAATGCATGTTCCTGCTGCCTTAGAACATCGACCATTGGATGGATCAAAGGATTATGGGCTATGTAATTCAAGTTATCCGTGTTTTCCATGTTGCAACCGTAATATAACACAAACTACTTTATGTATATATCAATAATAATTTTCTTTGAAATTATACTTGCTCCAATTTTGTATATTCTTTCCTACGCTTGGTACATACAAACTAGTGCTACTAAATGGAACTTTTTATATACCGATTTATTTACTAGTAGGATGAGGGGCGTGGACATGTTATTCGCACTTGTGTAATATTTTGCTTCGAACCCTAATAGATTTATTTATAACCATTATTTCTTTTATTTCATATAACTTTAATAATTTTTATACAGTTCATCTTTTTCACAGCAAGAAGAAAAAACTATCAACATTCTTCATTCATTCACACAGATACATATTGACTACTTTATGATACAGACTTTTTCTCTGCTGCAAAAATTATGTTTCTGGTTCACACCTTTCGTATTTGTTAAATACCAATTGTAACACTTATTTCTCTTCAATCAAACACATATTAAATTAAATTATAAATTTTCTTTTTAATTTTTAAACTACTTAATAATAATTAGAAAAAATTAATTTTGACATATTTGTATTTATCTTGCCGTAATTTACAATTCTTCTCTTGTATATTCAACAAAAAACAAAAAAACAACACTGCATTACAATCAAATGGACAAATATATGAATGTGTATATTTGTGTGCGAGTGAGTTATAAGAGAGCAAGAAAAATGACAGTTTATGTTAGCAATTCTATACTTAGAAAAGGTTGGCATCACTAAAAGAACAAAACAATATTTGACATTTAGGATTGTTTTAAAATCAAATGGAATAAAACGGAAACACAAAATTGTTTTTTATTTTAATTAAATCTAAAGATGAAAATGTAAAGTAAAAGTTCATTGTATTTAATTTAGTATGATTTTAAAATGTAATAAATGAATCACGTTGTTATTTTAATTTAGAATTATTAATTCAATTAATTTTTAATATATTTTTAAATACTTTAAAGTATTATAAGAATCATAATTTAAATATAAGTTTTTAGGATCGAATTTTTTACATGACATTTTCGGTCTTGGAAATTGAGTTTTCATTTATTTACGTAATAATATTCTTTTTTATTTATAGTTGTTTTTTATATTGTAAAAATATTTCAATGTTTTTATTAATATTTTTATAAAACTTTAAGACGTGTTATTGTACCATCAATGTTTGAAAAAAATTGTGGATAAGATGTAGGATATTTAGCTTCAGACCGTAGATTTTTTTATCTCAAAGCAATTCTTATGATGGAATTGGTTTTAACAGAATGAATATCAGAGATAAATAAATAGACATTACAAAATTTTAAATATTTCCTGTTTTCATTTTAAGATTTATTTTATTTTTATCAATAATAATATGTAAGTATGTATATAAGGTATATTTAAGTAAAATTTACTTATAAATACAAATTTTACAGAGCGTTTTTAATAGTTTACAAGGAAAAGTTTAAAACGAAGGCATTTCTAAGATATTTTTACTTTTCATATCTTCTTCATTCCAATAGTTTTAATGTTATTGTTTACAATAAACATTTTCTTTTCCAACAATAACAATAACAGTGACGGTGACGATTGCAACGACAATACAACTTTACGTGACTATGAGAGCAGCAATAATAGGGCGAACACAAAGAATAGCAGGAATCATGGAAACAACAAGAGATGTACGTCTCACACATTGTGCTGGAAGTGTATTAAATATTTTTTTTATAAACATTTTACGTAACAAATATTTCCTTAATAACTAATTTATATAATACATGTGAAGAAATTTATTTTAATTGGAATATAGGGTAAAAAATTTGAATATTTCAGTTTTGGAGTTTAATATTATCGAATTATTCGACTTTTACTTAATTAAAATAATTTTATTTAAAACTTACATTTTGTTTAAGAATCTAATGAATAGTTTTTCCTTCTCGAGTTATTGTTAAAAACGTTTCACTTCTAACTACTATTTACTGACTACTAATCCATGAAGATTGAAATTTACTGAAAACTATATTGATGTAGGGAAGTAAAGTTAAACCATAACCATAGTTACCACAACAAATATTGATATAACTGAACATAACCTATATATTAGATATTATTGCCAAAAAACATGCTAATTGCTAAACATCATAATGTCCTCGTAATTGTTTATTGAAAACTAATTTATGATTAACTAGGTCATGCTTGTTTACAACAAAAAAGTGTTATAAATTTGTAACAAACTAAAGTCACTATATCGCATAATCTTAGAGTCACCTTCTAATGATGTAGTGAGCCTTCCTCTAAAAGTATTGGTGAAACAGTATTCTTAATCACGTAGAATCATAAGATTTCCTTTTCTTTTGCTAGACCGAAACTGCGCAATTTTGTATAAAAATTTGGAAAATTATTAATCGGCTATTTAAGGATCTATTTTGAGAAAAAAAAACTATACAAAAAGTCACATTTTTAACATTATAATTAAGTCCATAATTACTAGAATAGATTTAAAATATAAAAAAAATCTAATGAACTAATGAAATTATCACCACGTCCATTTTTGTTGACCCTATGATAAAATATGAAGCCTTATTTAATGAAGAAAACATCTTTTGCCATTAATCAATCACTAATTAAACTAATTAACTAAAATAATGAATTGGTTATATATCAATTATTTGTAACATATCGGAAAAATTAAAAAAAGATCAAGAAAAAATAATATTGTTTTGACATTATCACCACGTCCATATGTCTTTAGGAATATCAATTTCCAAACCAAAATTAATGTCACTAAGTTCATATGTCTTACAGGAGCTTAAAAATATTGAAAAAAAAAAAAACATTTTCATGAACTAACAGAACGATTCACTTCCTGCCATTAACTTAAAAAATCTTTAATCCGCTTGTGAGGGAATCAAGATTCTATGTCATAGAGAACTATTTCAAGTGTAAAAAAACCGAACAAAAATTACCAGAACAGTAAGTTCTATCCAAAATTCATCGACCAAGGGCCAAATACACCTAACCAGTTTCGAAATCAATTAATGGATATTTATTTAGTTATTTTTTTGTTATTAGACTTTGTTATTGAATTAAAAACTAACTTTTATTTACGATCCCTGGTTTTATGTAATAAACAGGATAATAAGGGGATGAATATCCTTCAAAGAAAAACGTAAAAAAGCATGTGTCAAAAACAGTAAAATAAGCAAAAAAAGAAAGAAAGAAATTTGTAAAAGTAAAGAACAGAATAAAATAATTAATAAATATTAAACACAATTCCTTTCAAAGTTAAACAAATTAATATTAATATTAGTTAATATCTTTTAAAAACTAATTAAAGTTTATTTCATTACAAATTGTATTGTCATATAAAAATTTATTTGCTACGAGGGTTGATAATTTACAAATAACATAAAAAAGTATGTATAAATATTTGTTGATGGAAAAACCCTTAAAGGAAATTTTACACAAACGTATTTTTATAAAACATTTTGATTAATAATTGATTAATTGTTTTAACTTATAATTTCTTATTCTATATCCCTCACTCTATTTCCTTAACCGTTTAATGGAAAAGTATAAAGTGTAGCAGTTGATAAAAAACTGGAAACATCAAGAAAATGCAAGCAACAGTTGTCCTAAACAATTTAATATGAAATTTTCTTTAAATATTGGAATCTTTTGAAATACAAGAAGTTAAAATACATACATACATACATACATACATACATACATACATACATACATACATACACATAACAAATAATGTTAAATATTTTATTTAGATGATTTGGATTTTGTAGAAACTGGAGAAGCTTTAAAAATGGTAATATTCATTTTGTTGTTCTCTTTTTCATCACTTATTCAGTATACCAATTTACTTTTATTTCTTTTTAGAAATATTCGTCAATAAAAACTTCTTCTATTATTCTATTTGTTGGCAATTTATTGTGGTCTTTACATTTGTATTTCGCCAGCAATTGTAAAACAACCTCAACTATAACTATATCATCCGGATCTTATAATTATATTAGAAATGTTAGTGCTGCCCAAATTAGTTCACTAAATGGTAATCGTTTGTATGGTAACTCAAGCAATTTGAAATTAAATAAAGATATTATAAATAATGATCAAGAGTCATCATCTGGTTTGGCATTTCAAAATGTGGCTCTCAATTTGGGTCGTTGGGACAATCAGCGAGTATATAAATTATTTGATTTTGCTTTAGTCGGTGATACCTATGAAGAGTCTTCGTACAGTAGTTTAGTTTGTTTGGCCACCCAGACTTCTGTGGAACGCCTCTTGTCTGTAGCCGAGGTGGCAAAAAAATGGATGGGTCCTATATCTGTAGCTGTTTTTGTTTCCAGTAGTGATGAGTTTGCCATCTTAAAACATTATGTTACATATCTACGTTTATGTTTTGATTTTGTGCGCACCAACGTAACTTTTCATCTGGCATTCCCCTATGAACGTAAACCTCAACATGAAACGTCAGATTCTCATAAGCTATTGAAAATGTTTGATTGCCGGAATCCCCAAAAGACTCTGCATAGCATGTTGCAAATGAGAACAAGTGAAACCATAAAATGGCGTTCAAGAAATCTATATCCACAAAATCATTTGCGCAACTTTGCACGAAAAGGCTGTCAAACGAAATACGTATTTCTCACAGATGTCGACATAGTGCCCAGTAATAACATAGTGCCATTGCTGAATGAATTTTTGGCGACGGCCAGATGTTCGACAGGTCTGTGTGCTTACGTCATACCAACATTAGAAATTGATGATCGTGTGAGATTTCCATCCAGTAAAAGCGAATTGTTAAGGCTGGTGAAGCGGGGTTTGGCGAGGCCTTTTCATGAAAAAGTTTTCATCTATAATCAATATGCTACAAATTTTTCAAGGTGTGAAAAATACGTGTTGTTTTGTCTTTATCTGTATTTGTATCTGTATGTGTGTATATGTATGTGGAAAAAAACTATTAATACTTATTACCATACTCTTTATTTATTTATACATACACACATACATACATACATACATACATACATACATACTTACATACACACATATATTTACATACATATTTATTTTTAATTTTATTTTTTGTATTTTTATTCATTATGAATCACAGAATTTTTATTTTTTTATCTTGTTTATCTAACAGTTTGCCCGTTAGCCATATTCGATATTTCTCATTGATCACAGTGGATATGTGATTTTGTTTTATAAAAAATGTAGATTTGAAAAATAATTCATTTCATTTCCACTTTTTAAAAAAAAAAAATTAATTTTAATTTTTGTACCTCATCCTCTTTCATTCGTATCTTCCTTTGTTATTTTTCTTGTGTAATGATTTCTTTACTTTTTGTTTTATACTTTTAATATTCTTCTTATTCAATATTTATATTTATTTGATTTCTTTCTTTTTATTATATTACAGTTGGCTTGCCAACAGCAATGCCGATGATCAGCAGATCACTATTAGTCACCAAGTGACAAATTATGAATTTTTTTACGAACCTTTTTATGTTGCTTTGGACAATGTGCCCCCGCACGATGAACGTTTTGTTGGCTATGGGTTTACAAGAAATTCACAGGTTCTGAATACATAAGATTAATTATTTAACGTACATACATTCATACATTTGAATAATTTATATTAATTTATTCTGTTTATCTCTATCTCTTTTATCCCATTTGAAGGTCTATGAGATGTATGTTTCCGGTTATTCATTTTATGTTTTAACTCCTGTATTCACCTGTCACTGGGGTTTACAAAAGAAGAATGCTCGTCCGTCTTGGCGTGAACAACAAAATACGTTTAATAGTAAACGTTTTGAAATTTTTAAAAAAGAAATATTTGCACGTTATAAAAAACCTGGTCACAGTTTTGATCAAAAGAAACATGGATGATATTGATATATGATATTTAAATATAATTAAATTACTGTTTGTTTCTTTTATTATTGTTTCTTTATTATTTAGTTCTTTTTTCTTTTTTTTTCGTAGAGAAATAAAATACGTGTACGTAGGTCTATAATTTATGTAAAGTTAAGCTATTAAACATTTATTTATTTATATTTTGTATAAACATACTTTAAATGATCATCGCAAGAAATGGGGTCTAGTTCAAATCAAATAGCCGTTTATAAGTAAGCAATTAATAAATGAACAATTAAGAGTGATATATATATAAAAAAAAAGCAAAATAATAACAAAAAAACACAGTAAAATGAGTAAAAAGTTTATTTCGGCTTGAATATCTTTAAAACTATTAAAGATAACCCAACAATGTAGGCATATTTTTTATAGACATTTCAAAGGACTATTTATGTGCAAGATTTCTTTTCTCTCAATTCATAAGCATACCCAAGAAAAAGATTTTTAGAAGGTTTATACGATTAGATAATACTGTACCAAAGTTTACAAAGATCAGTCCACTATTATTAAAAATCATCCCATAATTTTCACAAGCTTAAAATCATAAAAAAATGTTGATAGTTTTTAATGTACCTATAAACTTTGATCACCTGGTTAGATTTTTATAACATACAGATAGCACAGGAGTGTAGCTTTACATCACTGAAAGTTTGGGCCCCATATGTTATCCATGTTCGGTGTTATGGCGCTTAAAAAACTAATATTTCGGATATTAACATTTTTTAAGCGTGTGCCAAATTTTTGTTTCTTATTTTCATTTGAAATAAAATTTTTATTAAAAAACATACATTTTTCCAAAATTAAGATAGATTTTGTTTCTAAAAATCTTATGGGACCAGGACCAGACTTTATGGAATTTAACCATTTTTTAACCAAATTTTAACTTAACCTATTCATTCTGAAATTCCCAAAGATTGAATTTTAAAATCTAAAAATCTAAATGTGTTGTTAATCACAAAATCTCCATTTAATGTGGACTCAATAGAACAAAATGCAAAAATTTGAATTTTTGCAGTTTTCTTCACATTTTCGGAAATACAAGAAAATATTTTCATAAAATCAATTATCTTAAATAATAAATATAATATTTACATTCTAATATTTGAATTATTAAGAATAATTTTGAAAATTATATGTTTAAGGAAGACTTCTTTTGGAATAACCCAATAAGTATTTTTCTGGAATTCAATTGTAAGAACGGTTATATTCCAGTTATAAATTCAAATTTCAAGTGTTAAAATGTACTTTACAAGCAAACTCCAGTGAAAAGGAAATTTCAATACAAATCGTTTATAACACTGTCATAAAAGATAAAATGTATCCTTAAAGTACAATTCAAGCTAAAACAAAGAAACAATTGAAATCAATTCACAATCTTACTTCATAATATCACACACAATATTTGTTGTTGTTGTTTTTTTAATATGTTTCAGAAAATGTATGATTAATAAAAAATTTTATAAAGATTTTATGCTAAAACTTGGTATCCCATAATTTTATAACTTGAATATTTTCAATTCCGGATACAAAATTTCTAAATGTTTTTATATTTCCCTTGTTCTAACAAAGATGATGTTTTAATTTTGTTCTTCTCATTTCAGCTTAAGTTCAAGAATAATGCCATTGCGTTTCAATCGTTGCCTAGAATAACGCCCTCTATTTGTGATGTAGTTGTAATAAATTTGAAAACTTCTTAATTAAAGTTAAACGATTTGACAAATAAAACATCCATAAATATTCAGGAAACTTTTTAGCTTTTTCTAATAAATATTTTTCTGTTCAGATCAGTTTTCTTAAATAAAATGATCGATCCTGATTTCTTTAAGAAAACTGTTATAAAAATAATTTGAAATAAAACTTAATTTACAATAAAACTACAAAATTCAATTCAAAATAATGTTTTGTGTTTCTGTACAAATTTCATTATAAAATATACATTATACATCGTTGTATATGTATAGAATATGATGTATACATAAATATATATATCGTTTTTTTTTAATACAGAAATGAGTATTTATTATTAAAAATAGATTTGTTATTTATAACAAATAACAAAAAAAAAATAATAATAAAATAAAAACAAATAAAAAAATAAATAAATATATATAAATGTATATTTAAAATTAAGCAATAACAAAAAATAAAAGAGAGTATAGCAGGAGAAGGAGGGTAAAATGTAAGAAAAATAATTTTAAAATTCTTCCGCATTAAAATTTTGAAAATAAAAATAACAGAAAAAAGAACACAAATTTTGAATAGATCTCTTTAATATTGTAATAATTATAATGGAGAAGAACAAGAAGAAGAGAAAATAATGACTCCTTAATCCAAAATTGAATTGAAGAGAAAAGTGGGGAAAATTTTCAAATGATATATGTAGAGGTGAAATGAGGGAGGTATTGAGTATAATGTTTATAATTTTTTGTATACTCAAAAAGTTTTGAATTTTCTTTCCATTCCCACCAAAAAAAAAAAACGAACAAACAAACAAAAAATAAATAAATAAATAATATTGTTTTCAAAAATTTCTCTTGAGAATCATGAAAAATTGTTTTGCTCCGTGTGCATTTTTGGTTTTAAAGAATATTTTATCTGTAAATTATTGGGTGGAAGAGCAAAATCGACCAAAAACAAAAATTTTGAAAATAAGAAAAAATTCTAATTGAAGGGAATATTAGAAAATAAATTTATTCGTATGTATGTATAAATATGTGTGTGAGTATTTGTGTGTGTCTCTGCCTCTCTTTTTCTCTAGCCATCTTTTTCTAATGTTGTGCTAAAGTATTGATGTGTTGTGCCGTGTGCAGTATGAAATAAAGACTACCTGCGCTCAGCATCAGTGAAGTTCATTTTAAATCGGTATTTTTCACGTAGTGGTACCTCAGTGCGGTAAAGTGCAAAATATATTTTTTATTAAAAATATAATAATTAATAAAAATTAAAGTGAACATAAATTAATAATTTGTTGTTACATTTTTTACATACATAGATTTAAACAAACAAAATGCCTTTCACTCCCGTCGAAACTCCAAAGTGCCCTAAATGCGGCAAATCCGTATACGCTGCTGAAGAACGCGTTGCCGGAGGTTACAAATTCCACAAGACCTGCTTTAAATGCGGTAGGTGTTCACTTCTTTTTCATTTCAAATAAAAATTATATAGTGAAGAAAAAATTAAAGGAATAAATGAAGAAAATATTGATTTCAGTGATTTTAATTAATTTAATTTTTGTATTTAATTTTATTTTTAGGAATGTGCAACAAAGCTCTTGACTCCACAAACTGCACAGAACACGATAAGGAATTGTACTGCAAAAATTGCCATGCCCGCAAATATGGACCTAAAGGTTACGGTTTCGGTGGTGGTGCTGGTTGCCTTTCCATGGACACCGGTGCTCATTTGAACAGAGAGTAAGTTTTTCATTTAATTTCTTTTTTAAATATCAAGAAATAAGTCTTAACCCCCTAGAAACTTTACTTAAAACAAAAAGAGAAAAAAACTTTACTTATACACATATATATTTACTATGTATATAACTATATGTAAATACAAATACAATATTGGAAATATTATATATATGTACTTATATACCAATAGAAGTGTATAAATGTATCTATGTATGTACCTCACAATTAAAGTGCTCTCTGTAATGATGCAAAATTACATACATATAACAAAACTTATTACATCAATTTTTTTATTAAAATAAACAAAAATATGAAATCATAAATATATATACAATATATATTATTAAAAAAAATGGAAAATAATACAGATTTATATACAAATCTGTTATTACATACATAAATATAATATATATAAATATTTATAAATTTAATTTATCTATAATAGACATTTCTTATATTCTTATATATACTTATACATGCATACATGTACATATATGTATGTTAATTAAATTGTGTATGTATATGTCCATTAGGAAAGCTACTATTACGTTAATTAAAATCGAATTTAATTAATTATTTATAATTTCCAAAAGGATTACAACAAATTAGTTTCAATATCAATTGAAAATTTTAAATATTTTTGAAAAATTTCAAAAAATATCTCTTTTTCTTTGATTAATGGTTTGGTTATAATTTCTTTAAAAAAAAACTGGTACATTTTGTTTTATTTAAATTTAAAATTAAAAACGATAAACTGTTAACTATTTTAATTTAAAAATATATCAAATTTCTGAGAATTTTATAAAAAAATGATATTGAAATTCCAGTATCAATTGTAATTTTCAAGAAACTAGAAAAATCCCATTTATTTTTCATATCTTTATTTTTCCATTAAATGACTGTTATTTTTTAAACGAATTCAAATTTGAAATAAGAAAATATTTGAGCTTTCCTAATGTTTTAAATACATACAGGTACATACACTTATACTGTTTTTTTTTAATTAATACTTAATACACACAAATACCAAATACAAACAAGCACACACTCACTCACTCACTCACTCACTCGCTCACCACTTAAGTCGACAGCCGCAAGTTGTTATGTATATAACTGTGTCACCGTTTATTTTTAATTACATTTTCTTCTGTTGATATTTATTTCTTTTAATGAGAAAAGAAAGAAAAAGTACATACATACGTACAATCTCACATTCTCAAATACATACTTTTCATTTTGTGCAACAAAAATATATATATATGAAATTCTTTTATATGTATATAAACTTAAATTTATCCCCCCCTTCAAAAAAAAAAAATATATATTACTATTACTATTTATAAAAATTTTACTTTAATTATAAATATTAAATAATTATAGTTGTATATGTAGTATATATATGTATGTATAAGTAGTATGAGTTTAAATATTAAGCTTAAGTAATTACTGTAGAAAAAGCAAAAAAAAAAAAAAAAAAAAACACACACACAAAACACATAACTAAGTTTAATTTTCGTATTATCACAGCAACTAAATTGTTAAAAGCAAACTGGCGAATTCTATAGACGCAACAACGATGGAATTCAGGATATGATCTATTTCAGTTTCATTTAAATGTTTAAAAAATAGTCCATTTTGTTGTTTATCTTCTACTACTACTACTACTCCATCAACCACTACTACTTCTACTATATCTACCAACTTTAAAAACACTCTCTTCCTATATGTACAATGTACTTGTATAAGAGAAAAATTACCTTAAAAACAAAACAAAACAAATAACAAAAAAGATAAACAAATATCAGAAAACATAATGAAGTGGTGTTCTCTCTTATATTTTAAAATTATTTAATTCATTTTTATATACATAAATGTTTATTTATTTTTTTTATATAATTGTCTAGTCTATTTGTCTATGTTTTAATTAAATTATGTTAAATTTTTGTTTGTAGTAAAAATTTATGTATTTTTTGTTTTTGTTATATTTAAAAGTAATTATTTGTATTATTTATAATTAAAAATTAATTTGCGTCTTTTTTTATAAATAATTTAAAATTTAAATTTAAACAAAAACAAAAACACAAAAAAGGATATACATATAAATACTTATATACATATATTTTTGTTATAAAATGAAATTATTTTGTCAAATAAAATAGACTTCTATTGAAAAAAACACACACAAACACAAAACTAAAAATGTAATTTTTCAATTAAATGATTTGTTTAAATGTGATAAACAAAATAAAATAAAGATAAACGGTGAGAGAAAAAGTTTAAAACATAAACTTGAAGTTGTCAAAAAATAATAATAAAAATAAAAAAACAAAAAGAGAATCGCATGGCTTTGCCAATTAGTTAAATAAATAATTAATAAATTTAATTAATAATAATAATAATAATAATAATAACAAATTAATAGCAAATTATTATGATAATATTTCAAAAATATTGTAAATACAATTCAAATTCAAATTTTACAATAATAACACTAATTTAAACGCCTTCAAAAAATGCCTAAATATTTAAACTATTAAATCTAAAATATTTGTATGCTAAAGCAATTTAATACAATATTTTATTCTAAATCTAAAACTTTGATACCAGCTACTTATACTTTTATAGAATTTCAATTAAGTTTTAATAATTCATATTACAATTTTACACTTCCTAAAAATATATTTACAAAAACATGTTTAACCTCCTTTACACCTTTTACAAATGCTGTAAAACATTTCTATCTCTCTCTCTTAATTTCCTTTTATTAAAAGCCCTACCTCTATTTAAGTTAAGCTTTTAAATAATAAAAACGATTTCTAAAAGAATCCATCCATTCAATCTCAGCAATTCATCTCATATTATGAGTTGATTTCTTAAAAATAATAAAAATTGAAATTAATTTGTTCCCAAATTTAAGCTACAATTAATCCATAACCTGTAGCTTTTTTATACAACTAAACATTGTTAAATATTTAATAAGCTACTGCGAAATTAATTTAATTTAATTTACCCAGAATTATTTATGGTTAACAGTATTAAAATTTTTTAAACAAACTGATTTAAAAGGGATAGAAAATGGCGTCTTAAAAAAGGAAAAATAGACTAAATTAAATGTCCATAATGGAAATACGTTTTATTATTTTGATGGAATATTACTAAATTATTTTCAGTTCAGTTTATTAAAAGGTATAAATAAACTGATATTTTTAAGTTGAAGCAAAATACTTTCATAAAATTGTCAATTATAAATCGACAAATTAGAATCAAAATTTTCCACAATATTAAGCTTTTGATACTTCATTATCATTCCAAAAATGATTAAAATCAATTCAGTAGCAACTTTAAAATTTAATTTTAAGACTCATTATATGTTTTTGTATTATATAAAAAACATATAAATTGTATTTGATTGTGAGTGTAGTGAGTGTTTATATGCATATGTATGAAACATAACTTGTTTACTTCACACGCATTTGTAGTGAAGGGTTTGTTTTTTGTTTTAAAACTCTTATCTCAAATTTTTAAACAGGAAAATTTTAAATGTTACGGGATGCTTGTTCCAAAATTTATTATGCAAAATCATTCTTTGAGCTCAAGAAGGAAAATTCTCTGCAGATTTAGTATAAGACATTATTTTCGTATTCCAAACAAAAAAACTACCTAAATACAAAATGATTAATATATTCTAAATGTTTAGTCAGATTAATGGATGGACATTACAATTCAGCCAATATATTTTATAAATGTTAGATTGTTTTTTTTTTTACAACAAAAAAATAATAATAATAAATATTCGTTAAAAATTTTTTGATAACTCTCTGAATAAAGCTGACTTTCTAGAACAATTTGAACTGAAAGTACAGAGAGATGGATGGACATGAAAATTATGTCAAAAAGAGTAATAAATCTTTAATAATAAATAAAGTTTTTAGATCTTGTTACCCTAAATTAAGCGCCATTTTCAAAACCTTTCACCCAAACGTGGAACTTTTCAAACGTAAGTAAAATACGCCCTTACAATAAGAAATTATATATGAAAAAAAATATAAAATAGAGAAAAAAGAGCATTCATTTGGCTAAAGAAAACTTTATTTAGCTCGAATTTTAATCAAAAACATAGATTTTGTATGCAGGTATTTGTATGCAGGTATGTAAGTAAAGGTTTAAGTAACGATATTGACAAATTGTAAGAAAAAAGTAGTAAAATGTTATTTGATGCTAAAATTTCGTGAACAATCAAAAGTTTCACATTTTCACTGTTTTTGAGAAAAATAAAGTTGATTTGTCAAATTTTAATAAAAATTAAAAAAAAGTTTCCTAATAATGTTTATAAATGTTTCCCTAAATTAGGGAATTAAACTAATTCCAAATTTTTCTTACAAAAATACCTAAAATTCCAAAAGGTATTAAACTTGCTTAAAATGTTGATTTTTTTATTTTAAATAATCTCTTTTTCATTCGTTGATTATGGTAGAAATTAAGTACGAATGATATAAGTAGAACCAAAGAAGTTATATTATTATTATTATTATTATTATTATTATTATTATTATTATTATTATTATTATTATTATTATTTTCATTGACAAAGTTCGGTTAGTTTGGAAGGTCTTGAGAACATACATGTGCTTCCAGATTTTGTTTGATTTACTTTATACAAATTTCCATTAATATATCTTTTACAATTCACGAAAAATTTATAAAGTCCAGAAAAAAAGAGTATTTTATTAAAAATAAAATTTTCTTCCTTTTGGGGGAAATACAATAAATGCAAAAATTATTTAAAGTTCCAGCTTCAATATTATTCAGAATTTTATTAAGAATATATAGAAAATCAAAAAATAGACTAAGCCAAAAATGTATTAAAAGTTTCTTCTTTTTTTTTATTATCTCATTTATGGATAATTATGAGAGCTATCAATATATAAAAAAAATTCTTTCTCTTGTATCATTAATAAATTTTTATAGAATTTTTGTTATACAGACTTCTGTGATGAAAGTGCATTCTTACTTGTTTTTGTTTATAATTTTTTATATTTAATATTTCATTGATGAGATCTCAGGCGTATGAGTAATCTTAACTAAATATTGACTTAATTACTCATACGTTAACATTATATACAAATGATGTATGAGAAAAAATAATAAAATAACAACACAACTGTTGTTATTTTATTATTTGTTGTTTTTAATTATTATCTTAAAAAATGATCATATTGCACAGAAGCAGTCAAAATGACTTCATTGTGAAATACTAAAAAATGCTTAATGAATTGAAATTTAATTTAAATATTATTTTTAATAAAACATTATAATTTTTTTGATTATTTGTAGAGAAATTGATGGAGTACGAAATGGTGCTCGCTTGGAACCCAAAAAGATTGCTAAAGCTCCAGAAGGTATGGGTTGTCCCCGATGCGGTGGTTATGTTTATGCTGCCGAGCAAATGTTGGCCAGAGGCAGAGTAAGTATTTTTTTTTTCATATTCAATTGTTATACAATTTTGTTGGTGAATAGAAAATATTTAAATTATTTTATAAAAATTATAAAACAAAAAGGGTTATCACAGAAGATGTTTCAAATGTTTATTATGCAATCGTACTTTGGATTCGACAATGCACTGTGATGGTCCAGATAAGGAAATCTATTGTAGAGGTTAGATGAAAAATGATAAAAACAAAAATATTAAATTCTAAATTAACATTTACATGTTATATAAATCATATTCAGTGTATTTAGAAAAAACACAGTAATAATAAATAAATCTTTATTGTTGGAAGACTAAAATCGGAATAACATCATCATCTTCGGATTGTCTTCAAGTTAATTTGTGAAGATTAGAAAAAAAAAAAATAAGATTAGAATAATTTTGTGGATTGAAAATGTTATTTCAATGATTGATCGCGAGGATTATCCATATAATATTCTTCACTCACTAAGAGAAGAGCAAAAAATGTTGATTTTGATTATTTTGGATGTTAATCAATTTTTAATTCAATTATTTCCTAGTCTATTATTGATTAATGTGAAATTCACTCATATTCCTATTTTCACTCACCATGTTTTTTCCTTATTTTGTTAATTGTTTTATGTTTTTTCTTTGTTTAATGTATATTTTCATTGTTCCGTGTGACATTATGTATTCGTGAATGTGTATAAAATAGGCTTGGCATAAAGAGTGCTTCAAATGCGGTAACTGTTCTAAAGGCTTAGATTCTATCTTATGCTGTGAAGGACCAGATAAAAATATCTATTGCAAAGGTAAGAAAAATTAAAGAATTTTATATGTTTTCATGTAAATTGTCTCGAAAGGTTTATTAGATCCTAAGATCCCAAGATCCCTTAAATTCAATATGAAATAAAATTATTTCGTCCGATCAACCGTCCGTTGAAATTTTGCGTCATATACGAATTTAACGTTTTTAATTCTTTTAATTTATTTTGTATTGAATAAATCAAAAATGTGTTTTTTTTTTCTTGTTATTGTAAACCTTTGTCCGCATCAAATTTTTTGTTTGTATTTATACGTGTGTGTTTTTGTTTTTTTTTTCTATTTTGTTAACATTTAGCTTGTTATGCTAAAAAGTTTGGTCCTAAGGGTTACGGTTACGGCCAAGGTGGTGGTGCCCTTCAATCTGATTGTTATGCCAATGGGTAAGTTCAAATGTATTAATAATTAAATTCCTTTTTAAGATCAATCTGTATTAAAAAGTAAATATCGCACAAAATTATATATTCATAGCATTAAAAATCATTTGTCTAGAATTCGTTAAATTGATATACGCAGTTGTCAGATTTCAAAAATTCATTTTCGAGAAAGTACAAAAAAGTGTATTTTAAATAAATTTCGATATTTTATTTTCTAAGGCTTAAATTTAAAATGGAACCATCAACTTTGATTTTTAGATATTAAATATATTCAAATATTAGTCAAATATTTTTAATTGCAGTATTTTTTTTAATCTTTATTCATTCAATTAAAAAACAAAAAAAATTCTTAAAAAAAATATTATTATTTTTTAAAGTTGAAATTTAATTTTTTTTAAACTGGGTGAATAAATAATTTGGGTTTTGGTATCAAGATCTTGTAAAATTTTGAGATTGGAAAATTCAAATGTAAATAACTTGAAAACTATAAACAGTAAACATTTTTAAATTTAATGAGAAACAATAATTCATCACACGATTAAAAAAATTAATTTCCAAAGTACCCTGATTTGCGTCCCTATAACACAGCCCATGAAGCACCATGAAGAGGTCCAAGTTATAATATCAAATTATTAAGTTATAATATCAAATTATCCATCCGTCCGTTCAGAAGTTACAGATGGATATTACTATTCAATTCAAAATTTTCATAGGTTCCACAAAAATAATGAACAACAAAATAACTTATGACCATTTAAAAGCAGGTAACAGCATTCTCTAAATTCCAAGTTTCTTTAGAGACCCACATTGAACATTATTATTCTACTAAAACTATAAAAAATAAAATAATTGTTGATCATAATAAACTTTTAATCATGTCTTACACTTTAAAGTATACCGTTCGACTCAGAATCACTTTCTGAGTCGATTGAACGATGTTCGTCTATCCGTCTGTCTTTCCGTCCGGCTGGCTATCCATGTATACGTTGTGAGCACTCTGCAATTTCAGAAGCTTATTTAAATCGCTATGTTCAGTTCAATGTTTTAGGTACCTCCCACACAAATGTCCTCCCGGAATGAGTGTCGGTCATGCTTCTCAAAGTCCATAAGCCCTTCAAATATTTTGAAGGGCATAAATCTCATATATAATTTAAAATTATTTTATTTAAATTAAAATAAATTAGGATAAAAATCGATGTACAACATTATACGAGGTTCGTTCCATAATTTGAGATAGCTCTTATTAAACCCTTCACAAAAATTCATTTGAACACATTTGTGAATTACCATTCATAACCACCTTTGTGGTGTAGGGTACAATTTGGGCCTAAATTAAGTTTACTTAGATTATTTGCTTTGGTCCTCCACATACAACTATTGAACGTTTCTTGAATAACATAAATTTTTATATCAACATATGCTTTTAAGGAGGGAGTAGTAATGACCTCTTTAACTTGAAATATGTATGTCACATATCTCTATAACTAATGATAGTGATGATATGTATAATGTGTGTACTGTGTCGTATCGTATAACTCGTATTTAGTCTCTCAACATGTTTTACTAAAATCTTATCATGAAAATAATATAAATATTGATTTTATCTTTATAAATATATAAATTTAAATTATTTTAACATCTTTTAAAGGATGTTACGCTCAAAGATTTGGTGCCAGGGGTTATGGTCATATAGGCATGTCATCATTAGGTCTTATGTCTGATATTAAAGATGTTGAATGGCAAAGGTATTTTAATTTAATTTATTTTATTTTATTTATTTTTTCTTTTCCAATCATTAATTTTTGTCTATAAAAATGTCTAAATGTTTTACAAAAATACATATACATCCATATACATATTTATGTGAAAATAAATTGTATGTATAAAATATTTCAAGATCACTATTTTTTTTTTTTTTGTATAGAGAAAAAAATTCTATGTGTGAGAACAAAGAATAATTTCCTTCAGAATATGAACTTCTCTCAAAATTGTTAATAAATTCAAACTCAAGTATATTTCATTCAGATGAATGTATGTAGTAAATTGAGATGAATATATATATATATATATATATATATATATATATATATATATATATATATATATATATATATATATATATATATATATATATATATATATATATATATATATATATATATATATATATATATATATATATATGAATCCATGAAATTTCAGAAGGCCATCTGGAAAGACAATTATATTCTTTAATTTATTATTTGTAGTCTTATGTTTATAAAATATGTTTATTTTATTGTTTTATATTTTCCCTATATCTCGATTGAATTTATAGTTTTGCATTATCAACTTTGTTTCAAATATCATCCTACATCGTTTATGTGTCCTAAAATAAATTTTATACATTTTGAAATTCTTGTCCGTTTTAAGTTAATTTATTTTTTTTCTTATCATATCTGTTAATTAATTATTTGAATTAATTAATTATTAAAAAAAAAAAAAAAATTTATTTAATAAATTTCAATAATTTGAAATATTTTTTATTTTCATTGATTATAGTGAAATGGCCCCCTCGTTTATGTGTCCTAAAATAAATTTTATACATTTTGAAATTCTTGTCCGTTTTAAGTTAATTTATTTTTTTTCTTATCATATCTGTTAATTAATTATTTGAATTAATTAATTATTAAAAAAAAAAACATTTTATTTAATAAATTTCAATAATTTGAAATATTTTTTATTTTCATTGATTATAGTGAAATGGCCCCTCGTACTGCGGCCATTGATGTCAGTAAGATACAAGCTCGTCCCGGTGAAGGATGTCCCCGTTGTGGTGGTGTAGTCTTTGCCGCTGAATTGGTACTTTCCAAAGGCCGTGAATGGCATAGAAAATGCTTTAAATGCAGGGATTGTACAAAGACCTTGGATTCTATTATTGCGTGCGATGGCCCTGATAAGGAGGTATACTGTAGAACTTGCTATGGTAAAAAATGGGGTCCTCATGGTTATGGTTTTGCCTGTGGTTCTGGTTTCTTGCAAACTGATGGTTTGACGTAAGTTTCTCTTTTGTGAATATTAACATACAAATCCATATAATTTTTTATATATATTTTTTTATTTATGAAGAGAGGAACAAATTATTGCCAACCGTCCTTTCGCAGCTCCTGATACTACTTCAATTAAGGCTCCCGAAGGTGAAGGCTGTCCTCGCTGTGGTGGCGCTGTTTTTGCTGCCGAGCAGCAATTGTCTAAAGGCCGAATGTGGCACAAGAAATGTTATAACTGTAGCCAATGTCATCGTCCTCTTGATTCGATGCTTGCCTGTGATGGTCCCGATAAGGAAATCTATTGCAAGGCTTGTTATGGCAAAAACTTTGGTCCCAAAGGTTTTGGTTATGGTCACACTCCAACTTTGGTTTCAACAACTGGTGAATCCACCATTCAATAGTGAGTTTTGTACATGAATTGTTATAAAAGAAAAAATTTCTAAATTTATGTCTAAACTTTTGTTTAATTAGTCCTGATGGTAAACCTTTGACTGGTGCCCGTTCCTCAGGAGGCTGTCCTCGTTGTGGTTTTGCTGTATTCGCTGCCGAACAAATGATAAGCAAGAGCCGCATTTGGCACAAGAGGTGTTTCCATTGTGCAGATTGTCGCAAATCCTTGGATTCTACCAACTTGAATGACGGCCCAGATGGTGATATATATTGTAGAGCTTGTTATGGTCGTAACTTTGGTCCTAAAGGTGTGGGTTATGGTCTAGGTGCTGGAACTTTGACTATGGCTTAAGTGTTACATAAAGTCTAGTAACACTTTCTTATGAAAACAAAAAAGAACATTTCCATTCTAATCGCCTCTACCACAAAAAATACCACTACAACGACGAAAAATAGAAAACTCATTAAAATAAAGAAACGAAATTAAAAGTAGTAGATTTAAAATAAAACTTTTTTAAAACGAACAAACGATACAAAAGAAATCATATTGCAAATCTACACCAATAAAAAAAAGCAAAAATAAAAACAAAAAATTTAAAAAATGGAAGTTACGACCTCTTAACGAACGCTTTAAAAGTAAATATATATACTTGTTGAGGAACATTTTATGAAAGAAAAACGATTATTGCGAATTACTTTTTTAATAATATGTATAATGTATATATATATATATATACATCATATATATATAAATAACTATTATTTAAATATATATATATATATATATATATATATATATATATATATATATATATATATATATATATATATATATATATATATATATATATATATATATATATATATATATATATATATATATATATATATATATATATATATATATATATATATATATATATATATATTTTTTTTTTTTTAATATTTAATATATATATTTTTCTCTATTATGCATAAAGAGAAACCTGTTTAAGCAAAAATTAAATCCAACATACATTTATATTTAAGCCCCCTTTCTTATAGAAATCATAAGATTGTGAAAATATGATTACAAAACATAACAAAAACAAAAATCATGAGACAATTACAAAACATTATAAGTAGAATTATTACATTATTATAATTATTTTTAATTTTAATTTTCGTTTTATATATTGTATAAGTAAGAAAAAATCAATGAAGTGCATACATATAGTTTTATATACATACAAACATAGCAAAAAAATATTAATAATAAACAAATTAACAAATATTTTTAAAATAAAATATAACAAAAAAAGCAGTTTTCAAAAATATTTTTTCATAAACTAACAGACCTGGCAAATTTTGTTTTGCCAAAATGGAAAAAATAGGACGTATGCTTTGTATGAAGGATACCTCTCACCTTGATCATATTTGGCCTATATTTTTTGTCAGTGATGGTGTCTTACAGTACCAGTTCTTTTTGGAGAAAGTTATTTGAACCAAATTTGAAATTACTCGCTATTATAGTTCCTTAGATATTCGAGGGATACCCCTCCCACTGATTCTATTCCATGGAGAAGGGTATCTATTCATTATTGATTGAAAAACTTTTCATATAAATTACTTCGAAAACAGTAAGTTTTCTACATTATTGTCAAATCTGATAAAAATCTGATCTGGAAAATACTCTTACTGTGGTTAAATTTGTTCTCATAAAATAACACTCATATGCATTCAAGGCAAATTTCTGGTCTGTACAATTTTAAATAATTTATTTTAATAAAGTAGAATTAAAATTAGAACTCTTTTTAATTCGAACTTTCGAAAAATTGGAACCATCTATTATAAAATATTAAAAGCTCTAAAATTGTAATCTGTAGTTTAATTTCTGGACATTTTTTTATTCATTTAACTTCTAAATTGATCTGATTAGGAATATAAATATAAAAAAGGAACCAGAGAATACAAATTGGTATTTGCATTTAACTTACATTTATCCATGTGAAATTCATGAACATTGATGTATTGTAGTAAAATTAATATTGAATTACCTTATCCTTAATTCGAAACATCAATAATATTTTTAATTTTATTTTTTTTTTTTAACATTGCACGAGCAAATGTTTATTTTGATACATCGAGTTTAAATTTCTTTAAACTTCAACTTTGCACCAAAAGGTTCTTAAATAATTAATACGTTAAGTATTTTTTATATCTTCCAGCACCACAGAGGGTATATTAACTTTGCCATTCCGTGTGTAACGTCACGAAGGAACGTAAACAGTTGAGAAGTTTTCTATTTAAACCAGCAAAATCGGTTCAGTATATAAAAAAAATAGATCGATATCTGAGGCAACCTTTAACTTCAAGCAAAGATCTTTCGCAACATCGTCAATTATAAATCTACAAATCAGAATGAAATCTTTCCATAATATTAGATTATATGTACTTCATTTACATTCCAGAAATTATTAAAATCCGTTCGGCAAAAAAAAGTATAACTAATTTTATGACTTATTAAGTCTTCCTGTGTTATATTAAAAAAAAAATGTATGTCACAATGTAAACAATGTGGATAACATTCCTTCGATGCTGTACAAGGCTATAGAATCTTCAACATAACAACACTTTAAGTAACTACGATTAAGATTATTTTCCACAAATGTTTATCTTTAAAATCTTTAAAAAACTTGATAACTGTACATCAATTAAGTTTATAAATCATAAATAGTATTAATTTAAGAATTGAATATAATTGTTTGTTGTACAAGTTAATTTCTATGATTTTTCATAGTTTTAATTGTCATCATAATAAAATGTTTAAGAGTATTTAATGTTAGTAAGAGGAAAAGAAGTTTGAATATACATACTACAAGGCCTGCCACACATTTCGTTTGGGATGGTATTAATAATTCCGATAGATTTTGTTTTAGCTTCTTTAGATTCGAGTTGTAAAACTATTTAAAATAAGAAAAGTAATAAGAAAAGTATTAACCCCTTTATTTTCCCATAAATTCTATTCTCTATAATTTCATTTACACAAAACTCAGGAAAACATAAATTCCAATAATGAAACTGAAAGTGGTTTCATTCTGAAAAAAATTTTGTTTTACTCGTCGGAAATAAAAACATTTTCAATCGCAATGGAATTCTGTGACAGGCGTGTATGCATGTATGTGTATATTATTCTAACTCATATTATCAAAATTACACAAATACGGTTTCTTTTAGTTTATTATGGCATATCATTAGAAATTTGTGTCAAATTTTTTGTTTTGCACGATTTTTATATGTATAAAGAATATTTTACAATTATTATATAAATGATGTTCTATTATTATTAATATTATTATTTTTATTATTCGTATTATTTTAAAGTTTCTTTTTATTATTATTCTTAGCATTTTTCTTGGGTTTCTTATATAAATGACATACATGCATATAAAAATTTAAAAAATCCTGCCTTATCGTCAATCTTTTTATGTTTTTATGTTTTTATTTTAATTATATTAATAATCCTAAACAAGATTCAGGAAATAATATTACTTAATGTTTTTTTTTTTCTTTTCCTTTTTTCGTTATAATTTTTTTGTTTCTTTTTCTTTTTTTCTTTACAGTTATTTTACAAAAATATGTTACATTTTTATTATTATAATTATTATTATTTTCATTAGACTTACATTAAAAAAGAGACGTTTTCAATAAAAATTGGTTAAATTAAAAATCATAATTAATATAAACTGTTCAATACTTAAGTGTTTTTATTATTATATAATTATAATAATTTTTATTTATATGTGTATAAATTTGTCTTTCAAGAGATACATTAATCATTTATTTATGTTTGATAATAATGTATGTCTTCAAAAATAATTAAAAAAAAAACTAAAAAAAATACTTTGAATAAATTTTGTTTCTAGCATTTACATAATAAACAAAAGTACAATCTTAAAATTAAAAAACGAAATAACAAATAAAGAAAAAAAATTAATAATTTGAATAACTAAAAAATGTGAAATGCCCATTAAATTGGTTTAGGAATAGTTAGGTATTTTAAGCTTAATTTTTTTAATTTCTTGTATTGACTGATTAATCCAATTAAAAGAGTTTTAGTACAATTAAAGAAATTAACAATTATTTATAAACGTAGATCCTTATTCTTTTTGATTATTCTTAATTTAAACGTTTTTTTTTTCTCCTAAAAGAAAATTTTTTAAATGATTAAAAATGATTAATTTTTGTGTCATTAATTAACTGATAAAATTAAGATTAAATCGATATAAAAACAAAAGTTAAAATCTTTAAAAACTTCTCAAACTCTGTAATGTTAATTTTAAAATTTGTAAAAAAATTCGTTTAAGATCATTTCGTTTAATTAATTCGAAGATTATAAATAATTGTTAAATTCTTTGTTTATGTAAATCTAGATTTTATATAAAATATTTAATAATATTTTGTTATTTAAAAGTTAAATGTATTTCATGCTTCATGTATTAATTGGTTTTGCGTTTGTTTGTTTGTTTGTGTGTGTGTGTGTATTAAAAAATAAAAATAATATTGCCAACTTAAGTTCAAAAACGACAAGAAAATATGTTAGTTAGTATTTAGCTTGAACAAGGGTTAAAATCAAATAAAATGAAATTAAAAATAAAAATGCGTTTTTAAATGATTCTTCTGAATACGTTTTCTTGATTTAAAACTTACATTTTAACATACATAAATGAGGGGAATGCATTTCTCGACAAATTAACATCCATCGTTCATTGAATTATTGTTAAAATGAATGTAAACATTTTGTAGTGTTTTGATTAACATTTAAGACTGAGTCGTTTTTTATTTAAGTCTTATTTGTAATAAAGACTTGTTATCCTTTTTAAGTAAATCAAAAGTTATATATATATTTGTTTATTATTATTTTTTCTTTCGATTTCAATTTTGTTTTATGTTTATCTTTGTTTGCTAAATTCTCTTTACATTTTGACATACAAAATATATATTTATCATTAGCTAAACAATATTAAATGTATAATGATAATTATGATGATGATATTTTTTAGTGTTGAATAAATGTTGTAATGCATTGTATTCATGTTTTTTTTTCTTTTCACTTTTCCTTTGAATAGTTATTATTATTATTATAATTTTTACCCTCATTATATTAATTTAATAATAATATTATTATTATTTAGATTATTATTTTATTATTAGTTTATTTATATTATAATATGTACGTGTGTGCATAGTTTTGAAATTTATTATCAAAATCCTTCTATAAAAGAGCACAACAACAATAACTTTTTTTCTGTCTTTTATCCTGGGTCATATTCATTTCACGTACAATTGTTGCAAAAACTTCATTGACATTAATACGATCTTTAGCAGATGCTTCAATAAACGGACAGTCCCACTGTTGTGCTAGAGCATTACCTAAAAAAACAAGCAACAAACGATTATAAAAACATAGAAACTTCATACAAACTGTTATTACTTAGAAAATAATTAAATATTTTAATTTATTCATACTATATAATTCTCTAATCTATATTGTTAGTTGTAAATGACTGCTACGAAAAATCTATGAACGGCCCTTGTATAGTGTGATTTCTTATTTAGGTTTATGTGTGCAATACAGTATTATACTAATATTTATGAGAAATTTGTGCCTTTTTTAAAGCATTTTTTTTTTGGATGGATGGTTAATGGGAGCTGAAAAAAGCTATGGACCGACCCATATTGACTAAATATTTTTACAATACCCACGTATATGTGCGATTTATCATTTTCAAAGTTATTTTAGAAAGGGTGATTGTATGAGAAATAATACACCGATCCTTGTATAATTTGGCACATAGTTTAAGAATGTAATAAGACTTATTTCGTTATATATATAGGAATTTATATCGTTATATCGTTTTATATATAGGCATTTTATGAAATAAAAACCCCATTCCGGGGGACATTTGTATGGGGCCTATATATATGGACCGATCATAAGCAATTACAATAGGCATCGTACTTGAACCAAAATATTAGTACGTGCCAAATTTCATTAAGATATCTTCAAAACAGCTAGACAGCCAGCCTGACGGTCATGATTAAATCGACTCAGGAAATGATTCTGAATCGATCGGTAAACTTAAAAATGGTGGTATATTCTACATTCTCTGCCCGTTACAAACATCTGCACTAACGCATAATACCCTCACCACCTATGGTGGTGTAAGGTATAAACAATCGAAATTTTTTATTATTTGAACATACCTTCGGCAGTCGAAACTTCTCTTTGGCAATCTAAATCTAATTTATTAGCGACTAGAAGAATAGGTGCTGGTTGGCTTCCTTTAACACGAGTTATAACATTCTTCATGCTGGAAATATCCTGTTGTATATAAAAATAATAATTTTTATATGTTAAATAATCTTTAAATTTTGTGTTAAACAATTATTACCTGAAATGTTTGATGATTTGTTAACGAATACATTACGATAAATCCGTGACCATTTTTAATATAGAGATCCCTCATTGAAGCAAATTGTTCTGTGCCAGCAGTATCTAGGATTTCTAGAACACATGGTGAACTATCAACCTAAAATGTAAAACAAATATTACTTATCCACCCTTCAAATATTTACGATTTCTTTATAAATATTATTAATAAACAAGAAAACTAAAGGTGAAATGTCAACATAACTGATATTTTTTTAAAGAATTATTGATATATAAGAAAGAGTTTCGTTAAAAACATTTAGTTTAAGAACGTTTTATTGATTCACGGAAATTACACTTTATACATCGATTATTATGTACTTAACATAAAAATATTTCTATCAGATTCTAAAAAAGAAATAATTTTAAAGTTTTCATTCATGATTTCCAAAATGATTTTTTGAGTTATGACAATCTTGCAGCAAATGAGCTATATCTTAAAAAAGAAACTTTACAAAAGTGTAAAATCAAAATCAACGGGATAATAATGTATTAATTCGGGCAAACTTAAAAAAGACTTCATTTCATTTATTCATATTTAAAATTTTAAAATATAAAGTTTTATTATTGTACTTATTGACAAAGTTTATACAGAAAAATGTACCAGCAAATGAATATTTTGGACTAAGACTCAGCTAAACTCATAAATAATATTTCCATACAGGAGTCCATTACAATCGTGAACGAAATAATTGATATATGCATGTTGAAATGATGTTCGCAATGTTTTATTTTTTAATTTTATAATTTCAAATCATACAAAGGTCGCTTTCCCACGACAATTGGATCTCCGCTCCGAACGACACGAGTTACACTCGTCCAAAGATTGTCAACCCAGTGACAGCTGTATCAAAAAAAGTTTTTTCCACAAGAAATAACTACCGGTTACAGCAGAACTGTTACAATAATAATAATAATAATAATAATAATAATAATAATAATAATAATAATAATAATAATAATTATAATTATCTAAATACGAAAATGTTTATTTGTGTTGGAAGTAAATAAATTTTACAGTTTAGAACTGCTGTAGGAAATTAATGCTAAAAAACAACTATTGCCACAAGGAATTGGAAGATCTCAGAACAAATGTTTAAAAGTTGTTACCAATTTTAATGATATACATTTAAAAGTAAAGAAAAAACTTACTTATGATGAGAAGATCATCGTATGGCATTTGTTAGCAAAATCATTTTTTTAAGAAATTAATTACTTTTTACACTATATTACTACATGGTAGATATAATTCAACTGGAAAATTGTTTAAAGTATAAAATTAAAATAATTTAAGTGTAAGTGTTATCTCTCATAGAAATTAAAAGTATTGAAAACTATATCAGAGTTATTCAAAATTCTTCTGTGTTTTAGTAGTATTCGAGATGTAGTGATTAAAACTTTTGATTTATTGTAAATTTTTCTACATTTGATACGATGTGGTATCTAATCAATAATTGTAGGATTTAAACTTAAGCCAATTATTCTTCTTCTTTTTTTTTTTTTTTTTTTTTGACATCCCCAAAACAATTCTAACTAACGTCCTTCTTTTTACTAGATAGATTAGCACTTTTTATAATTATTATGCCGGTTTAATTAATTCTATAGTGTAATGCTTTATTTAAGCTTTACGTTATAATTTATATTAAAAAGTATTATTATTTGAAATTTTTGTTTATATACATAATTAAAATTTCTATCAATGGGAACACACTTTTTTCTTTTATATTAGATTATAAATATTATCTCAAGGATTCTATTAATGAACATACATTATGTACATATTTTCATACATGTAAACACTTACATGTATTATATATAAAATGGTACACAGATTATACCAGTTGTACATTAGTCATAATACCAACCTCAATCTCTTTGCGATAGAAATCTTCTATTGTGGGATCATATTTCTCTATAAAACATCCGGAAACAAATTGCACGGTAAGAGCCGATTTGCCTACACCCCCCGAGCCCAAAACAACAACTTTAAATTCACGCATATTTAACGATTTTGATGATATTGCCCGCTGCCGGCGTAGCTGCTGCTGCTTTTATTAGACACTACTACCTACTGTCGGGAGGGATAGATCTTTTGAGTGTTTTATTTTTCACTTTTTTACTTGATAATCAGTTGTAATTTTTCAATAACTACAGAGTATCAGTAAATTTTTGTTAATTTTTTTATTAATTTGATGTAATTTTTAAATTGTAATTGTTTTTTGTTTGTTGAATAAGCAATTTTAATAATTTCTTATATATACACGCACATACACTCAAGCACACACACACACACACTCGTATAGACTTATGTACGACTTTATATATGTATGTTTTTATATAGAAATAAATTAAATTGTTATTGTTCTCTGATATTTTTCATTCGATATTTTTGTTTTTTATCTGTTATTATTATTTTTATCCATAAGCAAAATCGGGTCTATCGTAGAAATTTATTTAAAATTTATTGAGTTTGTCTGCACTATTAGATTTTTATGGGAAAATAATTAAAACAAAAAAAAAACATTTGCTTTTTTATCTTCTTTTTTCTCGTGATTTGTGTTCTTTCTTTCCTGCCAAAGAGAAGCACACACTAAAGGTAACAACAGATGGGAGAGTTTTTTTGTTGTTTCTACAATTGACTGAGAAATTTGACATTTTAGTCAACATTTCTTATAAAAAATATGTTTTTTTATATAGATTTTGACAATCTAAGCATTTAAAATGTTATCATCTGTGCAAGAAATAATATCTACTTGAAAGCGTCTTATTTCCTGCCCAGTATAGGTAATCTGATTGTTTTGTTTTTCTAAACAAGCGATTTTAGAGAAAAATTAAAGTGGAGAATTTTATATTAAGTGATTTTTATAGGCATATGTTATCTAAACGAGATTTGTATTTTATTTATCTTCAAAAACTTATAATAATTATTAATTATCCTTAATTGACCATGTTATTCCTTTGAAAATTTAAATGAAAACTCAATATGCAGATTTAAAAACAATAGCAAAAATTAAATCAGACCATGAAAATGAAATATCGTTGTTTGGATTTTTAAATAATTGTTCAAATTGTTCAAATCCAATATATGTACAATCATTGATCTAAAAACGCTACTGCTGGTGAATTCCATGAGTCCAACAAAAATCGGTATAGCATTACAACTGTTATATTAAAAAAAATGGAGAATGCACTTTACAAATATTTTTTAACACAGAGAAAATTCCATATCACATTCGATGGAGAAAAATTAAAATGTAAAGCTGTGGATCTGCATAAAAAGTTCTACAACGGTCAGTTTTGTGATGGTTTGATAGTTGGCTAACAAATTTAAAAGAGCGATAGGATATTATAAGAAAGGGCCTGTCAATATATAATTCGTTCCAACGGAAATTATATTAAGTTCAAACTTATATAATATATTAAAGTAACAACTTTGACATGTAAATAAAAGTGATGCCAATTTAAAAAAATAATACTTTCATGATACATATACTTCATGATATAGATATACTATTTTCACAATCACAAAAATATTTAATGTATTTGATAACTAATTATGCAGGGTTGCATCTTATAAAATAATAGTCGATTTACAACGTTATTTAAGTCTATTTCATTCAAATTAAAATAGAAAACCTATTTTTCTAATTAAAACATTTTAAATAAGCTTTTAAACCATAATTTTAAAACAAGTTTATAGGTTTTTAATGTAATTTGTTAACAATTAATTAGTGCAATTGACATGTTCCATTTATTCTTGTGATCTGAGTAACGGTTACCAAATACGTTCACCATCAACAACCACTTTTTTATGTAACTGCTTCGATGTAACGATTAGCTGTCAACATTTTGTCTTGTAAACATAGTACACAATAAAATATTTTTTTATATCATATATTTAATGCAATTACAAAAAACTTATTCAATGTGAAATCATATTTTATATTACAAATACTTCAGTAAAGACAAAAACAATTAAATTTCTCTACAGTTAAACAGTGTATGAGTGTAAATAATTCTTCTAAAAATTTTAGACGTATGAAAAAAAGATGTGTATTCGTATTTGTATACGCATTTTTTTGTAAAATACTTTGTGCAATATAGAGTATGTGTGCATGATGTGTATATATTAGTTTTGTTGCTTTTTCTTTTTCCACAGATATTCACACATTCAGCAAAATGTTTGACTCCACCCAAGAAATAAGTTTAGATGTTTGGCAGAAATGGATTTTGGATGCCATTTCCAAAATCCGTTCTCAAAAACAGAGACCCAGTGTGCAGCGTATTTGTCAGGCTATAGGAACACATCATAAGTTCCATGAAGATATAGTGGCCGAAAAGTTAGAACAAATTGTTGAGACTGGAGCGGTCATTAAAGTATATAATAAAGGTTTACATTCATATAAAGCTCCTATGGCAAAAAGGGTTATATGTATAGAAAAAAATACAAACTTGTGTAAGATAGTGGCTCGAGCTGTACATGATTTGGGTGAATGTGAGGGATCTAGTGTCAAAAGTATTGAAAACTATATACAAAAATTTAATAATATACAACTTATTGGGGACGCCGATTACAAAACGGTTATAAAACAATCCATAAAAAAGGCAGTAGAAGCGGGATTTCTCATACAAGAGGGTAAACTCTATAAAAAGGGTCGTTCTTTAACGACACCGAGAAACTCAAATGCATCAGCCGATATACCCGTACAAATTGTGAGTTTTTAATAGCAATAATCTAATTTAGCTATATTAAACTTGAACACTTATTTTATTAAATTTTTAGGGCAATGATACTTGCAAACATTGTTCGGGTAATGCCCAAAAAAATTTGAATGGTATTCCTGAACCTTTAAGTTCATGTAAGCAATGTGGCATATCACTTCATACCACTTGCGCCAATATTGCAGCAAAGTGCAAAACACAATCTTTTGTTTTACTTTATATGCTGGTCACTAAGGGTAGTTCCTGGTATTGTGAAAATTGTGTCAAGTGTAGTGCCTGTGGTAAGGGCAATAAGGGTCCATGTCTCTTACAATGTTTCGTGTGTCAAAAGAATTTTCATTTAAATTGCTTGGATACCATTCCTGATAAGAAGCCAAAACATCCTTATAGATGTAGTACTTGCCTGAAACTAAATACAGATGTTTTTCGTATGGTAAAGGGCAAAGAAGCCCAGAAGAAAATGGTCTTGACAAAAAGCCGGTAGGTTAAATTAATTTTTAATATACCAATATGTATCGATGTACATATGATTATTTAATGTATTATTTTTCCTGCTCTTATCCAGAGCATCCTCAGCTTCGGCTAAGCAAATGATTGTAGGTTCATCTCCTACTTCAAAACTTAATCTTAGTAATACATCGAATACTACACCCAATAGTTCGCCAGAGAAAGGATGGTCAGGTGCCCGAAATAAGGGAGGACCTAAAGGTACACCTATCAAAGTGGAAACAAATTTATTTGAAACGGCACCATCATCAACAGCATCTGCTGCAGCTTTTGCAAAAGCTAGAGCTCAAGCAAACGCCGAAGAAGCTTTTAAGCAACAGTTAAGCGCTTATCAGGAAACTTCAATGAAAAACATGAAAAGTCGCAAAAGAACACTTTCGAATTTATCATCGTCAAGCTCTTCAAGCGACAGTGACGATGAACAGAATAACGAAGGCGATGATCAGGATAATGATGACACTTCATCTTCAGATTCCTGTTCGTCAACAAGCAGCAGTGGTTCGGATTCTTCAGAAAGCAGTAGTGACAGTTCAGATTGTGATGACAATGACGATGACAATGACGACGATGACTATGATTCGGAAAATAGTGAATCCAAATCGAATGTAATGTTAACACAGATTTATAAAAAACAAAAATGTGAGGGATTATTAGGTGCTGCACCAATGGGCAAACATTTAAATTTAATGCTGCCCCAAAAAGAAGAAGAATGGGGATTTGCCGCTGTGGCCAAAAGTCATCCTGATATATTTACGAACAATGTCAACACTAACACTAATACTGGTGGTAATACTGGTAACGATATTGTGAAAAATTTAAAATCGGTAAAACGTAAAATCACCGAACATTTTAGTTTGATGACCAAAGATAATGAACAGCAGCAACAACATAAGCCAAATCAAAATCAAATAGAATGCCAAACTTTACTTCAAAAAAACTCTTTGATACAACCTATTGCAAACGTCATGGCACAAAATGAAGTCAAACTGAGTTCTGATAAAATTAAGAATAAAACTACTACATCTCATATTCAAAACCAGACTGGTCAGGTTGATCAAAAACCTCCGACTACTATGATGATAAAATATAAACCTAAATCTTTAGCAGATAATTCCACTAAAAAGTCTGAAACTGCTGCTCCTAATGTACAAAAGAAAGCTGTACTTCTCAAATCTATGCCCTTAGAAAAGAAACCAGTTCAGAAACCTATCGATGACGATGATGAAGATGTTATACCTTATTTGTCACAGAAAAATTTAATCAAATATAAAATGTTGGAAGATATCGACAAAGCAAAAAACCCCGAAAAAATAGAAGAGGCTTCAAAAGAACCAGAAGAAAAACATCCCTGGGAAGTGAAAACAGATGAAAATCCATTTGATTCCCAACCCCTTCCTAATGGTGTCACACAAGCCGACTACGATGTTTATAAGGTGATTAGAGAAAGAGCACGAAAAGCAATTACTGGTGCTATGGAGAGTCCAAGCAAATTGATTGCTAAACCAACTTTTATTAATTCAAATGAAGAACGATGTCCTGGATCTATAGAAATCGGAAAATGGCATATTGAAACCTGGTATTCAAGTCCATTTCCACAAGAATATGCGAGGTAAATTAAATTATCTTAAATTACATACAAACTCTCTTTTTATAATTGATGTTATGTTTGAGGGATTTTTTATTTTTATTCAAATTTTTGTAATTCTGTGGAAAAAAATAATAAAGACTTTTTATTAAAATAAATAAATGTTTTAGTGAATAGTATTTTTCTGCTATATTCTGATATAGCAAATTTTAAATACTACTACGACCATATACAAGTGTGAAGTAAAAGTACATACATCCTAATAAAGTTTAACATTTGTTTCTTAATAAACCTTGTGGTTTAATTAAAGCATTTGGTGGTTTCTGTCTGTTATAACAAATTTCTTTAATACAAAATTATACAAATTTGAACAATCGATGCATTTTATAATTTTACTTATAATAATAATTTTATTTTTTTTTTTAGGTTAGCAAAATTATTCTTATGTGAATTTTGCTTAAAGTATACAAAAAGTCGTTCAGTATTAGATCGCCATCAAAATAAGTGCTCATGGAAACAGCCACCTGGTACAGAAATATATCGTCATCAAGATATTTCCGTTTTCGAGGTTGACGGCAATATCAATAAAATTTATTGTCAAAATTTGTGTCTTTTGGCAAAGCTTTTCTTGGATCATAAAACACTTTATTATGATGTAGAGCCATTTCTTTTCTATGTGCTAACGAAGAACGACAACAAGGGATGTCATCTTGTGGGTTATTTCTCAAAAGAGAAACATTGTGCTCAAAAATACAATGTTTCATGTATTCTTACGATGCCACAGTTTCAAAGGCAAGGATTTGGTCGATTTCTAATTGATTTTAGTTATCTTTTGAGTCGTGAAGAGGGCCAATTGGGTACGCCAGAAAAACCGTTATCCGATTTGGGTAGATTGTCATATTTTTCTTATTGGAAGTCAATACTTTTGGAGTATATGTACGACCATAGAAATGATCACAAAATAACATTCAATGAGATTGCTTTAGAAACTGGATTAACTGTAGTGGATATTGCATTGGCCCTGGAGTTATTGAATTTTATAAAGTTGCGTAAAAATGAACATGATATACGCTATCAAATTAATATTAAAGTAGATTGGCAAAAGGTCACTGAACACCATGAAAAGTTACAAAAAAAGAATAATCGCATTCAAATAGAACCGGAAAGACTTAGATGGAGTCCTCTTTTAACTTATGTTAAAAATAATCATTCGTTAGATCAGTCTGGTCGACAAAGTCTATCACCCAGGAAAAATGTGATAAAAATAGAAGAGTCACCAATTAAACAAATAATATCAAATCAAAATAATCCAAAGAATCAAACAGCATTAGCAACAACTATGCCATCTAGCACTAATAAAGCACTAAAGAAGACAATTTCTGCTGGCGATTATTCAAATTCAAATAAAAGCGATAATAAGGATGATGAAATTAGTTCAGCAAAAATAGACAATACGGTTACGGGTAAAAATGATAATACGTCTTCTGTTAATAATGCTGAAAATGTGAATAAGAACTCAGAAACTTTGATTCAAGAAAACAACAACGAATGTGTGAAAAAACGCAAGAGAGTCGATAGTGATTGTGAAATGTCAGATCTTGAAAATGATAAATCAGTGGAGAATGTGGCAATAAAAACTTCCACTTCAATTGCAACAGCAGCAGTAGTTGAAAAAAAGGCACAAGACACTAATAGCAATAATAATGAACAACAAGATATGGAAATATGTTCTCCAACAGAGGAAATACAAAGTAAAGAGGAAAATCAGGTTGAGCAAGATGTGGAAAAACAGACACATAAAATTAATGAACAAGTTGAGGAAGTTCAGCGTATTGTGAAAACAGAACAAATTGATTCAGTTAGAAGTAATATAAATCGTTCCCAACGTTTAGCAAATCGCAAACAAACTGGTGTGTTACCACCTCTTAAAAGAAAACATGAAGAATTAGAAGAATTAAAATTAGATTCAAATATGGAGATTTCATCTGAAACTAACGCTGAAATGAAGGGATCGTCTAAACTAGGTGGGTCACAAGACGATAAGGAAATAGATAAAGTTAAAACTGATGGAGAAAAAGAAAATATACAAATGAGTGAAATAAAACCAAATGTTGAGGAAGAAGATGATTATTTAAAAACTGCTTCTAAAAAAAATAATGTGGAATCAAAAAATGATAAACGTGTGCCGAATTTATTTCCAAAATTAAGAGCAAAAAATTCGGGTAAAATAAATGATGAAACAATGATAGACGCTGACATAGAAGTACCCAATGAAAAAATCAAAGATAATGTAATTGATGTTACAAAAGAGATAGCTAGTGAAGAAACAAAAGACATATCTGGTGAAAACTTTAAAAAATCAACTATCAAAGTGGAATTTAACCCTCCCCCGGTATCGTCTTCGCATACAACATTATCGCCTCCATCAAGTGTTATAAAATCTTCAGAAAATGACGAAAAAGTAATGGAAGCTGTTGCTAAAAAAACAAAAAAGTCCTTATTTAATGACTCAGAAAATCCAGTCAAACCTGAGTTAGAAACCGTTATATGTAACACCGTTGATCAAGCTCAAAAAGAAGATACCAAACCATTGGAAAAACAAGACGAAGATAATTTTTCAGATAAACAAAACATTGAGGAAACTAATACTAATGCTAATTTGAATAACATAACAACAAATCAAACGTCGACCAAATGTGACGTTCCTGTTGTAGGCGAATCTAAAGCCGATAATAGTGAATTACCAACACCGAATATCTCTTCTATAGAGGAGGTAAAACCTCAACCGTGTAATGTTGAAACTAAGCCGGAACCAAAAAAGGAAACGGAGATACTTAAAACCGAACTATTGTCTCCTCTACATAAAAGTCCAAATCGATCCGATCCAGCAATAAATTCAAATCAAGAACCATTAAATGTGAAATCTTTAAGTGAAACTCCGACAAACACCTTGGCAATGGAAAGAGATATAAAGGTTGCAAAAAACTCAGAGTTGACCAGTCAAATTGAGTCCAAGGCACCGCAGGAAAACGTTGTCTCAAATAACCCTTTAATTGCTATGGAAACGACTGTAGTAAAGCCAGAAGTATCACCTGTATCTCAAACTTCAGCGGAACAGCACCAACTCAAAAAGGAGCCGTCAACAACAACAACAAAAAGCCCTACAAAATCCACAACATCAATGAATATAGTAGATGCAAAACCTGTTTTGATACCAGCTTCTTTAAGTCAAACTGTTCTGCAAAATACAGAGCAACAGCAACATATACATATAACACAACATCAGCTGCAATTACCAACACAATCCCATCATCCAACATCTCACCCCACCGTTTTGCATTCAACATCTAATAGTGGCGTATTAAAAAACACAACAGACAACAAATTCAAATGTAAAACTGAAAGACCTACTTCTTCGGCAGATCTTGTCAGCAGCGTTATTAACAATGAACGGTCTGGAATAATGGACACTAAACATATAAAATCCTCCAATAAATCCAAGGAGAAATTAGATTCGAAAATGTCTATGGAATCAAAAACAAAGTCATTGCATACATCACGTGAAAAGCAGGAAACACAAAACAAGTTAGTTTCACAAACAGCTGGTGTAAAAGCTTTACATGGATCTATTCAAATTAAAGAGGAAGATAGAATGTTGCAAGCTTCAGTGGGTTCCTCAGCGTCTTCCACTGTCCACGATAAATTACATTTCAAAACGACAGCAGAACATAATTTAAATACAATTGATTTAAATAAAATTGCACCACAATTTCCCCTCAATCAGCTGTCAAACTATCATACATCTCAATATTGGCAATGGGATTATTATGGTTATAACCTCTCCCATTTGGATGCTACAGCCCAGAAAAATCAAAATAAATTCCACAAAGATTTAGCCACATCTATGGCATACAATAATTTTACACAAAACCTTTATCAATCTGCTAATTTAGCAATGCAACATGTACATCAACAACATATGCAACAACAACAGCAACAACAACAACAGCAGCAACAACAACAACAGCATCATCCTAAGGACAAATTGAAGGCGGAACGAAAAACTAGTCCTCTTAAAAAAGAAGACAACCTTAAAAGTCATGGTCACAATGAATTGATGCGCGAAGAGAACCCAGCTTGTAGCTACAACTCAAACAATAGCAATCCATTAATTTATGGAAATAATCAAAAGAATCGAACAACAAATTCGCAATCGGATCATCATCATATACGGAGTAATATCAATCAACATCAAACATCCACCAATAAATATCATAACGCACAGCAGCAAAGTTCGGTTAGTCTTTTGGCTGCCCAGCAACTACATCAGCAACAACAACAAGCTCAACAACAAGCAGCCTGTCAGAAGGCAAAAGTTGAACAAAACATGCAACAGAACTCGTCGTCATCTGTCACAAATGATGACAATAAAATGAAATCAGCTAACCCAACAGTTTTAAGCAATAACTCGCAAACTAATACAGCAGCTGCTGTTAGCCCTGAAATTCCAGGATCAATGGTATATAATAATAACAATAACAACGAATCAACTAGCTCCAACCAGACAAATAATTCCGGATCTAACGCCAATACTAACAATAACAGCAACAGCTCTAACAATTCGAGTACAAACAATACTGGTAATAGCAATAACAGTAACAATACACCTAATGCTATGCAGCAACATCACTATGAATGTAATCTTAACGTTAACATGGGAATGGAATCACCTGCAAGTATCGCTAGTGATATAACGCAAAATTCATCGGATGTATCGGGTGGAAATGGTGTTCATATGCAACAAACGCAACAACAACAATTCTCTAATTGTTCCATGCAAAATCAGGGCACCAATACTCCAATGCATATGTCCATACATACCCCTCAACATATTCAGCAGCAACAACAACAGCAACAACAACAAAATAATATGAGTATTAATAACCAAAATCTTAACAATTTGGCACATAATCAGCAACAGCAACAGCAGCACAATACACAGCAAAATCGTAAAATCAACCAGGTAAGTTTTATTATTTGTAACATACATTTTGTCGCCCTGAGACGAAAATTAATCGTTTTATCTTTTGTGATTTAATACATTTTATTCTTAGAATGAAAGCTCAACATCTGGATCTAGTGCTGTGCAAAGATCAACGACACCAAAATTGATGCGTAACACAAATGCATCAGCATCAAATGCACATCGTCAATCTAAGCAACAGCAACAACAACAGCAACAGCAGCAAGCTTTAAACAATAGCCTATCACAACAACAGCAGCAACAAGCTTTAGCTAATCATGCAAATCAAAATAGTTCGGAGCAAACACAACATCAAGAACAATTACACAATATACAATTCAGTCAGCTAAATGCGCATGCTCATCATCAAAATATGCAGGGCTCCGAGAACATATACATTTCACATTTAGGCCAAAATTACGCCGGCAACACTTCGAATTATAATGATATTGCTAATATGCCAGCTGTTATACAACAACGAATGTCCTTGAATAGTGCTATAAATCCACATACAGGTTCTGTACGTGTTGAACAATCTTCACCATCATGCGCTGTCAATAATTTTTATTTACAAAACAATTTGGCTGCCAATGAAACATTGAACAATGCAGCTAGAGTCCCGATTTCCATACCATCGGGTGGATCATCTACAGCTAGTTCATCTAACGAACATTCATTAAATCAGCAACAACAGCAGCAACAACAACAGCAACAGCAGCAGCAACAACAACAGCAGCAGACCAGATCGGAATCATTGCCAAGTGCTCAAGCAGGTTCGCCAGCTGTTGTTGGTAATCTTAGTAGTCTGTCTCGATTGCAACAGTTAACGAATGGTTTGGATATACCACCATGCAATACATCACCTATAGGTCAGGTGGACATGACACCACCGCCTCAACATGGCTTAGCAAATAATTCTATGACCCCTCCACCACATTTGATTGTACCACAAAATAGAAATCCCAATACATCGCCCAACATGTTGCAATCACAAATGGCATCTTTACAATACAAATACTACTCGAGCAACATGAATATTGCACCCATTACTACAACTCCACAAAGTATCAGTCGTTCGGTACGCAATACAGCCTCAGCTCCAATACAACACATTTCTTCTTCACCCTCGACTTCCTCCCCTAACAGCAGCCGAGCAGCTAATGTCCATATTACACCGAATTTAATGGCTCCATATAGCGCCATTAATAGCTATCGTATGTCCACACAACAGGGTCCTTCGTCTGGCTATTCTACCGGCGGTGAATATCCAAATTCGCAATTACCCATGCAAATGGGTGTAATGAATATGCAATCTCAATATCAAGATGCATGCGCCATACAAAGAGCAGCTCAACAAAATTCAATGTATTCGACATACTCTCCCTATATATCGCTGAATGCGCCTATGAGAAGATAAGTAAAAAAGAAGAAAAAGTTAAAATATTGAATATTTTAACTTATAAAACTATAAAAAAATCAATATCAATTCAAATAGCATAAGTTATCCCACTTTCTATTTCAACACACACACTCTCAATCTCATTTTATAGATCTTATGTACTTAAGAACGAATATGTACATAAGTATTTTTGTGACTAAGAGATATAACATTTATAAAAATAAAAATAAAAACAAAAAAACTGGATGTTTAAGCCAGACTAAATACATAGAAAAAGAGAGTAAGACGTGCTCATTACCCTAAAGATGTTTTTTTACACTTAAATATTTTTTTAATATTTTCCCTCCCCCATTTAATAACAATTCCCACATGAATGTTTAAATCCAGAAAAAAAGGTTTAATGCCTTTATAAACATTAAAAATTGTGGCCAACACAAAAATATTATAAATTATAATTAAAATTATTGAGCTTTCTTCATTCGTATCTAACATTTCTTTAAGTTCTAATATACCACTTACACGTATACACACACACATAAAAATTATACTAACTTTAACAATTATTCACTTGATGTCCTTAAAAGGAAATTAATAAAGTTTTATCAAACAAAAAAAATATAATAAAAATAATAATAAAAGCAATAGATATGTGTCTATAAAAAATTCTTTTTATTATTTCAATCTAAATTGAGAAAAAAAGGTAAGATAAAAGTTGGTTCTACTTTTTAAGCATTGATTTCAGTCAGTGATTTATTTTTAATTAAGTGAATTGTAAACATATTTAGCTCAGCACATTTTTGCATTTTTCTTAATAGAGGACAGAATTTTTTATGTACTTTTTGTTTTGGAAATGATTGTTGGTTTTTTATGTCTAAAAAAATACATCTATAATTTACTTGCAATGCAGTAGTTCCAAAACGATTTTTTAGGAACTCTTAAACTTTGAATTTGTTATTAGTTGAATTCGCGGTTTGAAGTAAATAAGTTATGTTTCGTACATACAGACTCATAGATTTATGCAATATATACATTATGTTTTTATTAAATAAAAGAGTTATTGAGTCATAAAATTAGTTATATTTTTGGTTATAACTTTTTTCTGCCATTGGCAATTTTACGAAAATTTTTGCTTGAACTCAGAGGAAGCCTCAGATATAGGATTTTATCTTTTTCTGGTTTTAAATAGGAAACTATAACTGAGCTCTGTCAATTATTATCGATATGAGCAGTCCAACAACAAACAGACAGACATAGCTAAATCGACTCAAATGTTGATGCAAGAATATATACATTATGGAGTCTGAGATGATTCCTTCTTAGCGTTACACACGGAATGACAAAGTTAATAAACCCTTTTCACCTCTTGTGGTGGTGAAGGGTGTTTTAAACTTATAAGTAAAATTTTTTGGGACACTTCATATATATTGATTAAAATGATTTTCGGTTATAAGAATCATCTAAAACCTATGTGAATTGTATACGATATGTTATCATTAAATCAGTTTGTTAAGTTTTTTTTTTAGAGATTCTTAGGTATTAATATTCATATTCATAATTATTAAAATGTATTTTATAATCACTGTATGTTTTCTATATGTACACATGTATGTATATATGTATGTATGTATGTATGTATGTATGTATGTATGTATGTATGTATGTATGTATGTATGTATTTTATATTCATTGATAATGTTTATTATTCTGCTTCTGTTTGTAATTGTTATCACTTAATTCTTAATTCTATTTGCTTAATTCTATTATGTTAAACACTTTGATTTTATTAATTAGTTAGTTCTTAAAATGAAACGAATCTGTATAGTTGGAGCTGGTACCGCTGGACTTACTGCTGCCCGTCGTTCGCTAGAAGACGGTTTCGATGTGACCATTTATGAACAGACCAATAGTGTTGGAGGTACTTGGGTTTATACTGACCAAGTAGGAACTGATGAATATGGCATTGATATACACAGCAGTATGTATCAGGGTTTAAGAACTAATTTACCAAAAGAAGTAATGGGCTATCCTGATTTTAATATCAAATGGAACGATGAATCTTATGTGCCCTCAGAGGTTATAGAACAATTTTTAAATGATTATTGTAAAGAACATAAATTATTGAAATATATAAAGTTTTTGCATTATGTTATTAGAATAACAACGACGAGAAACAATCAATGGCAGGTAAAAATGATTCGATTTCATAATTGAGATATCTTTATACATTCATTTGTATATTAAGGTCTCTTGAGTATATACGTATGTATATGTATATGTATGTATGTATATATATATATATATATATATATATATATATATATATATATATATATATATATATATATATATATATATATATATATATATATATATATATATATATATATATATATATATATATATATATATATATATATATATATATATATATATATATATATATATATATATATATATAAACTAAAGAAATATTTCTTAAATAAAATGATTACGAGTTAAGAATACATGATTATAAATACCAAAATAAATTATATATTTGTGTATGAACAATACCGACAGTTCTGATGAATGGTCTCACAGTTAAGTAACTTACTAATCTTTTTGGGTCAAAAATCTTTATGAATTATTAACAACAACAATAATAATAATAATAATAATAATAATAATAATAATAATAATAATAAATAAGTTAAAATTAATAAACATAAATTAATACCGAAAATATTGTGAAATTGTCTTATCGGTAAAATGTTTTCGGAAGTAGGAAACAATTTTAAAGACATACCGTAGGTAAAACAGTAGATCAGGCTGCAAATTATTATACCAAGAATAAAAAAACCATGTTGTTTTAGAATTCATATTGTTAAGTTTAAAAAACTTTTAAATATAAATTATTATTATTATTATTTTTTTTGTATTTTAATCCTTCATTAATTTTAGGTTATAGTTAAAAATCTTAAAACTCAAACAGTAGATTTTCTAACATATGATTATGTTTTGGTATGCAACGGTCACTATCATACTCCTTCGTATCCCATTATTAAAGGATCAGACTCATTTAAGGGTTTACAAATTCACAGTCATGATTATAAGAATTCAAAAAGATTTCAAGGTAAAATATACATAAATATTTTCTAGCAAAAATTTATTTAATAATATTTTATCTTTTTTTTCAGACGCCACTGTTCTGATTATAGGAGCAGGACCTAGTGGCATGGATTTATGCAATGAAATATCGAAAGTGGCAAAGAAGGTTACCCTTAGTCATCATATGCCCGAAACACCTAAAACCGTTTTTAAATCGAATGTTAATCAAAAACCGGATGTTTCCCATATTGAAGGCTCAACAATTTATTTCGCTGACAACACCAGTGATCAATACTCAATAATATTTTATTGCACCGGTTATAAATATGCCTTCCCTTTTTTGTCGGTGGACTGTGGTATACATGTTGACGAAAACTATGTAAAATATCTTTACAAACATGTTATTAATATTGAATATACTTCAATGGCTTTCATTGGTATACCTTATTATGTATGTGCAGCTCAGATGATGGATTTACAGGCAAGATTCGTTTTGACCTTTTGGAAGGGACGTAAATTATTACCTTCGAAAAAAGAAATGTTAAACGAAACTAAAACTCAAATGCAACAACGTTTTTCTAAAGGATTTAAAAAGCGTCAAGCTCATATGATGGGCGAAGATCAGGTATTTGGAAGTGGGCAATATTTTATGACTACATTAATGTTTTATTTAATCAATTTAGGTTTATTATTACAACGATTTGGCCGAAACAGCTCAAATTGAAAATATCAAACCCGTCATGTCCGCCCTTCACAACGAAAGCAGTAGAAGATTTGTTGACGATTTGTTACATTTTCGTGATGATAAATTTCGTATAGTGGATGATAATAAATTTATTAAATTAAACTAATTGTACATCAACACATATGTGTTAAATGTGTGAGATATAAATATTTTCCATTACATATGTGTTCTTAAAAAAAAAATTGGAGAAAAATAAAAATGAAACTATTAAAATTAAAATTCTTCCAAATTACCTTAAAGCAGTTTTTAAAGGAATTTTCGAAATTTCTTCAGATATGAAATAGATCTTAATTTTCTTTGCAAATAAAATTCTACTATTATTAACACTAGAAACACCAAGGAAGTCATTTTGACTGTTTTTATTTTTAATTTCAATTAAAAAATAATTATAAAAACAAGTAAGAGTGTAATAGTGAGATAAGACCGATAACACCAATGCATAGTCATGAACTATTAGGGATATGATTGCATTACAATTTGAGGGGATTGTCGGAAATAAGGATTATATGAGGGATATAGGAAATTATGGACCGATCTTAGCAAATTATGGTAAAGTATTTTTTGTTTGCATAAACCTTAAACATACTAAATATTACCGTAACACTTATTTTTTTGATATTTATGCGAATTAAAGTGATTTTCAGTAGTGGGTCATTATGGGAGCTATGGTCAATTGTGGGCAGAAATACTTCAAATTGTTTGATTTTGATCATTTTTGAATTGCTATGAAGTACACATAACTTAATATTACCGAAAATTTTCATTCTATTTTGTCAAAAAATTTTGTCATTCTATTTTACAAAAGTTCTTTGCTCGAATTAACAGGTTGCCTCAGATATCGGTTTATATCTTTTAAAATACTGAATAGATTTTACTGCTTTTAAATAGGAAATTTCTCAGGGCAATAACATTTACTCAAGCCAAATTTCATTGAGCTGTTTCAATTATTGTGAATGTGAAAGTGCCAACAACATACAGACAGACAAATGGTTTTTAGTTTTTTTTTCAGCTTGCAAACTAAATGGATTTGTTCTGTAATTTTGTTTTACTCAAACACACTACACAAGTTTTCATATTTCGAATGCGGCGTACAAATGAATAATAAATAAATCAATTTGGTTGTAAATAAAGAAGTCATGGATTTAGAACACATTCAAGTTACTGCTTTTCTGAGTAATAAGCTTAAAAAGCTCTAACATATCAGGAGCGTATTTTGATAAAATTTGCAATTAATTATGTATTTTAGGGGCTTGAGCAAACAGTTTTTGTTTTGTCATTTGAAATTTTTGACAATCAAAATAATTTTGATTTTTTCAATTTTTTTTATTAAATCACTCTGTTGAAGAAAAAGCTGCTACGAAATGAACGAAAATGAAATTAAGAAAAAAACAAAAAAAAAAAAAAAAAACTAAAAGTTATGTAAAATATTTGCTTACAATGCCAGGCGGGCAGACATTCATTTAGCCAGTTTATAAGTCCATAAACCCAGACAACCAACCAACTAACCAACCAACCAGCCAGAGAGTCAACAGCAGTAACAGCAAGCAACAACTTCATAATTAAAAGTCTGCTTTTAAAACGTATTTAACATAACCAGTTTTATTATTTTCTTAGCTTCGTTGCAGCAAAGTTGTCGATTGTCGGTTGTCGTCGTTTTGCTTTATTTTTCATTTTTCTTTTTTTCCATTTTTTTATTACTTAAAGTTGTGTTGCGTTGAAGTGTAACTTAACTATTTTTTATTATTATTTTAAAGTAATTTTATTATATGTTTTTTGGCCTTTTATAAAAAAACTACCACAAATTTTTAGTTTAATTATACTTTTTTCGTTTAAAATATAATAAATTTTAATTTAAATCAAAAAGTTTTAATTTATGAACAAATATTCTAAAAGAAAAAGTTTTCAATATTTAGAAAATAAAAAAAATTATTTCAATTAAAAAATAATTATAATTTAAAATCTAAAGTGCAGTTTAATTAAAAAAATAAATGTGAGTAAGACAATAAATATGTAAATGGAAGAAAAAAAACAAAAAACAAAACGAAAATTAATTACAAAAAAATTAAATAAAATAAAACTAAAATTTTCTAATTACAATAAATATTTGAAAAAAAAGCTCTAAAGATCGAATGTTATTGCATCTATTGATAAACAAGTTTATTTCAACATTTTACAATATAAAAAAAAGAAAAAATAATAAAAAGAAAGAAAAAAACCATAAAATACTACAACTAAATATAAAACAAATAAAAATAATAATAAAATATAGTTTAAACAACAAACTACAATTAGATACAATAACATTATTGTTACAAAAAAAGCAAAAACAAAAACAACAAAAATAATTAAATTCACACACTTAAATATTTCAAAGAAAAACCACTACAATCTTATGATAACAAAAAAATAATAATAAAATAAAATAATAAAATAAATGTTACAGTCGGTCAAGCTCGCTATGTAATACCCTACACCACAATGATAGTTACGAAAAATTAATGAACGATCCACAGTAATTTTATAACCAATTCTGTAACTTTGGAAGTTTTGAATACTTTTATCACATGGTCATACTTGAGATGCCTTCCTATTGATTTGAATAGGAACATGTTTCTAGATGTCGAAAAGTTAGTCACCTCGAGTATGACGATTTTTAGAAAAATCGACAAAATTTTATTTATAATTTGATTGAAAAAATTACATACATAAAGCCCTTATAATTCTCTACAAAAATACTCTTACATGTGTGGAATAATTCTTATAGTTTAAGAGATATTTAGACCAAAGTAAAATTTTTACTATAATTTAATCCTCGTATAAATTCGAAAATCGATTTTTGCTTAAATCTATCTTAATTTGACATATTATTATAACACCAACGACTACGTGAGATTTTTGCCTATCGTAGTCATATTTTAAAGGGGGCTTGTATTTGACCTATGAGAGGCAATAAACCTCATAATTTGGCACAACGCTTTAGAATATCATTAATCTTATTTCTGTCACATTTCGTTAAAATCGCTTTATATTGCGGTTGTTCCGAGAGGACATTTGTATGAGAGGTACCTGAGATATTGAACCGAACAATAGTATTTACCAAATTTTATCAAGGAACCTCAAAAATTTAAAAGGATGAACAGACAGACGAAACAAACATTAATTTGACACAGAAAATGATTCTGAGTCGAAAGATAACTTAAAGTAATTCCATTTTTCTGTATGTTACAAACACATAATAGCCGAACCATTTTCGGTGGTGTAGGGTACAAAAATAATATTTTTTAATAGATATTTTAGCAATAGCAAAAGCTCCCCCTTCAATGTAGTCTACACTTATACAACACAACAACAAAAGCATTCATAATATATAAAAGTATGAATGTATATGAGAGACTGCAATTTTGTTGCTAATGTTGTAACTACTTTTTGGAGCACACAGAGCCAGTGATTGTTGTTACTGCTACCATTGGTTAAGCTTCGATCCCACATTTACGTTAAACCAGCAAATACACTGACACAAACGAATTTCAAATTAAAAAAAAAAAAAAAACAAATATTTGAAACATTCATGTTTACAACAATAGCAGCACCAATATCAATGACAGCTAATTTAATAAACAATAACAGTAACGGTAATATAAACAACAGTAACAATTCTATACATATACATTCATGCATATGTATGTAAATCTACGCGAATACGTATGAATGTTAAATGAAAACAATTCCCCAGACGATTTTATTAATTAATAAATTAATTAATTAATTAATTAATTAATTAATTAATCGATTATACAACAACATAACAGACATACTCTATATATACATACTCACAACATATACACATATTTACTTTTACTTACACTAACACAACAACAATAAAAGTTAAGGAAAAACTATAATCGCATTGTTTTATAAGAAATTTTAGTCAAAAAATTTACATTAGTATGTACGTATGCATGTGTGTGTATATATACAATTAAATCTGCACGTATACATTGAAATATTTAAAAAAATATTATAAATGTTAGTTAGTTAGTTGATTTATTGTTATTATTAGGTACATTAGAGTGATACAATTATTATGTAAACAAAAAACGCAATTCTCGGCAACCTTCCACGTTGGGAAAAAGTTATCGAAAAAGATGCTTAATTCAGAAAAATAACATGTCAATGCTTTAATGATCAGGGGAAAAATTATTATTAGGTTTATGTATATCCACACCACCCCAAGTGGCGAAGAGGGGTGGTATTCTTGCATCAAATCAAAATCTGAGTCTATTAGCTATGTCCGCCTGTTTGCCCATCTGTCTGTTGGTGGCACACTCACATCCACAATAATTGACAAAATTCAATGAAACTTGACCTGAGTATTTGTTATAGTCCTGAAAAGTTTCATATTTTAAACCAGCAAAATCGGTTCAGTATATTAAATGATATAGACCTATACCTAAGGCAACCTCTATGATTAAACAAAAAACTTTCGAAAAATTGTCAATTATAAATCGACAAATTAGTATAAAATTTTGCCATAATATATTAATACTTGACCGACTGGACAAAATGTGTAACAGATAGGAGGAGTTCTTCATTCAAGGGAATGGGGTATTTCAAATTTGGTCTCAATAACTAGCTCGGGGAACTATTTTAATGAACAAAATATATGATGGATAGGATCAGAGGTTGGAGTACCTCCATACAAAGCAAATATTTATTATCGAATAACTAAAGAACTATAACAGCGAGAGTTCTCAAATTTGTTCTCAAACACTTTTTGTTTGACAAAATGTAGGTTAGGAGTGGAATACTCTTGTTAGGTCCAGTGGGTACTGGACGAAATATAATACGGTTAGGATCAAAGGAAAGGGTAGTTGCCGTATAATGCAAATATGATTAAAAATTTTAGAGCGGACACGTTGCATTAAATTTTTGTAATACACATCATGATTTGTGAGAAGAATTTTAACTGCTTCAATTTAAATTTTGTCCTGAGGTTTCATTATTCGGAGAACACACTCTAATATAATTAGTATATTGTTTAAATTTGTTTAAATCTTAATAAATGAGCAATAATATATACATACATATATACATATACATACGTACGCACGTACATACGTACATACATACTTACATACAAACATATTATACATACCAAAACAATCACAATAGTTTTTTATTATTTAAGAAAAGTATGTAATCGCAAAAGTTTTGTCGTAATACATATTTTTATAGTAATATTTTTTTATTAATGAAAAAGGTCCCAAGTCCGTATATTTATCCATATAGAAATACCCAAGATCCAAATCCATGTAAAACATGGTCTAAAATGAGACATTAGTCATTGTAATGATCACTCTGTTGTTACACGAGAAGTTCTAAAGAAAATTCTTATTACTTTTTAATTAAACAATTTTTAATGGAAACGAAATCACATTACATGTAATTTCATTAAGATTACCTAGAAAAGCATACAAAAAATTAATAATGGAACAAAAAACTGATTTGAAAAGAATAAAAAAACAGGTAAGAATTCTTTTATTATTCCACTAGAAATACGTGCGAAGTAAATATGTTATGTTTCGGTCATTTTAAAATACGAAACTGATTTTGCTGGTATATATAAAACTCCATTAAATGTTTGACCAAATTCAATAATGGACATAACCGAGACTTTGAACAAATCATCTACACTCCTAAACCACTGGGAGCATCAACACAAAAACCTCTCCGCAATCATTTAACTTTATGTAGACATCTATGTAGTGAAGGGCTTAAAAATTACAGAATCGTTTCAAAAACATTGTTTTGTGTAAAGATATTAATTATGATAATAAATTGAATAACAATTGCTAAATTTTACAATTATCTTTATAATGTTGTCATAACAGTATTAAATATACGATCAAATTGTATGATACACCTACTCTATATATTCAATTATACATACATATCCATATGTTTGTATCTAAAATGTTTGAATTAATTATGTGTGCTTCCAGCGTTATATTGATTTACATATATTCTGTACATACATATGTACATACATACATACATACATACATACATACATACATACATACATACATACATACATACATACATATGTCCATGCATACATATGTTTATAATATTATATGTTCATATAATGTCCGTTACCTCTATTCACCATTTAATTCATTTGTATTATTAACACCGCTCATACCGATAAAACACATACATACATACAAACAACCATACATATGATGATGTTGTTATTGTTAAGATTGTTTTTGCTGTTGCTGCTGTTGTTGTTGTTAGTTGACGTTAATATTCAATTAAGTTTAAAAAAATAAGAAAACAAAAACAAATGAATAACAAAAAATCTAAGAAAAAAGTTTGAAAGTATCTCTAACCTTGAGTTAAAAATGAACTTAAAGAAACAAATGAAAAAAGAAGTCAAAACAGTAAATAAGTAATTCTGGTGGTACAAGGAAAACAAAAATAGTTAAATATCATTTTATAAGTAAATCTTTTGATTTAACTAAATAAATGTAGTTGATGAATGTTGGTGTGTGTACCTTGATCAGTTAAGTTCAGTTGATTACAAAAGAAACCGAGTCATAACCGACATGCAAATGTTTACAGTACATAATAACACTACACACACAAAAAAGGAAAAATGATTTTATAACCTCTTTTTTGTTTTTTTGTTTTTAAGATTTTGGGAATTTATATAAAAGATAAAAAATACCTTCTTAAATAATATAAGGTGTATAATAAAATGTCTGACATGTTGTAATACCATTACATACAAATATAAATATGTATAAATATTCTTTTATTTTCATTGTGTTCATTTTATTTAATTTAATTTTATTATTATTATTTTTTTTTTGCTGCAAACATTTTATAGAATAAAATTTGTATAATTTTTATTACAGGAAGTTAAAGTATATGAATGTGAGTTTATTATTTTCTAAAGTGTTTAAATAATATTTATGACGGTATTTCACTTTTGTATTCGATATACTTCATAAATAAATACAGCACCTAACAAAATATTAGCAGTATTTACATATATACCAGCTTTTACAGATCTCGAAATGAATTTCACAAATCAAAATGTGAATTAAAAAATTGCATGCGACGTAGATTTTTCCAAATTCCCCTGACTTTGTCCGTTTTAAAATTTTCCAATAAAATTGTTTCATAGAAAAGTGAAACATTTTTTAAACTCTAGATGAAATAGTTCTTTAGATATTCGACAGTTAATAATGGTATATATAAGGTTGGTTCTCCTTTTTGTCTCTGTATGGTCACATCTACCAACCATTATCTCACGTAAAACTATATTACAGTAAAATAATTAGACCTAAATTTATGAATTCCAGTTGCAAAAGTACCATTGACATATCTGTCCTATATTTTCTCTACCACATAATCTTTATAAAAAAGTAATTGGAACATTTTGTCCCGTAAAACAGTTCCAAGAGATAGAAATTGAGATGATATTTGCTTCGTATAGGACTAACTATCCCCATGATCCTACACATTACACATTTTTTTAGATATTCGATAATAAATATTTGCTTTGTTTGGGGTACCCTCCCCCTGGTCCTATTCGTTCTATATTTTGTTCAATAAAAGTGTTCCTTGAGAAAGGACAAAAACTGAAAATACTCGCTGTTATAGTTAGATATTCGATAACCAACATTTGCTGGGCTTTTCGAGTTAAAAATGTGTTGTTTAATTAAAACCAATATAAACAATATGGAATGTTATAGTTTTCATAGACCCTCAAATAATTTACTTTTGTGATTTATATTTATGTAAAACTTACATGTGAATGGTATTTAAACAAAACATGAAGTTGAAATAATACTGTTGAAATTGAAGCAAAATTAATGCTAAATTAGTAGGGTAATTTAACGAATATCGACCCATATTTGTTATTGTTCCCATTTAAGGCTCCTTTGCGGAAAAGTTTTTGAAATTTAATCTATTTTTTATTAACTGTAATAATAATAGTGTTTTAGGCTTCTTAAATATGGGCCAATTCTATCGAAATTCACACATTTATCTAAGAATTTTCAATATATGTAACTAATAACCAACAACTTTCTCAAGGAATTGTTTTACTGGTTAAAATTTTGGACAGATTAGACCAGGGGAAGGGGTATCACCCATACAATATAATAAAAAACTTTTTTGTGCAATATCTATAAATCTTACTAATTTTTGCATAATAAGATTCGGCACCGCTGAATATAGCATTCTTACTTGTTATATATATTTAAGTGTTTAATAATTGTAGATTAAAGAATTATTTATCTTCTTAAATATTCATTGAAAATTAAAAATGTAAAGTAGAAAACAAATTTTCAAATCAAAAATGATACATAAATGCATAATAAGTTTAAATTGATCATTTTAAATTAAACTATAAATATTAATGAATAATTATTACCAATATTTTATTAATTATTTATTTGTTATCTTACATTTTCAGTTAATTAGTATTTTTATTTTATTGTTTTACTGATGTATTAACTTCAACAAAAACAACGTCTTCAAGTTAATATTGACTACTTAATCTTCACACGGCTTAAAACAAAAATAGAAACAAAATGAATATATGGACCATAATCTTGTTTCTATTCATTAATGGTAAGCATGAAAACGAAAGTTTAAACATAAATAATTAAAAAGATAAACAAAAATTGATTGTTATGTTAACACACTTGCTAATTTCAATAAAGTTTATATAAGACTAAATGTAAATGTATGTAAATTAACCAAAAAAAAAAAAAAACATTTTGAAAAAAGTGTATTTTTTTTAATTTATTAATTAATATAAGTCAAATAATCAACTAATAAATATTTAATTTATTTCTTCAAATGTATAACAGAATATTTTGCTCTTAAGTATAGAATGAAAAAAAGTTATCATCAATTTTTGAAACATAAAATTTTATGTTTAGACAAAACCTAATTAAAAAGATGTTTGTGATATGCATCCTTAAGAGGAACCTTTAATTTTAAAATAATTTTCGGCAATTATATATTAATTTAATTTATTTATTAAATAGCGCATCGTGGTCTTTCGAATGAAGGGGGCCCATTGTTGACACAAACTATATATGGATTTTTAGACTTTACGACAACAATTGGTAATACGGTAATGGTGTTTTCGCCACAAAGTGCACCGTCATTAGGTAATAATCAATGATAAAATACAAATTATACTGAGTTCTCGATTAAATTAAATTGAAACTAAAAAATAAACTTTTATTTTCACTAAAAAAAGTGTTAAATTTAAAAAATTGAAGCATACAGTTAAAGCTTTTAATTAAATATTGTTAAAATTATATTCCTTTATTCCCTGCTTCAAATAGTAATATCTCCTGAAGTTATTGCTCCTGTTATAAAAACCAAACCCGAAGCTAAAAAACCCGTTAGTACCGATGATACTATAAATCCAACTAAATTGAAAACTGTCAATTCGAAATCAAAAAATCAAGTAACTTCTAAACAAGGCAGTGAAAGTAAGCTAAAATCACAAATTAATCTTGGTATTAGCTCTATAGTGAACTCTAGCCCTGTACCGGTTCAAAAACCTCAAAATGTTGATATACCTAATGAAATAGTTAAAACTTCACTACCTATTGATAATGATGTACAAGATCCTGAATATGATTTGCTCTCACGCCAACCTCCACAATTTATTGAAGAAACTTTTCGCGTAGTAAACTTGAAATCAAATAGCAAAAATTCAAGAACACCTGTCGTAGTAACACCAGAAAAAAATGCAGCTAGCAGTGTAGTTTTAAGCTCCAAAGCACCATCAAGATCACATAAAAACAAAAAGAATAAGATAAGACCTTCAAGCACTTTGCAGGTATTAAAAACAGCTGCACCGGTAACTCCACAACAGAAAAATGGCAATAGTAACAAAGTAACATTACGCAATACTTCCTCATCATCGTCCTCAACTTCAACATCACGAAAAAGTAGTAAAAAGGGTTCAAGTCATAGAGGATCTACCACCACAACGCCTCAACCGGAAGAAGTTGTTGTAGTAAAGTCCACCACTACAAGAAATAAACCCAAAAGGTAAACTAAAAATTACATTCTAAATATGATTTTTTCAAATCAATTCACGTACTATATATAATTTGATTTTGCAGAAAAAATAAACACAAGAATTCAACGACGTCTAAACCTCGATATTCTACGAATACAAGTCCCGCAACGACTACAGAACAAACCGTACGAAGAGCTTTCCGACCCAAATTACAAGTTTCAAACTCTGATTTAGATAGCAACAACAATCTTCACATAACAAAACTTAACCGTACTCCTGGTAGATGGCAATATAAAACTTCTCCAAAACCTCGTGTAAATATACGGAAGCCAGCTAATGAACTTAGCGGAGTAGCAGGTTTAAACAATGTTACATCTTCTTCTAGTACAGTTTTTCCAGACTCAGGCTTAAATGAAAATTTAAATGGCAATTTCCTAAATCAAAATGTGATATACAATCAAAGCGATTTGGAAATATCGGGTTCTCAGAATGGGCCAATATTAAATAATATCGATCAAGAAGGAAAACAAAAAGTTTTTACAGAAACCATAAATGTTGAGATTTCAACACCTGCAGATTTTAAAGATACATATTATGAAATTGCCACTATTAAAAAGCCATTTATATTCCAGGTATTAACAGGAAAAATAATTTTACTTTTTCACATAAAATAATTCATTTCTGTTTCAGGCCGGAGTATTGAAAAAGACTCGTTTCATTACGGTAACTTCGACTATTGAAAAATACCTTACACCCGAACCTTCCCTAGAACCTAGAAATGATGATGAACCATTAACAGAAAATATTTTGGCATCTTCCTCAAAGCCAGATGGAGTTCTAGTAGGCAGTATTATAACATTAGCCCCTATTTATGCTAACTCTGATAGTAATACGCCACTGCTAGAGACATTAACTGAATCGTTTAGTATTGTAAATAAAAAATTAAAAACTCAAGTTTTACCGGTGATCAATGAAAACGAGAATGAAACTTCGTATCACACATTAGTACAAACCATCGACATCACCAGTTTGATTACAGTAACGAAAACCATTTCACCTCAATTGGAAACTAAGGAATTTAATGGTTTTAAAGATTTTGTCGGTAACTTAGACGAAGCGGGCTCAGAAATCAATTTAGATTTGGAATTTGGTGACGAAGGCAATCAAGAGAATGGAAGTGGTGAATTGCTTAAGAAAGACTTCGAACACGGTGCTCGCCTCAATAAAACTACCCAGCAATTACAACCCACCTTTACTACAGGCCTTCTAAATCTGCCTTCACAAAATGTTATCACAAACTCAAGACCCGTTGTTAAACTAGAGACTTTATGGGAATCGTACGTGGTCCCCATTACCAATGGTCAATCTACCACTTTTAGAACATTGTCCAAGGCTAAGGGTGTAGTAGAAAAGACAGATTTTGTTATAGAAACTACAACGCTTTCGGTACCACCACCTATTATACCACCTACTTCAATAAATCCTTTCTTGTTGCCTTTACCACAACAATTCCAAACTATAACATCGCCTATTGTACAACAAACCATTGTTACACAAACCGAAAGCAAAGTTTTGAAATTAACCTTTGGCGCCAAAACAGCATACACTACTTTGTATTCAACACAAGTAGTTCCAACTGTTCAAACTATGTACGTAACAACCTCAGTACCGGTGCAACCCACAACAAATCCATTCCAAGGATTTTTCCCTCAACCCTATAATCCATTTGCTTACTTAGGTTAACATTAATCCGTCTTTTCCATACACAATTGCATTCATCTATTATCTATGGTACTACAAATGGTTCCATAACAATAAATTCATAATGTAACAAAATTTTCTTTCAAAACAAATTTCCATATTATTTAATCTTATTTGAAGTTTTGAATACAAACTTAATTTTATATATGTGTTTTTAATACAAATATTAATTTCTCAATTGTCTTCAATAAACATCCATTTATTTACATTTTTTATATAATATTTTCATTTTATCTGTCCGTCGTATATTCGATATTTTTTTTTCTGTTTTTTGAAATTATTGATAATAAGTTATTTGCGCTCGGATGCATTAAATTTAAAATACTCAATTATTCACAAACATAATACTCATTGTTTATTAATAAAAAACATTATGTAAATTTTAATTTATTTCAAACTAAAATAAAAAAGAAATAATATTCTCCATGTATAGTTTTAGTAATATTTTTATTAAAAATTAAAGTAATTGTTATTAAGGTGTGATTTTTAAATATCTATAAAAATAAGAATTATCGAATTGTATAATGTAACCGAAAAATCACTCGCTCATTTGTTCATAATAAAGGAAGTTCAGAGGAAAATGTATTTAAAGTTCGGAATTAACAATTATAGAACTTTAATAGCTCTTATGTCGTGATGTTATTAAATTAAATGAGCGGAAAAATAATACAAATATACAATTGTTGTTGTATACATATCAAATAATCAAATTCATATGATTTCAAGTAACCTTCGGTTAAATGTTAGAACTAGATTTTTTTATTTGATAAATATTTAATTGGTATTTTTATTTTAATAAATAAATGTTGAAATCAGAAAATTAATTTACTACCTTTATTTTGTATTTATTAATTACTTTGGTATGTATTTCAAAAACTTTAACTCATGACTCAACCACACAGCAAAGGAAAGTAAAAGTAACGAACCAGATTGATGGGCTGCGGCCAAGGGTACTGGAACGTGATGAATAAGTGTACTTATACCCAAAAGAACTTGTAGCCAAGCTACTAAAGCAGCAGAGTTAATGGCCCAATAAGCTCTTCTGGGAAGTTTGTATTTCCTTGACAGCAGCCACATAGCTGAAACTAGGGTCAAAGTTGAAATACCCAGAATGCGATGATTAAATTGTACTGTAGTAGGGTTCTCAGTTATATTCTTATTTATAGGTCGAAATGCTAAAATATCATCTGGAATCCATTTGTCACCCATTTTGGGAAAAGAATTGTACACCAAACCAGCGTCAAGGCCAGCTACAAAAGCTCCCGAAAAAGCAGTTAAGAATATAAAACCCTTTGCAGCATATGCTAATCTTTTGAAACGTAATGCCTGGCTGGTGACAGAACTAAATGTTTCTACAGGCAAGAGCCTTTTAAGACCTTGTGATAAAAATAAAGTATAAAGAACAAAGGCGGCCCCCAAATGCATTGCCAAACGATGTTGTGATACCCGGGGTATATCATTCACATCATCAAATCGATTTTCAAGACCCGATTTGACCATATACCAACCCATTAATCCTTGACATCCAATGAGAATTCCCATTAAAAGAACGAATTTTTTTGCGGATGAATTGAAATAATTTTTTTTCCAAAAATAAACGGCTGGCAGTAGAAATACAGCTCCAAGAGCACGACCCCACATGCGATGTATATATTCCATCCAGAAAATAGTTTTAAATTCCTCCAAGGACATAGCTTGATTTTTCCTAAAAGAATTTTTACAAATTTATAATCAAAAATATAGTTTTATATTTGCCAGCAAAACTTACATTTTGAATTCTGGATATTCTTGATACTTGGCAAATTCCTCCTTCCAGTCTGCCTCTGAACGTGGGACTTTCTCACCTAATAATTTCCAACTAACCATTGAAAGACCTGATTCTGTTAATCTCGTTACTCCGCCTAAAACTACAGCTAAGTAGACCATACCTCCACAAGTGATCAGCCATTTTCCAACCACTTTATCATTCGTTGGTACATCAACCTTTTGAACATGACAAATTCTTATCGGTGTTTTCCTAACAGGACATGTTTCTAGGAGAGGCTGAAATATGTTTTAGCAGTAAAAATTTTTTTACAAATACTTTTATATGTTAATAACCAAAAAGAAATTACCTTGATAGTGGCTTGGCTTGATAAATTTCTTACTCCTCGAACTAGAACATGTTTATTACAGTGGTTATAAGAAATTTTAATTGATGTTTGGGCAAATTTCGCTAGCCGATTCATTGTTTAATTTAAATGTTGTTACTTAACTTGGAATTATAACATAAAACACATGTATTTATATTCAAGTTTCAGACAGCCTACTCTTTGTATGAGACATGCTATACTTAAACAGTCCAGCTGATCCACTAACATCAGAGTAGTGTTAAGGAGGTAATCATAAATTAACAGAACAATGTTAAAATTATCGTATTAAATAACAGAAAAAATATTACCAAAACACATTACACATATAAAAAATATTTGACAGTCTTTGACATATTCATGTAAAAAAAATAACAAAAACATCTGAACTTATATAGGCACTATATATGGTGGAATAATAAGGTTAGGAGTCTTCAACAGCTGTTTGTTTTTTCTTTCGAATCAAGTAGTACTTTAATTTGGTTTTTCTTATTTAGCGCCATATTGAAAACATAATATTTGTTAATTCTACTATTATTTTATACATTTTTCATTTTCTTTTCATTGTGATTGTGTGCTGAACATTGATGTTAAATTGATGTCAAGTGTATAGAAATAAACTATTAATATATTAAAAAATAAAATACTGAAATAAAATAAAAAATAGGTTGCATTTTTTTCAATCGTACACTATTATATATAAAAAAGCATAAAATACTTAACAGATTTTTTTTTAATATAATTTAATCAATTATTTTTAATTATTTTTCTCACACTGTTTATTTTTATACATTCTTTTTAAATTTTAAATAAACAAGTAAATAAATATAATGTAGCTTGTTTATATATACTGACAAACAAATAAAATAAGACGTCAAAAATATAAGATGACAATTCTTTCTGTTTTTGAGAACCGACCCCACCTTTTAATTCCACCATGAGTCACCATATCAATTATTATATATTTGTTTGTCATAAATGTTTGCTGTAATTAACATTGTTATTAAGTTGTCGACCGATTCTGTGTAAGACTTTTACGTCGTGCGTTGTATGTGTCAGCAGTTCTGTCAAACAAACTATAAAATCAAATACTTCTTTTTTTAATCTTTATAATAAAAAGAAAACAATGTGCGCTTACTTTAAATATAATTTAAATTAGAATTAATTTATAAAGGAGTAAAATTATCTCGAAAAATTTAGAAAAAATATCAAAAAATTAATTTTTATTATTTTGATATAATTTTTAAAGAAAATATTGTTCTTTGTTTAATAAGTTCTTACATGATCAGATGCGTATACTTGATTTATTTGATCTATATGATTCATACGCACACATGTTCTTAATAAATATTTTTTTTTATTTTCACTTTTTTCTCCAATCTATTTGTATATATAAAATAGGATGTATGTATTTAACTTATGGACTCAAAAACGGATGTCCAATTTTGATTTTGAATATTCACAAAATGTTCACAATGTATCCCAAAATGACATAGGCTATAACAAATTTTGATAGTATCTCGGGGATAGGAACCCCACAAACAAAGCAAATATAAATTATTGAATATCTTAAGAACTATTACAGTGAGAGTCTAAAAATTTACAGTAGCAGTTATGCTACTCTTCTTCTAGGATCAGGGGAAGAGGTAACCCCCATACAAGACAAATTTTAATCATCAAATATATGAAGAACTTTTCCCGAGATTTTTAAACTTTAGTTCCAATCACTTTTTCGAGACAAAGTTTTACTGAATAAATTGTAGGAAGGGGAGAAATTATTATAAAGATCTTTTGAAGTGAGAGTAGAAAGATTTCATTACAATGATGTATAGGACCCATTTTGTAAGGACTCACCACCTATTAGTTGAAATATTAATTACCGAAATGAACTATTTCTTCTGCAGTTTTCCAATTTTTAAACGTACTGTTTTAGGGGGAGTTAGAAATCCTATATACAAAACAATTATTAATAATCGAATATCTGAAGAACTATTACGGCGAAAATCATTCAATTGAGAACGGAGTAGTATTTTTGTGCAGCAACGAGCACCGATAAGAGTTATTAATTAATAAAACATCTTTTAAATATCAAATTTTATATTAAATTTATTATTTGTATTATATTTTATATATGAAAACACTATTTAAGTAAAATAAATTTATAATATTACAATAATACACCAGAATATTTTTAATTACATAATTTGTTGTTCAATACATTTCCGCACAAGTATAAACCACAAATATCATTGTCATTGTAACCGCCTTTCTTGTTTTTTTAAATTAATTGATTGAGAGTGCTAAAACTTGCCGAGGTTTTGTCAATTTCATCGAAATTCTTTTTGATCTTGGATGATTCATTAGTCAATTGAAGTTCAGGGGACACTGTGAAATAAATATTGTTATTATCAGAATCAAATATATGATTACATAATTGATTTTGAGTGAGGGATTTGTTTTGGTTCGCACACTGAGCAACTAATTTTGATAGCAAAAATTTTCTGAAAAATATGAAAATTTAAAATTTCATTTCAATTTCATTTTCATTTTTTATTTAATTAATATAAACCAATAAATAAAGATAAATTTTTACCTTAACATTAATGAATCCGCATTTATGTTATTAATGTAAGCTGATTTCCATTATTTTGGGAAAATATAAATAATACAAATAATAAAAATAAAAAATGAAATTTTAGTGTTTATATTTAAATTAATTATTGTCCCATTTACTTATAAGTTAATGTATATGTTTGACATGCCATTAAAATAGATATTAATTCTTTAAGTTTATATTAAATTTTTATATATGTAATTAAACATAAAAAAAGATAAATTTAAATAAAAATTATTTATATAATAATATTAGTAGCAGTAGTTGTCATGCATCATGCATCATTCCTTTGAAAGAGATTAATTTGTGATTTAAATTAAATGGCCTCCTCCAATACTATCTAAGCTTTTCTTATCGACATATCTCTTAGGATATATTAAGGGTAAATCATTGATCATATTCAAACCTCGTAAAGTATTTAGATTAGGCCTTTGGCGATCATCACTACGATATGGTCCCAAAACATAAATGGGATAACGATCATGTAAAGAAGCCAAATTTTGTAATGTGCCACTTCCTCTTACTGAACCATAGTCTTCCTCAGATGCTGAATATAAGCCAATATTATATGATTTACATTATTTTAGATAGTTTTTTTAAAGTACTTACATAAAGGTGTTAAGGAAACTTTTGAGGGCATTCCCATAACGGATGCCAAATAAACAGCTACACATAACAAATATAACAATTTCATTTTTATCTAATTTGTTAAATTATTATATATTTATAACGATTTTTTTTGTGTTTTTGTTAAAATGTAAACAGTCGAATTTGAATGTTACTCTTCAACGTTTAACAAATCACTGCATGGCAATCTTAGAAATGTTCCTGCTTTTATATAGAAATGTTCTTTGCTTAACATTAGACCATATGTACTGTGATTCCATATCCTCCCTATTTGTTTACACTGGTGTTAACAAGTTACGATACTACAGTTCAATTACTAGCGCCCATCATATATCACATCCTCCCACTTTATGCACTACTGTCATCATCATTATTATATGTTAGTCTTGAATTTAGTATATTTGTGGTTTTATTTACTACATAAAATGGCATTTTAGTAACTAAATGATTTGTTTTTTTAAGGATTTGTTTTGTAGATTACATTTTAACAGCATATGATCAAACAACATCAGCAGTATTAGTAGTTGTCATTATACTTGACACATGAACACAAATACATTCATATTTCTATATTTTTATTTGTTTGCGGTTTTGTTATAATTTTAAAATATACTAGTGTTGAGAATAAATTTACCATAAATTTACACACATGTTAAAATGTTGGTCTTCGATGTGGTACGGTTGACTGGTTGGCTAAAAGACTCTTAACTTTATTTAACATTTAATGTTTCCATTAGATACGGAGAACAAACGAAATCAAAACCACTAAACAACAACCACCATTCATACATTTAGTTTATTCATTTATTTAGCTGTAATGATTTAATTTCATTACACTTTCTTGTTATCAGTAAGTATGTGTAATTATATTTATTTTATTCACATGTACATAATTATTAAATGGACAGATATGGTGAGTAAAGAAGTCATCCATGATTTTGAATTTTATTTTCCTCACCACCCCTCACCTTTAAGTATACATATGAACTTAAAATCACTTGTGAAAATAATTTAACGATGTCTGTCTGGCGGGTCTGTGTAAACATCACACATAAAGTCCAAAACGATTTTTTTTAAATAATATTGTAACTTTGAAACGGCTCAAAACTACAGAATTATTTAATTGATAATGTTTGTTTTGAATTGATTTCAAAGATCAAAACGTTGTTGATAGTACGATCAAAAAGATTTTCAGTACCGGATTTGAGCATATACCAACCCCTTAATCCTTGTCATCCAATAAGGATTTCCATCAAAAAAAAAAAACGATTTTTTTTCCAAAAAAACATAATACTGTCCCAAGTTCATAGTTTCCTTCTTCCTAAAAGAAATTTTACAAATGTATAATCACAAATATTTCAAATTGCTGATGAATTTATATAGATAATCCTTGTAAATGTCTATAATAATATGCTTACATATCTAGGTTATCTCTATTGAGTCAGAGATATTCAAATCAATATTAAATTTTAACCGATTCTTTGAAATTTGCAATCTTATTATATATCCTATTTTTTATATATGCTAAATTACTTATTAAATTCAAAAATGTTTTAATTTTTTTAATTGTCCTTTTGATACGATTTTTTTCTAAAGAAATCGTAGATGAAATGAATGCAAATCAGATTAGAAAAAGATTGAGACAAGCTCAATTCGAAATTGGATAATTTTGAAAAAAAAAAAAATAAAATAAAATAAAATAAATAAATAACATTGAGCCGGTTTGGGTTTTCTGGAATTTCTACACGGAAAAGTGGGAATTCTCTAAATTCTCTATTCCAGGGATAAGTTTATTATAAGTTGTTTAAACGTTCCTCTAACTTCCATTATAGAATTCATTGCGTAACAACATTTACAAATATCGAAAAAATCTTTAGTTATAAAGAGTCCAACTCTGGTAAATATATACTATGGTCTTTTAAATTATATAATTTAAAATGTTTGTTTTGAAAACGGTTTGAAAAACAAAAAACCGTCAGTCAACTCTGTTAACTACATTACATGCTCTGTTCAATTACGTTGTTTAAAATGTATGTTCTAAAAATGTTTTTATATGTTTTGATTACTTCAATATTTTGAAAAAAATTCTACCAAAAAAAAAAGAAAAAAAAAACATTTTTATAAATATGTTTAACCATTAATTAATTATTTATACTAATTCTGAAGTCCGAGATACCCTTTTTTTGTTGCCCCATTCTCCGTTCATGGATTGAAGAACAAATTTACAAAATTCAATAACATATTTTATAATCGAATATTATATAATAAAATCAATACTGATCACTAAAATTGATATCTAGTTTTTTCTGAATTAAGCGCCATTTTCAACCAATGTAAGAGATAGAATTAAATATTCAAAAATTTCTTTGTTTTCAAAAATGTTCATAATTATTTACTTAAAAAAATTATTAGTTTTTATTAGCGAATTATATGTGATTATATGTTATTATGTTTTGTAGATATTCCAACGCCCGTTTATGGTTTTATTTTAATGAAAAATTAAAATCATAATTTTATAGATTAAAATTAAAAATCAAATACAATTATAAATGATTTGTGGTCACCGAACGGTCTTAAGTTTGTGTTATGTACATTAAAATCTAGTCAGTTCAAGTCAACACCTTATCCTTGAACTCATTTTTGTAGTACCCTCTGCTGTATTCCAATATATACATAAGTAGCACAATGTACATATGTATGGGTATATAATGTAAACTAATTTGTATATAAAAAAATATAGATTCAGATAGATTTGAAGGAAATGTCTAATTCTAAGAATTTCATTTATTTTTGTTTCTTTTTAATTGAATTTTGTTTTTGTACATTTAACATGACAAAATAACAACAACATAAATTGAGGGCCACATTTATTATTATTTCCATCTCAAATTAGTAGAATAGTATTATTATTATTATTTTAATTTTTTTAATCATTTTCATTTTAGTAATATTTTTTTAGTGTTTAGACTTTATTACGTTTAGTAATCTAAAACTTTATTTGTTTGTTTTAAATTCAATTGAACACTTAAAAGCTAATCGTCTGTCATTTTTTACTGCCGGGTGCTGAGGTTTTTAGCACACGATGCCCCGGTGCTGTTGGTGATAAACTTAAGGGTGAAGGTATATCCTGGCGTTTATCCTGAATGGAGAGCGGTAGAAATTGTTGCTGACGTTTCTTGCTCAGCTTATTGTTATCATAACCGTTTTCGTGTTTTCCATATAATATAGCCAAATGAACAACACAAAATAGACCAAGGCTCTACAAAAAAAGTTTTGAAATAATAATATTTAAAATAACATTTAAATAAATAAAAATATTATTAAAAAAATACTTGGAAAATGGCAATGATGGCAGCTCCAAAAGCTGTTATTAACAATGTATATTTAATTTGTTCTGAGACTACAGCCAAACAACCCCTTTTGTAGTGTGTATCACAAGCTGATTCATAAGCGTGCTCAGGTCTGGAACAACATGACCATGGTAAGGATAATCGTCGGTAATCCAATGGCCCATCAACACCACAACATTGTAACTAATGCGAAAAGAAAATCAAATAAATTTTTAGTTAGAAAACCTTTCCACTTAGAAAGCATTTCATATGCCACGGCATATGGGAAATGAAAATGCAATTTTCTTTATCATTTCAAAAAATAAAAAAAAAATTGTAAAAGAAAGTCTAAAATGTATAACTCAAAATATATAAATTTTCATTGAAGTTTTATACCGTACACCACCTCCTCAGGGTTTTATACTTTTCCGCCGATGTTTGTTATATACAGGAAAATTGCGTTACAACCAGTTTTATGACATGTCTCATATCCCCAATAATTGGCCTAAGTATTTATTATAGTCTTAAGAAGTGTCCTATTTAAACCAAGCAAAATTGGTTCTGCATGTTTAAAGATAAAGACAGACATCTGAATCAACCTCTAAATTCAAGCGAAGAACTTTCGTTAAATTGTCAATTATAAATCGAAAATCTAGAACGAAATTTTGGCATAATATTATATGGTAATGTATTTTATTACCATATACGTTTGTGAATGTATGTATGAGTGTGTAAGTACGAAACATAACGTAAATACTTCACACGTATTTGTGGTGGAGGGTATTGAATATTCGGCATAGCTGAATATAGGATTCTTTCTTGTTTTTCTTTATTTTATTATAATATAAAATTCAGTATTTTCAAATATACAACAACCGATTCGTACCCGGAATAAAGCTTTATTTCCAGCTGTATTTAATGAATTGTGCAGTTGGTAATATATATATATACTTTTGTTGAATCCAGTTTCTGATACATGAGAGCAGTTCGTTTGACAAATTTTTTTCCGTTTCAGCAAATTAAATAAAGGCATAAGCGAAATAAGCTTTTGAAAATTTTCGGAGAAAAATCTGTCAAATAATCAACTTAAATTCGTCTTAATTATAACTTGGTTTATGAAGTTTTTCATTTTTGTTAACTTGGTTGTATTTGCTAAATTATGCAAATTGAAATATTGCGAAAATTATATTAATAAATAAACACTTAAATTTATAACTATTTATAATACATACATTTATGTATATGTATGAAAATACATTAAATGTGCGTAAATACATTTGTGTGTATATACTTAATGTATATAGATACATATTATGTATATTTGTTTTTGTTTTAGTATTATGTTTCTGTTCTTTTTTTTTCAAGGTTACCTGAGATTGCATTCTATTCCATAAATGTAGGTTATCAACCTTGGTCCTAGAAAATTTATCCAAAAATTCAACAAATGAATCATCAATATATATTTCCACAGATGATGGCAAATGTTCTCTCATTGCTAAGGACCAACCACACAATAAGAACTGTATTAAAATGTTGATAACCAGAAATGTTGCAAACTTTAATTTTTTGGAAAGAGAATAAACAAATGTAATAATAAAATAAAAACAGATATTAATGATTATAAACAAAAACAAGTTTAAATTAAAATATTATTTATAAACATTTATAGGTACATATAGAAACATATTTATAAAGGTTCGAGAAAGAGTTCTATACTTACCATTCCCAAAAGACATCGTTTCTTTTGGTTTGTGGCCTGACAACCTATCCAGCAGAGTATAAAAGTTCCGGGACCTAAACATAATAACAGAGCTGCTGGTGCCCAAAGCCTATTTTGTACTACCCCATAATGACCTGAATGGCCCCACAATAAAGATGTTCCCAAAAATATTTGAGCACATCCCGTTACCTGTTTTTATTAAATATAAACCAAATTTAAACAAAATAATAATAAATACTCATACATATAAACATAAATAAATATGTATATATTTTTTATAAATAAAAAATTAAGGAGATTTAAATTTTTTATATTATAAAAAATACTATTTAAGGTCAATTGCCTACATTTTTTATCACATAGATAATCACATACATACAAATATGCGTATGTATATGTGTGTTTTTTCTTTATTTAAATGACATCCATACAAGCATAATTATTGTTTATTTATTTTTATTATATGACATACATATACATATACATGCATACATAAGTATATCCTTTATATATGTGTATTTTATGGAACTAAATCCCACAAAAACAAAATAATAATAATAATAATAATAATAATAATAATAATAATAATAATAATTATTATTATTATTATAATTACAAAAATATACATATATATACGTATTATATATGTTGCGCAACCATGTTACATACATTAATAGATTAATAGATTAAAACTTACCGCCAGCAAAACAATATAACAATAAACCATATATTTAAAACATTTTATGCGTTTAGTTAAAGCCATTTCATGAGTTTAAATATTTGAAATAGCAAAAATTTTTCTATTAGTGTTATTATTTTTTATTATTAATAATTAATAATTATTTTTCCCTTCCCTGTCTATCTTTCGGGTTGGTTAATTAATTGGTGGTTGATTTTTTCCTTTTTTTATTTATATTATTTTCTTGTTATTTATTTATTTATTTATTTATTTATTTATTTATTTATTTATTTATTATATTATATTTATTTAATTTCACTTTTTTATGTTCTCTCGTTTTAAGTTTCGTATGTGAGTGTGTATTATCCTTGTTGTTCACATAATGCATTCAATTTTTGACTGACGACTAAACTTTGCCTTCATAAATAATGTTTACAACTTGTTTTTACTTAACACTTAAAAAACATTGTGCAGCAAAGAGAAATTTTCTCAGATTTGGAAGAAACAAAAAACAGAAAGTTTTCTTTTTGTTGCAGTTGAATTTGAAATTTAAATTATAAAAACAATTCAATTGAACCAAGTAATAAAAATTATAAGAAATATCAGTTGTGGTAATCAGTAACCAGACTTTTTCTTACATGGCATTGTTATACTTGTTTCAATTTGAACAGTGAACGCATTATCTATAACCATATTTACGCAAGTGAATTCCATACACAGTTGTTATTCTTACAGACGATTTGTAAATTTGGGATATTATCCCATTACAATAGAATCTTTTAGTTATAATAAAAAAAAATCAAATCTAAAATTTTTCAACGAAGCCGCTTCATAGGAAAATGAAAAAGTTTGAACCAATAGATATTTGATAAAAAAATATATGTGCTTTTTTATAAGGAGTACCCCCTGGTCCTATCCGTCAAATATTTTGTCCGGTAAAACAGATCCTCTAGAAAGTGAACATTTTTGGAATAATAATAAAGTATATTTTACTCAATATTATAACAAAATTACATTTTAATTTGCCGATTTATAATTAAAAATTTTATCTTTAAAATTACCTCAGACATAAGGACATAGGTATATCGACTCAGATTTTGATTTGGTGCAAGAGTATATATATATATATATATATATATATATATATATATATATATATATATATATATATATATATATATATATATATATATATATATATATATATATATATATATATATATATATATATATATATATATATATATATATATATATATATATATATATATATATATATATATATTTTTTTTTTTTTTTTTTTTTTTTTGCACCAAATCAAAATCTGAGTCGAATTTTTTAGTTTCTATTTTTAGGGATATTTTAAATATTGCTGTAGTTTAAAAATTTTGTAATAAATACAAAATCTTTTATTTCTGATTAGATTACAATATTTTATTATATTTAATTCATAATTCAAATATTTTTATGAATGGAAATGAAAATTCTGACTAAATATTTTAATTTGAAAAATAATACAACCAAGCTGTAACAGATGTTTTATACATTCCTAAAATCAAAAACCTTATTAAATAAATAAAAAAAATTTCCATTGTTTTTATTTAAAAAATTTCACAAATATTGCAATTTAGAAATGAGTTTTAAATAATTCTCTTTTAATCTATTCCAATTTAATTGTGTAAACCCAGTAAATTTGACAGACACGTGCTGAAACAAAATTTTATTTGGTTGGGTTATATCAACCCTGTCAACCACATCTAACTTCACTTCGAACATTTCTTTCTTTTTCTTTCTTCCGGCCAAAGAAGACAATATCAAAATGGTGCGTTTTGTGAAAAATTGTGATAAAATTAGAAAAAATATGTTAAATAGCAATCATAATACGTTTATATGTATGATTAAATTATTGCGTATGCAACTATATATATTTTGTAAAGAAATTCCATAAGAATTGTATATATGTATTGATTAAAATTGTGTTTTATAATTTAAGACTAAGAAACGCCGTAATGGAGGACGTTGCAAGCACAACAGAGGACACGTTAAAGCTGTCCGTTGCACAAACTGTGCCAGATGTGTGCCCAAGGATAAGGCCATCAAGAAGTTTGTAATCCGTAATATTGTTGAAGCTGCTGCTGTGCGTGATATCTCAGAAGCTTCTATTTGGGATTGTAAGTAAATGATGTTTAAATTCATTTTAATTGTTTCATTTATTAATTTACTTTTTCATCCGTTGCTTTTAGCTTACATTCTACCTAAATTATACGCGAAATTGCACTACTGTGTATCCTGCGCTATCCACTCTAAGGTCGTAAGAAACAGATCAAAGGAAGCTCGTCGCATTCGTACTCCTCCAGTCAGAACTTTCCCCAAGGATATGCAACGCAACCAAGCTAGAAAGTAAAAGTGGAAGTACTATGAGCATATTAAACAATAAATGCTAAAATCATAAAAAAATATGTTTGCAGTTAATCAGATTTTTTATAAAAATATTTACATTTTGACTAAGTATTAAACTTATAAATTTTATTCTTTGGTTAAAATATCCGAAGAATCGTGGACACGCGTTTAAAATGATTTTAACGGCTTTAAGTTTCTACGAACATTAATTAACATCATAATGATATTAATGAAATTGTATACTTTAAATGTTCGTAGTAGATTGGAACAGACTCTTACTAAGTAAACTGTGATAACATTGAGTTTTTTTTTCCAAGTTTAAGTTTAGTACTGAAGGAAATTTTGAAAAAATTTTAGTTTTTTAGTTAATTAAATGGTATATGAATCTTACACTAGGATTTGTAGGTTTTTTTCTAAGTAGGAGAATATTTTAATAGAATGGGAATTGTCCGCACAGAGGTACTGAAAGTTAATAGCTTTCTTATTTTCGTGTCAAACTTTAAGGTTCTGATGATAATTTAAATGAAAACGTATATATCACCTCTCCCAATAAATAAATATATTTAAAACTGCATAAACTTCATTATCAAAAATTACATGTTTTAGTCAAAGCAAAGATGTAAGGAATTTTTAAAAACGTTCGTGGTTGATACAACCGAACCACGTACATCTTGCTTTTCTTGGATCGAGCCTCATAAAATTTGGTACGTTTATTAAGAATAGTTCAAAATTATTTGTGCCCAATTTAGCTTAATCCAGGGGAATATTTGATTTTCTTCAAAATTCACACGGCACAGGAACAAATTTTTTGTTATTAAACTTCAATATTTTCCTTCTATTTTCTTATTAAATAAAAAGAATATTATATTCGTCTATACCGCATCTTCAATACCCTCCACCACAAATTTGTTTGATTAAATACGTTACTTACTCATACATTTACCCTCAGACGTATACCATATATATAAGAGTTTTTCTTAAATGTAATGAAGTACATACAACCTAATATTATGACAAAAATTAATTATATTAGGAAACTTCTCAATACTATAACAAATACTCAGGTCAAATTTCATTCAGCTCTGTCATTTATTTAGGATGCAGCATGGCAACAACAGGCAGACAGGCATAGCTAAATTGATTCTGATTTTGATCTGATACAAGAACATATATACACTATGGAGTCTGATATAATTCTTTCATATCGTTACATATGGAATGATAAAAAAAAACTAAGTGTAAAATTTTACTGTAGCATTAAGTTTGAAACACCCTGTATTGTATTTGTTTACATTATCTAAGGGTCAGTGAAGAAAATGATTACTTTTTATGACGACTATAACCCGTTACCTATTTTTTAAATACCGACTATTAATGTTATCTGCAGTTCAATACATAATAGTGATGACAATTCCTTCCGTTCAAAAACGTTTATAAACAAAATAGAAAATCGTAGCACAATAACGATGTTCATTCTATTTATTTGTCTTCTATGTTCATTTGATAAAATAAATTAATAGCCAAAAAACTATATTGTATTAGTCGTATTGTAAGAAATGAATATTTATTTAAATACACACATTTTTAATTCTAATTCAAAAAATATTTAACATGAGTTGACATCACTTTTTGGCACAATGCGAAAAAAGCAAATGTAGCAATAATATGCTACATAATAATTTTCTTTCCATAATTTTTTATTTGTGAAATTAAGGAAAAATTGTACATTTGCGTTAATTTAAATATTTGAAACAAAGACAGACAACATGTCTGTGCATTATAAATTTAAAAGTACATTGGATTATGATACCATAACATTCGATGGCCTGCATATATCAGTGGCGGATCTGAAAAAGGCCATTCTGCAGCAGAAGCGTCTGAGTAAAATTACAGATTTTGACTTGCAAATCATAAATGCCCAAACTAAGGAAGGTAAGACTAAAAAAGAAAATTGATGTCGTGGCAGACTTTTTTGAATTTATGATTGGCTTTTGTAAAGAATATCAACACGAGACCAGTTTGATACCTAAAAATACCTCATTGATAATATCGCGTGTACCGGTGGCTAATCAAGGGAAGAAAACATGGGATCCGACTAGGACTGTACAACCAAGAATACACTCTAAAGTAGAAGCGGCTGACTTTGATTTATCGAAAATGGAGGGAAGTGAGGAGGATAAAATTCAGGCCATGATGTTACAGAGTACGGCGGATTATGACCCCAAAAGGTAAGATTTTGAAAAATTTAGAAATAGAGAAGAGTTTTAGGTCATATACCTATATACCGTATGTACTTGTCTAAAGTTACCAGAAAATTAGAGGATACTCGCAAACTGGTGAAGTTCCCTCAACTTATCGTTGCAATAAATGCAAGAAAGGTGGGCATTGGATAAAAAATTGCCCATACACTATTAGTAAAGAACACACCGTGGAAAAAAGGACAACTGGAATTCCCAAATCTTTTAGAGACAAAGATGATAGGTAAATTGTCAAAGTATTTCCCATCGATCACAAATTATTAATGCAATATATAACTTAGAGCCCTGATGATTGAAAGCCAAGAACCAGTTGTGGAGGAGGACAAGAAACAGGAAATACCAGAAGATTTAATATGTAGCATTTGTAATGATTTATTTGTTGATGCCGTCATGATACCATGCTGTGGCAGTTCTTTTTGCGATGATTGTATGTTTGTTTAAAAATAATTAAATTTTTAATATTTAAGTATTGATTAATTTTAATGTTGCAAAGGTGTTCGCACGGCATTGTTAGAATCTGAGGATAATGAATGCCCAGATTGTAAAGAAAAAGGGAGCTCTCCGGGATCTTTAATACCGAATAGATTTTTAAGAAATTCCGTTAATGCTTTTAAAAATCGAACGGGTTACAAGGCTAGCAGTCAGATAAAAAGAGGTAATTCACTTATATCACTACTATTGACAAATAAATAAATAAACAAGCTTTTAGAATTAAATCAACAAAATAAAGAAGCTGTAGAGGCTAAACAAATAGATAATTTGACAGAAAGGGAGCAAGAAAAAATAGTAGATGTGAAAACGGATAATGAAAACTTTGAATGCGAGGAAAAAGTAGTTGGAGAAAAGGAGAGCAAAGAAAAGGAAAATCTCGAAACGAAATCCATGGAATCGTTGGAAAAGCAACCAAAAGAAGAAGGACAAGTTGCTACTTCTTATATGGAAAACGTTGATACTAAACATAAAAATACAAATGTAACTAATAGTCCAACCCATGAAGACTCTGATTACGAGGACAATATAATTGTTACGGTACCATCCGCATCAGATACACGAACTGAAAAATACCTTAGCCGACGACATGGTTCTTCACTTCCTAAACCGCCTGGTATTGATCAAAGTTCCCCGAAAAATAAACATCAGGTACATATTTTGTTTCAATAAAAGAACACATGAATGTAAATAGAATATGATTTTTTATTTTTAGGTTTCTCCCTATCATCAAGAAACTAATTCTCTTAGACAAAGTGAAACATCTAGTCATTCAGTCAAAGAATGGGAACACCCAGTACGAGAAAAACTCCGTGAAAACCAACATGATAATGTCAATAACGATCATTATAATTTTGAAAAAGGAAGCCGTGCTATGTCATCTTTGAAATCAATAGACAATGTCCAACCACCCGGTTCTAACCCGGTTCCAGTTCCTGTATATACTCACCAACCATATGATATACAACAGCAGCAACAACAACGTCCAATAAGACCTATAAATATGCATCCGGGATTTCATAATCATATGCACCGACCGCCACTTTATCCTCATCCGAATATGCCTCCACATCCACATGCACAACATCAATTGCGTTTACCTATGCCGACGATCAATTCATACGATCCAACTTATAATCCAATTGGCAATGTGGCACCAGGGTAAGTGAGTTTCTTCTTCCTTTGTTTGTAGAACAGATTGATTTACTTTCAAAAAACTCTTTCCGGCCAATACGGAAAATAAGCATCATATATTATTATATAAATACATAATAATATAAGAAATTATTGTATACATACATTATAATTTATGTGCATACATATACAAGTACATACATATACAATATATACATATTTTCAAAATTATCTTAATATGGTGTTGTTATCCAATGAGAAAGATGAAACGAAACGAAACGAAACGGAAAATTGTCAATGAATTTAAATACATGTATAGCTTTTTGAAATTTAAATGTATTTCATCATTTTCAACTTAATTATTATGTACATTTCTATGCAATGTTCCACAAATCTCTTGATATCACAAGATATATCCATAGACGTAGATTAAAAAGTTTTTAATTTATAAAATAAAATGCATGGTTTTTAAATAAAAACTTCTTTAATTTTATTTATTCACGAAATAATAACTTTTTTTTAGAGGGACAGACCAAATTATAAACAATACATTGACTTCTTTATGGTATTCAATAATTTTGTTGTTTCTAAAAGGAATTGATTTTGTTTTATTTATTGGACAATAATTAATGGTTTTTGTTAAATTTTAAATTAAATCACACTAAATAAGATGAACAAAAAATTGACTGAATGAATGAATAATTGGAGACATATGTGGAACAATGTTACTAATAATCCATAACTTACATGGTTAAAATATAAAACAAATACATACATATATTTAATTTGTTGTAACAAAAAGGAAACAATATAATTTGTCATATTCAATTTACTTTTAAGCTAATCAACAATAATTTTCGACATACATATGTTTATTTGCGGAAAAATACATACAAGTTTGTTATTTTCGTAGTACTATTATGTTAAGCCAAGATAGAAAGCATGCCGGAGAATCTAATAAGAGTTATTTAAGCTTTACTAAGAACATATGAAATTATTTTGTCATTTTCTATATATTGAAACAAAACGGAACAATGAAAACCAAAAAGAAATAATAATAATATTAATAATAATAAAAAAATATATATCTAAATGAATTGTAATTATTTGTTATTGATCAAACGATTAAAGAAATTAAGTTATTTGTACATAAAACATTTACAATATTGTATACACGATAATATAGTTCTGCAAAGGAGTAAATTACCGGCAGGAGAATACTTGGTCAAATATTGTGCGATCTTCTACACTAGTGATGTTATTTTTTTTTTTTTTTTTTTTTTTTTTTTTTGGAGGATCTGATTCGGTAAGTTGTTGCTGATATGGAATGGTACAATTTTAATACTGTAAGTTGATTGATGACGAAGAAAGTGGTGGGTTTAGTTGGAGCCCGATTGATCATCAATAACGGAGTTTTAGTTTTTTTCTTCAATTAACAAAATATACGCATTTTTGTTTTCTCTTTCTTTCATTCACAGTTATCAACGTTTTCCCTCTGCAATGCCGAATCGCTTTAGTTATCCTATAAGAGAGACGGAGAATCCAAATCAAATGCGTGCATTTAATAATATAGCCACGGTTTATGAAGAAGTGGCCGCTAAAGTAGGTGTAGGGTAAGTTTTAAACTTTACTTTGAAAATATTTAAATTTAAATGTTTTTATTTGCCTGAAGAATAATCGACGATCCTCTGGAAGCTTTCAATCGTATTATGAAAGAAAAGGAAAAAAAGAAAGATGAGCGTCGTTCACCTGATCGTCGTAGAAGATCTAAAGAACGTCATATAAGGGGTAATTTCCGTACATCTCCCTATAATAATCGCACAAAAGATCACAGTTATCATGATAAAAGGGGTCGTTCCCGTGAAAGAGATAATGATCGCAGATGGCCTCGCTATGGTAAAACAATGGATAAAGAAAGAGATCGCGAACGTGAACGTGAAAGGGATAAGGAGAGGGACCGTGAACGAGATCGAGAACGGGAAAAGGATCAAGGATATAGGACAAGACGTTCAAAATCTGTAGATAGAAGTTCAAGGTAAATACTTAATAAATCTTTTGACCACACATGTTCAAGAATATTTCTATCATTAGATCTAGGTCTCATTCACCTCCAAACAAAAGATATAGATCACCAATAGGTTCAAAACCGCATGGTAATCATGAAAAGTAAGTTCTTCTTTAAAAAACATAAAATTTTCATACATAATTATCTATGTTTTAATTTTCCACTTATTAGACATCAACATCACTACCATCAGAAACTACGGTTGGATGAACAACAGGAAGAAAGTTTTGATAGGTAAATGTTCATTTAATTAAAAAAAAAACTTTTTTGAATTGTATAAACTAATTATTTCAGACATAAAAGAGAAAATGCTAGATCATTGACAAATGTTTCGAAATCTGTGGAGCCTAGAGGTAGAAGTAGGCAACGTATGGACCATGAAGACAGAAGTATTGAACTACGGTAAGTTTAAAGATATGTGATTTCAATCGGTGATTGTTGATAGTGCAAATTTTTTTTAAGGAGGCCGGGTTATAATATGAATGAAGAGAATTCAGAACCTCCTCCGCCAGGTTTTGAAACACAACCGTCTCGAAATCCATTCCATTCAAACAATAATTGTTTGCCTGCGGCTGGTAGGGATAGAGATAAAGAACGGACTCTGCGTAACAACACTCCAGATCTCTATGAGAAATGTGTCTCGCAGGACATGGAAGAAAATAAAATGTATAATTTTGGAAGTGCTGGGGGTAAAACAGATGAAAGATCAGGAAGTAGATCACCAACTCGCTCAAGATCACGTTCGAGATCAAGTTCAAGATTAGGCGGAGAGAAGCGTCGAAAAATTCACGGAAGTTTGACACCCAAAGGCAAGCCAAGCGATGTACATACAAAACGAGACAAAGATCCATCATCGACAACAAGAAGCCATTTACATGGTAAACGCAGAAGCGAAGAACGTTACAATAAAAAGGAATTAAATAACCACGAATCAAAACGACGTAGTATGACCCCACCTCGTCAGAAAGATATGCTGAGTGACCAACAACTTACATCTTCGGAGCCCGAATGTAAAGAAAAATCAGAAAGCAAAAAATCTGATAAGAAACTTAAAGAACGAAAAAAGAAACGCCGCGAGAAGAGTGAACGAAAGAAAGTAAAAAAGGAGAAGAAGTCCAAAAAAGATCGATATCGACTTAAATCTGAAGAAAAAGATGAAAATAACACCAGCAAGGAGGAGAAACATGATGAACTTAATACAAGTGCTAACAGCAATGAAAATGAGCAGTCAGAGGAAAGTAAATTAGAAAAAGAATTTATTAAACCGAAAGAAGAGTTATATGAGAATGATGGCCAATATCAGAGTATTAAAAAGGATTTAGGCAACATTTCGACTCCAAAAACTGAACAAAATGGCTCAATAGCAATTCAAAATGAAAATACACCCAAACACCAGCCGCCATCAAGCGAACATGATGAAAAAACACCACCATCATCAGACATAAAATGTTTTGATGCTGTTCTTGATATACACGAGTATGAAACAGATTTTGATGATAACAGTTTTAAACTGCAAGAGAATAATACCAACAAACTGTTACCCGAGGCCTCTAAATGGGAACTTGAGGAGCAGATAGGCACTGCACCATCTGTTTTAGAAACGAAACAAGATGGCGCTCAAAGCCAGAATCATACAGAAAATAATAAGGTGACAAATGATGTTATTGTGCGGGCGGAAAAAGCTATTTTTGCACGGGCAATTAATGCCATACGACCACTGGAAGTACGTAAAAAATCGACATCAAAAGAAAGGTCATCTTCGAAGTGCTACATTGATGATCACGAGAGCATCAGAAATATACAGATAACATTGCCTGTAAATATCAATAAAGATCGCTCGATCGAAGTGAAACCTGATAATAATGAAAATAAAAAGAAATCTATCAAAGATCGCTTGGGTAGTAAGGTAAGCCAGCCCATTTATTCACAGCTTGCCGATAATCGAAGAGATTCAGAACATACGTACAAATCAAATTACGATCGTGGGACAGATAGTGATAGAGATCGAAGACATAAGAGCAATTCGGAAAATAAAATTAGCGGCATTAAAAAATCCGAAAGTGACAACAATTATCGCGACAAAGGTGAACGTCAAGGAAGAGACCGAAACAGAGACAGAAGTCATGATAAGGAGAAAACGAGAGATAAAGATAAGGAACGAGAACGGGACCGTGAGAGAGTGCGCGAGAAAGAAAAAGATAAAGATCACGAATATGATAGGGAACGCGGCAAAGATAAAGATCATGCAAGGCATAGAGAAAAAGATCTTGAAGATAAAAATAAAGAAAGAGAACATGAAAAGGATAAATACCGTGAACGTAATCGAGAACGAAACGATAATGAGCGCAGTCGTAACCGTAGCAAAAGTAGAGTTCGCAAAATTTTAAGAACTGATAAATCTCAACATAGCTCTGAGCGTGACCAACGGGAACATGAACATACAACACGTAAACGTCATCAATCAAGATCGCCATCAGCTGACCACCGTAAAAGAAGTCCCTCCTCTTCAAATTCCGATTCAGACGATGAAGAGCGCAGACGCAAACATGCTAAATCCGATAAAAAGTCTCGCAAACGTTCAGAATCAACAGATAGCGATAGTGGCAAAAAATCAAATAAAAAGAAAAATAAATCTGATAAAAAAAAGAAAAAGAAAAATAAAAAATAAGCTAAGCGGAATAATATGAGCAATTAAATGTAAAAAAATTAACACAAGAACAAAACACATAGACTTGCATTCTTTTATAAAAACACACATACTACAGCATTAACCTACAAATGAAATTTATAAAATATATAAATATACAAAATATATATACATAGATATATATACATACAAACATATACATCATACATAATTAAATATATACTATGTACATGTATTTCTATACGTATTCAGGAAATTTCATTTTCTCTTTAATAAAAAATCTAATTTATTAAAAAAAATTGCAGCAAAAATATATAAAAAAGAAACATATAATAAAAAACAAATATATATCTTTTTACTTGTATTTAAAGTTAGATTCATTTTCTTTTTCTACAATCTTTTTATTGAACAAACCACATAACTCAAAATGTAATGTATATACATACATATATATTAATATATAAATAAAAAATAAATAAAAATTTATATAATTTAATTAATATATATAATATAGAATAGAATTAAACATAAGTATGGAGTATATTATCCTCTGGCTGTTTCAAGGGGATCGATGATATTGGTTTCTGAAATAAAGATTAATGAACCGAAATTGTGTATTATTTATATATATAATTTGATTAAATAATTTTTTCCCTAACAATATATTTTATTCGCACACACGGAAAACTCTCGCATTACTTACATGTTTTTCTGTTTGTATGACCTTATGTGAGGTTTCATATCTTTTAATAGTGAGACAGTCCTCTAAGAAAAATAACATACCAACTAAAAAAGACAGGCTTCCCAGTACTAAAGCATTAACTCTAATATCAGACGGCACATAGTCTATGGAATAAAATACTATAATACCTGAAATTTGTTAACAAATTCTTGAAAAAATATACATAATTTTTAATTAAACTTTGTCAAAAGCTGACCTTGTATTAAAAATATTAAAACGCCGAATCGCAAAAAGTAGGCGTCAGTTTTTGTTGATTTTTTCTTATAATTTATCAATCTAAAATTTTATTAAGAATTTTGTTAATATTAATTTATCTTCAGTTTTGGTTTGCCTTGTTTTGTTTGTTACCTGTCCATCAAACAAACCGAAATTATAAAGGTGTAGCCAGCATAAGTAAAAATACTATAGTCATTGCCCTCTGATGACCATGTAACATTTTGCAAAAGATTCCATTCATTTGAAGTTTTTTGATTTATTTTTGATATCATATTAGCCTTATTATCAGTAATTTTTTTAAATATTAAAGCACCTATGCATATAATCTATCAATGAAATATCTTAAGGAATTAGTAAAAATGTGTAAATTGAAAAAGTTTTTATGATTTTATTAGATTTGTACACACATACCAATTGTAAAATTTTAAAGCTTATGTTACGACCAGATTGACTCATTTCGTTTGACTGACGAGATATAATAAATATTTACATTCAATTTGATAACTTGAATCTACTTTGTATTCTTGTAACTACAAATAAATTTTTAATACAACTAAACAAAGTAAATATTTTCCCAAAAACCTTTGCAAGTTTTTAAAGCTTTTCTTTTATTCTAATTGTTAAAATTTTCCCACAAATTATATTTTTTAACCTACACCCATACTTATATACATGTTTGATAAAAATGGGTGTAAACATAAATTACGTTTTAGAAAATTTGCAAGCAAACAGTTGAATTCGTTTAATTTGAATTATGCATTTTTTTCATTTTACACAAATAAAAGTAAAATTTTAGAGTTGAATTTTCCAAATTGTTAAACTCATTATAAGAGTTCTTAAGATATGGTGATACAAAAGCATCAATAAATATCTAACATTTAATTCATAGTAAAGCAGTTAAGAATTTAAAACACACTCATATGCTCGTATGTACTTAACACTTTTTGGCCACAGGCACATAATTTATTTTAGATGGCATACTTTTTACAAAAAAAAAATTAGCTAATTCAATTTTGCAAAATAAACGATTAAAATTAATATATACAATGTATGTAGTTTAAATAATAGTTTGTTATAATTCTTACTAAAATATATACATACATGTATATGAATAAAAAATATATATCCAATAAAATCTATGAAGTTTTAGATTTTTTTGTTTCCTTTGCAGTAAACCAAGTTTTTGGATAAGCCTCTGTAAATATTATAGTTCCAGTAAATACTAATATTGTACCAATCCAATGATAAAGTGTGAATGAATTTTTAAAGTAAACTATTGAAAATAGTAACGAAACAAATTTGCGCAGTGTTACGACCAATGTAACAGTCAATGAACTGCATTCTGCAGTTAAAACGTATACAGAACTAATGCAGACATATTGAGTAATCATGTTGCAGATTAAATAAAATATTTGTGCAGGAAAATAAGTGTTTATTCCGGCCACAACTAAGGCATCACTGGTGGCACATATAACAAAATGATCCCAAATATTTTTGCCTAACAACATGAAACCTGGCAGAGGTAAAAGATGCTGCAACATAAACAAATATATATTAAAATTATAGATACGTATAATTATTTGTATTTATATACCGTGTAATACAAAGCCTCTCTGGATCTTTTGCCGAATTTTTTATATAGTACCTCTTGATAAATTCCCATGCAGGCGGATATTAGCAATGCTACTGTAAGAATGCCTATTCCAACACACCACCAGAATACTACAGAATATTTGTCTTCTACTGAATTATCTTTAAATTTTGGATTGCTGGTATCTTCCTAAATATCGACAAAAATATCTTGCTTTTTTAAAAATGAAACAAATGGAATGGTAGCAGTTGTGTTGTTTCTTACCACTTTTGTAGCTGATACTAATGTACAGGTTATAATACCGACCGTAATTAACAACACCGATAGATACTTTGAAAACCCGTAACTCTTCTTTAAAATCAAAATACCCATTATCATATTGGCCATTAAGGACCCTGCTCGAAAGATCATATGTAAAGGCATGGGTATGTTAAAATTAAAAGCATAATTATTGCAAACACTGGTAACAAAGAACATTAACACCAATTTGACATAATCCTTGAAGCCAATCACAGGTTTAACAGTGCCAAATTTTGATGTAAATATATAACCCTCCACAGCTATAAATAAGAACTGTGAAAATGTAATTAAATTTCCAGCACCAGCATCATGCCTTTAAATAGATTTAATATTTTGCATAATAATTTTATTATATTAAATAACTTAAGAAATATAAACAATTGTTAACATACTTGACCAAAAGTTCCAAAAATATCACATTACTGCAACATCCAATAAATACACCGAACACAGCCGACCAAGCCTTTAAATTCATCGCTTTTATTTTCACTCGGTTTATCTAAAATTGCATAATATACATCAAATGAATTATAAAAATGTTAAAATACACTAATTCAATATCTATGTTTCGATATAATAAGTATTAGAACCTGCAAGGATATACAACATAGATACAAAGATACGTATACTACAATTATTTTAAAATCTATGATAACATATGCTTGATATTACTATTACCTTTCTTATAGTTTCTTTTGGAACTAACAAATATTATTTTTAAATTAAGAGTCCCTGATCTCAATTCTGAAAATATCTATAGATTCGTACGTATTTGGAAACAAACAATAAAGAATACTATATTCGGCTATATTGTATCTTCAATACCCTCCACCACAAATGGAGGGTATAAAAATATTTTAACAAAAGTATTAATTCTTTTATGACATCTGTTTATACCTATTTATGTTTTATAAACTTATATGAAATTACTTCGATAAATACGTTCATATAGTATATCTGTATAGATCTTTTAATGTGATAGAAACACAATTCTTAATTTTATCGTATAGGGTCATCGTGAGTCAGCAATAATTTACGAACTTAAGTAGCATTTTAAATTGTGTTTGTTTTTTGTAATCAACAAAGTACGTATACGTGATCATGACTTTAATAATAACAAAATCATCTTTTAGGCCATCATATTATCAAATTAATCGCTTATCTTCATACGTCCTGCTTCTGCAGCCAAGTAATTCAAAATAACGCTTTTTAACAAATCACGTCATACTTATGTAATTTTTTTTTTAAATTCTTATGAAAATAAATTCTGTTATAATTTATTTAAAAAAACACTTATTTCATTTAAAATATGAAATAGGTTAAGGTCATATAATAGCAACGACGTTAATTGAATGATTTGTTCACTTAAAAAATAATCAAATTAAACCAAAATTTGAACATCTCAATATTGACATTACTATTCACAATTGTAATTATATAGGTAAATTTTTATTTAAATTCGTTGTTAGAACTTAGAGTTAATTAAATATTTATATAGTTTACGATATTGAATAATTTACATTTATAATGTGACGGTGTTTTTCTCTTTGCCTCTAAAATGAAAACAATTACTTAAGTGTTTTCTATCTAAACCGGTTACTTTTAAGATTATGATAAAGTAATAGATTGCCATATGAAAGAATGTAAAAAAGGTTGGCAGCACACGGTGACAATAAAAGCTCAGCTGAATATTTTGTGCTCTGTCTTACTTATTATGTTTCTGTCAAAGTTTGTTACCTTTTTTATACCCTACATCACCATAGTTTTTGGAGTATTATGCGTATAGAACTATAAGTATACCGTTTAACTCAAGATCAATTTTGTTTTAATTTTTGCTATGATCACAACAGAAACAATACAAAAAAATGAGAGCTAAAGACATTAACTATTTTAAATATTCGAAAACGTTTGCTAAACCGTACAAAAAATTTAAAACGGTAAAATAAAGTAAGAAGGAGAGAAAAAGTGAAATGTTTAGTTTGCACTCTTTGTCTCTTAAAAAAATATTTGTTTTAGTTTAAAAAGAATGAATGCTTTGCGGTCCCAGTATAATGCATTTTTATAAATAAATATATAAATATAAATATATATATATATATATATATATATATATATATATATATATATATATATATATATATATATATATATATATATATATATATATATATATATATATATATATATATATATATATATATATATATATATATATATATATATATATATATATATATATATATATATATATATATATATATATATATATATATATATATATATATATATATATATATATATATATATATATATATATATATATATATATAGTTTTGTTCATAATACGTGGAATAATGCTACCTTATTATTGAACCACAAATATGCGTTAAATTTATATGTCAAACTTTGTTGACAAAACTAAACTGTGTTTAATGGACCACACTATGTTCGATTACCAAAACATAAGGAGATTTCTATAATTAAAAAACAAACCAATAAGTAATATAAAATAATGGCAAATATACTTCATGAACATTTTGAATTATTGAAACAGTTATTCACTGATTGTTTAAATGCAAAAAACAGCATCAAGGATACGGTTAGTGGAATATCATTAAATTTTTTCTGGTACACAATTTTTATTTACAAAAAAATTTAAATGTTTAGAAAATTGATCTAGATGAAAAGTTAAAAATAGGTTCACTGGAATTTGTTGTAATAAAGAAAATAAATCGATTAGTTAAATATAAATTACGCTCCGGACGTGAGGAATTACAAGCACAGAAAACTCTGGTTGACTGTAATCGTTTACATCTACAAAATCTCTTATATGAAGTTAACTATTTAAAAAGGGAAATAAAACATTGTTACAGGTTCAAAAGTCAGGATGAAGATATCGATATTTATGAGGAACAAAACGACTCTTTTGTCGAATCTAAACTTAGTCACAAAGAACGTATACAGCGTTTGGAAAGAGAATTGAATTTGCGCAAAAAGTTGTCGGAAGATTGTAACAAATTATTGAATGATAAAAATTTAGTTTTTAATCAGATTATAGTTAAAATGGAAAATTTATCAACATTTGCACCATCATTGCGTACTCTTTTAAAAGCTACACGTCCATTACAAGATGCTTTACAAATGCCCATAGAGCAGAAGTGGAAACTTGAACAAAAGGTTCACATGTTGCCACAGCAATTATATCTGGCATATGTAAATTTAAAGGCTATCGAACAACTCGAGGGAGGTTTCAATTTAATAGTTCAAGGTCACGAAGAATCATTAAAAACTTATGAAATGGGAAAGAATAGTGATACCTATCAAAAAGATGCAGATTATTTGCTGCAACCTCACCCACTATCCTTACAAATTAAGGTACATACAATAAATATGCATTCCTTTTATTTCTACTATATATATTTATTTCAGCTGACTGATGATAACTTTTTAAACGATTACATCGATGTGAGAATATATTATTTACCTTTACTTGATATTGCTACTGCTCATTGTGAGATTTTTTTAATTGAAAATCAAATAAATCAAACAGAAGTTAATGTGTTGCAAGATTTTCTTAAGTTTATAGGAGAAAATGATATGGGAAATTCACTGCCGGACTCTATTGCTAATTTGAATGTAAGTTCTACGTCTTTACACACTTTGATTTATAAATCTTAAAAGTATATTGATGTTTCTAAAACAAGCTTCAAAATCACAACATATCATTAGAAGAATTTCAAATGTTTACGCTGAAACATAACTTTGGAAAACCATACCGTTGGTTACAATACTTATGTGGTAATTCATCATTTAGCGATGCAAAAAACGATCATACCAAACAGCTAAAACTGAAAGAATTTGCAGTTAATTGTGTAAAAAAAATTAAGAATTATTGGAATTTGCGTTTAGTCCTGATCACTCAAATCCGCTCGTTTATGAATAAAAACCTAGATGAATATATTGACAACGAAATAGGTTGCACAAAACCAAATTGTTCCCTTGTGCAGTGGTCGGTCATATCTTGGGAGGAGTATGAAGGTTCTGAAACTACGGCACAACTGATAAGTCAAAATTTAGCCGATTTTACATGTTGTTTCTTTAGAGCTGTTATTGTTTTGGGATCAGCTAAAATGGAATGTTTAATTTGTGTGTCAAACAAGTATCCCTTAAACGTTCCTTTGTGGACTATTACTGTACATTGGAATGGGCACCATAATGCTTTAAATAATTCATCAATTAAAGTAAGTATTGTGTGAGAAAACAAATTATCTGATACATTAATTTATATTTATTACATTATAGATGATGGAACTTCACACAAACACCTTAAGTGATTATAAATCTGTGTCGCCTATACTATTGGCAAAACAATTATTGAGAACTATGTACAGCTTTGATATATTCTTAGAAACTGAAGGGCCGCTTTATCAACCATTGGAATACAATAAAGAAAAAAGTTTCATTAAATCATTCTCCAAACGCACACGTGTAAGACCATATAAAAAAATTACAAAAGGGTCAATTAACTATTTTAAACAATAAAATGATTAAATACTGAAATAAAGAAGATTTTTTATTTTAAACTGTTTTTTTTTTTTTTTTTTTTTTTTTTTTTATTCTTGGTACAAAATATGATCTAAATAAAATATATATAAAGAAGTTCGTGAAATGTCAGAAAATCAGTTTTTTATATTTCTTTCCATCTGCCTACTACTAGGAATGAGTAGACCTTGTTTTTTCTGCCATATATTTATGTTTGATTACTTCACATTTAATAAATTCGTAAATTCTTTAGAAATATACATAAATATATAATAATATGTTTGATATAATTATAATGAAATATTTTAATCATGGACAAATCTTTTTATTTAGACGAATGATTTTTCATACGTCTAAAGTAAGTTAATGTTAATAGAATATAAATAGATCATTTAAAATGTTAAAATATTTCATAGTCAACTGGCGACTTATCAAATTTGAAACCATATGAAAAATTGTTGAAGCAAGGCAATAAGATCGATCCCATATTTAAAAGCGCCCTGCAGTATGCGAATAATAATTGCATAACTGATTCTAATGGACAATATAACTATATGAAATTATATGCGAGTTCCAAAAGTCTATCAAGGCAAATTTCCAATATATGTGGTAATAAATGAAAAACATATATTAAATGTTTTATTATATTACCAAAATTTTAGGAAGTGGATCCTGTTCTACGATAGCTTTTTTTACATCCAATGATGCTCTGGCAGTTTTAATATTATGGGCCATCTGGATGTCGGGACAAGCAGCTATGTTGTTGAAATATGATGAGTCATTTCATCAGCTTTGCGAATTACTTAGAAGCAAAAAATCAAGGCTTATAATAACACCCCATAAATATGAGAACTTGAGTAAACAATTGGCTCTGAAAAATGATATCGCATTGCTCATATTAGATCATAACTTTTTTAACACTATTGGAAAGGATAGTAATGAATTTAAAACACAGATCATTACACATTATAATCAATTATTTCAGGAATTTTTTGATAGTGAATTTTATACGAATTCTGCTGCTCTTATTGACTGCACTAATCAAATTGCGGAACTGGAAACTAGAGTACTAAATCATAATGACTTAAATTACATGTTTCGAAAATCAGTACTTTCTTGGAACATAACTGAAAGTGATAAAATTCTTTATGTAGCTCCTTTATATCAAAGATTTCACAATGATTTCATATTCAACTTACTTTTTCCCTTGAGTGTGGGCAGTCATGTATATATTGTTGAATCATTTGATGCAAAATCTGTTTGGCGTATAATATTGGGCATAAATGTTGGTCTTAAGGAACGTATCAATGTATTTGCGGCTGAACCAAATGTTTACTTAGAAATGATAAAAGAATTTGATAAAACATTTGACAAAGATCATAAAATGCCTGATTATGTGAAGACCTACTGCCGGAAAAACATACGTTTAATGTTGTCATGTTTTACTAGCTTAGATCCTGAAATATTTTCTAGATGGCTGCAGATATCAGGACATTCTATATTTGAAACAAACACATTAAGTCTAGTAAACAACATTCCTGGCAGAGAAAACCACTTAACATTATCAAAGTCTTCCAATATTCGTATGCGTATAGTCGACTCAAACAACCAAATGCTTATGGAATTAGATCAGACTTCAAAAATATTTCATTATCCAGCAAAAGTTATAGTAGGACGTCTCTTGGTAACAAAACATCCTTATAAAACGTATGTCGATTCCGGTGAAGTAGTTTCTTATTGCAAAGGAGTTTTAAAAAAAATTGGTCGTTATAATATATAAAGAAGGAATTTTATATAGAGCTGCGGAATATTAAATTTCATAAAAGACTAAATAAAAATTTCTGGCTAAAAAATAGTTCTAAAGTATTTATCATGACGCATTTCTCTTATTATCGCAATCACAAGTGCATTAAATCCACACACATGCACAATTGTATCAATCCCGCTGACATTGCCTTTTTATTCGATTGCAAATTCATGACTAATAGACAACTGACTGATAGCAGTGGGGCGCAAAAAGTGACTCATTATCAATGAGTCATTAACTACAGAGTTAGGCATAATAAAAGGGGCAAAATAAAGAAGGAATAAAATTTTCTTTAATTGTAAAGGGGGTAACTTTTAGTGTATCTTTTGTTTAATTTTTTATTATTATTTATAAAAAGCTGAAATTCCAAGTTTCATTATTTCTGCTTCAAAATACAAATATGGTTGTTGTGTTTATGTTGTGGTTAGATGTAATTTTTTATCTGATTTGGGTGGTTGGTTTAATGGTGTTTAATAAAAAAGCATTATACATCTTATTGACGGTCAGTGGCGCGTAATTTTTCCTCGACCGCTTCGCGGGAAGCTTCAGATAAATCGGTAGCTTGTATGTATTTCTGAACACCAACAAGAGACTTTTTCAAGGCATCAAATGAGCTGGAGTACAACATCTTCTTCTTAACCTATAAAGGAAGTTTTTTGTTAAAAGGAAAAAAGTTTACAATTATATAATTATTTAGGTTTCCATATAACTACATATAGAAACCGTTTAATGATAGTATATAAACTTACTTTGGCAGTATCGGGGCACCAAGACATAAGGAAAAGCTTTTGTTTTTTGGAACTTTCTGAGGTACCTTGACATTGGTGCATGTATTCAAAATCGAAAAGACCATAGCTTTTTTGAAAAAAAAAAAATAATAAATATTTTAAATCTCGAGACTTGCCAGCCGGTGGAGTTGCCAGATATTTTGAAATTTCGATCCCAAATTGACACAAAAAAAATTAATTTTTTTCATCAAATTACGGATTTCCATTATCATTAATCTGGCAGCACTGAATATGATGAAGACAAAACTTACCGGCACTCTCCGGGTCCACACTTTTGAATATCTTCCAAAAATTGGTCGTATTCAGCATTACGCTCGCCCACGGTTTCCACATCAATTTGTTTTTCATCACGAATATAAAAGATAACGTATCTATGTTTTTTGTCCTTCTTAATTTCTTCATATGTGGTCTTGCACACATCCGAAACAGTGACTCCTGAAGCCTAAAGGGAAATAAAACATTAACTTATTAAACCACGCCCAATAATTGACGTATACAATACACCCCAAAAAATACCGGCCGCCTAACAAATCACGTCGACCAATACCCACACAAATTATATACAGATGTATGCATAATGTATATATACATTTAGATCATATTTATTCGTGACAAGTTTTGAAACTTTTCACAATTTTTTACATTTTGAAAGAATGTAAAAATTTATTATAAAAAAAATCTATGAAAGATAGTAAATTATTTTATCATTTTTGCAAAAGCCATGGATATTTCGCCATTTTTTATTAGTGCAAAATGGAGAGACGCCTCTCACTCACCATTGTCTCACGCTCTCCCTCTCAATATATTTCTTCTTTAATTCAACGATATATTTGTGACCTTATAAGGCTATTTTTAAACGGCGTGTGGTCGTCGTCTAATTTATGAATTTTCATATCGATATATAAATGGATATATATATATATTTTTAGACCATATAACCTCTAAATATGAAATTTATACAAAATTTTCCTAAACAAAATGTTAAAAAAAATCATAACTCTTTCCTTTTCTTCCATTTGTCAGTCTTTATGGCGTGTGTATAACAAATATTGCTTGCAAGTATGTGTGTGGTGATTTTTGGTGTCTACATATACATTGCCATTTTTTACCGACTTCTTGCTTTCATTTTACACACTTTCTTAATCGAATTTGTATATTTCTTCAAACTTTTTTACCGGGGATTTATTGATGTGGTTATATTTAAAATTTTATTCCAGCACAAAAAGTCCTTTCTTACCATTTTTATATTAAAAAAATTTGGGTGTAGACGATGCGGATCGAAATAAAATGCGACTTGCAGCGTGTAGACGCTAAAAAAATTTCTGCCAGACTGACGCACCGAACACACAGAGAGTTGACAGTGGTGAAACTAGAGACCAACGTCAAGAATTTTATGAATCGGCGGTTTTATTCTAATTTCGAAACGGCGAATCGTACTCAAAAGTAATTGGGCGTCAAATAAATAAAATTCCAAAGTCGATACCATAGCACAGAATGTTATCCGTTTTAATTTTTTTTTTTTTTTTTTTTTTTTTTTTTTTTAACTAAATACCATTCTTATATATTATTTTTAATATTTTTATTAACAACCAACTAATAGATAAAAAATATAATAATAATCCAGTAATTATGGATATAATTTTTAGCAACAAATGACAAATTTGGGTTTATCAAAGTGCATTTTGCTATTATTGTGTAAATATTTTAAAAAATTGTCCAAATTTAAAAAAAAAAAACAATCGTGTTTACATCCATTTATGTCCATTATTTACTCATAAGTTTTATTCTTGTATAAAAAAGTAGCAATTTATTGGTTTTCAATGACGACGGCTTGTAGAAACATTCGGCGTTCCTATACAATTGCCTGTCGCAGGTATCTAGGTGAAACAGAACACCTCAAAGAAAACGAGGGAAGATAATATTCAATATGAAGTGAAATATATAAATGAATTAAAATAACAACTTATTATTTGCAGATGCAGAGATGTCGACACGTTATTATATATATATATATATATATATATATATATATATATATATATATATATATATATATATATATATATATATATATATATATATATATATATATATATATATATATATATATATATATATATATATATATATATATATATATATATATATAGATCCTTTCCTATGTTAGAGAAATTGGTGAGAATATTTGTTGTACAGATATTTAAAACGAGAACAAAGAAAAGGTTTTTAATTCTTTCATTACATACTTTACTGTGTGGCTGAAAATTTCGTTTTTTCACAGATTTATATTTATGGCACCAAAAACAAATTTGTATTAAAATTATTTGTAAATACTACTATATTGAATTAAAAGATAACATTTATATAAGAATAACTGGTAACACTGTTTTTATTTAATGTTTTGACGTTCGACTGCCACCTACCGTCTTTAAAAGATATTTATTTTTAAGAATAAGAAAAAGAGATAATTTTAAGTACAACTCTGTTGACAATAAATTAACGGCGTTAGTTTATATTTATAAATTGTCTTTGAACTTTGGTGTTAAAAATCTGGACGGAAAAAAGAAAAATTGACAAATGTGAAATAAGAAGAAAATGTCTGAAATTTGTGGTAAATATCTTTAAACATCTATTATTATTATGTCCAACATTTGATTGTAATGTTTTGGATCATATATGAATTACGCCTACATCTGTAAATAAAGACTATTATTGGCTATAAAAATCTTACCCCCTATCACCCCCTGTACGTACTACTTTCTGTCGTATAATATACAAAGAGAAAGATTTCGATTGGGAACTTCATACTATTGAGGTCATCGCTTTGGCCTTTCGTTTGGAGAAGTTCTGTTAAGTATAATAAAGACTTTATAAATGATTTCGAATCAAAGGAGTTTTGTAGGAATCATTGAATCGCTGTGTTTGTTTTATAAAAGGCGTGTCTCGGTAGAGTAGTACGTACACCTGTCATAAAAGCGATGTTGGATGAATATTTTATAAATCGGCTAGTTCTTCCAACTTCTAGTTAATAGCTTCCTTAATAATTTTGATTTTTATAATTTATTGTTTGAAATATCTATTTTTTATTTTGTTAGAATCTCTAGAAGAATCTTGTACAAGACGTTTAAAGTTACTTGAATCTGTTATTCTGGAACATGGCATATCACAAGGTATGCTATTGGTGGCAGACAACAAAGATAATGAAGATGAAATTTTACCACCCCATGGAAAAGCCATATCTGTTGAAACCTTATTAGATGCTCTTCTCCTTCTATATGATGAGTGTTCCAACTCTTCACTCAGAAGAGAAAAAACTGTATCGGATTTTATAAAAATAGGTATTTTTAGTGTTATTGTTATTTGTATATATATTAATAATAAATCTTATATCTAATGTTTATGTTTACTTTTAGCCAAACCTGTGGTGTCTTTAGTAAAAAAATTACGCTTGTCTCGTGATGATTTTGAAATTATAAAAATTATTGGGCGTGGAGCCTTTGGAGAAGTATGTGTTGTACGTATGACTTCAACCCAGAAAATATACGCTATGAAAATTCTTAACAAATGGGAAATGTTAAAAAGAGCTGAAACTGCTTGTTTTCGAGAAGAGCGAGATGTATTAGTCTATGGGGACCGACAGTGGATAACAAATTTGCACTATGCCTTTCAGGATGATACAAATTTGGTACGTTTATTAAATAGTGAAGTGAGTATAGAAAGGGTTATATTTATAGAATGTTCTCTTTAGTACTTAGTCATGGATTATTATTGTGGTGGTGATCTGTTGACTCTGTTAAGCAAATTTGAAGATCGATTGCCAGAGGATATGGCAAAATTCTATATTGCGGAGATAATATTGGCTATACATAGTATCCATCAATTACGTTATGTACATCGTGATATAAAACCAGATAATCTGGTCATAGATGTCAATGGACATATACGTTTGGCGGATTTTGGTTCCTGCCTTCGTTTAGGTAATGATGGGAAGGTTCAATCAAATGTAGCAGTGGGTACACCTGATTATATATCCCCAGAAATTTTAAGAGCGATGGAGGATGGTCAAGGTAGATATGGGGCTGAATGTGATTGGTGGTCTTTGGGAGTTTGTATGTACGAAATGTTGTATGGCGAGACTCCTTTCTATGCAGAAAGTCTGGTGGAAACTTATGGAAAAATTATGAATCATCAAAATTGTTTTGATTTTCCACCTGAAGAAAGTACGCACAAGGTCTCAGATTCGGCAAAAGATTTGATAAAGCGTCTAATATGTGCTCCGGAATTTCGATTGGGACGTAACGGTATAGAAGATTTTAAATCACATCCCTGGTTTGAAGGTGTTGATTGGGATCAGTTGAGAATCGGCCCTGCACCCTATGTACCCGAAGTTTCCAGTCCAACAGATACTTCCAATTTTGATGTTGATGACAATACTATTCGGCATTCTGAAAGTGTTCCACCTACATCAAATCCCGCCTTTTCTGGTTTTCATCTACCTTTTGTGGGTTTCACTTTCACACAAAACAGTTGCCTATCTGATTTGGGTAAACTGGACATAAACATACTAACTTCACGTAAGGAAAGTTATAGCAATGTGGATACATCCTTTTTAAATACTCTAAAACAGGAGTTACTAAATGAAAAGAATTTGACTCCAGAATCAACGCGACAAATCTTAAACGAAATCAAAATGTGTACCAAAAATTCATCAGTTTTAACAAATAAAGAAATTCAATCAACAAACACCGAAAATCTAGAACTCGATAGTGTCATGAAAGCAAAGTTGCAAGAGCTAGATAAGGAAATTAATGAACTGAAGAGAGAAAAATTAGAATTAATAAAAGAGTATAATGATGCAATGGAACGAATAAAACAGCAGGATGTAGAATTAAAAGATGCAATAAGCCAAAGAACTCTAGCTATGATGGAGTACTCAGAGGTCACCGATAAGCTTTCAGAGCTAAGGAGTCAAAAACAAAAACTCTCAAGACAGGTAAGTGGGTAAATATATGTGTATTTACCATTTTCTTTGAGGGATGTTTGACTTAATCATATGAATAGAAAATGATTATCTAAATTTTTAAATTGTCAGGTTCGTGATAAAGAAGAAGAACTTGAAACGGTTATGAAAAAAATAGATAGTCTGCGACAGGATCTTAGAAAATCGGATAAGAGTCGTCGAGAATTGGAAATGCGAATCGAAGATGCGCTTACTGATATAGCAACGGAGAAAAAGCAAAGAGAACGTACCGAAGAATTTTGTCGCCAACTACAAGATGAGTTGAATAAAAAGAAAAACACAGATGTCTCATATGCCGGTTCTAACTTCAATTCGGATGCTACTCGTTATGAAATCGAACGTATCGAAATCCAGTGTACTGAAAAATTAAATCAACAACAGGCCAGATATAATATAGAAATTTCAGCATTAAGAGAGCAACTAAAAGAAGCTGAAAAATATCAAGAGACATTGCTTAACGAGTTACAACACAATAGGGAGAAATATGAATCAAGTAAATTAGATACATTTAGCGACGCAACAGATACAATTAGCGAACTTAAAGAAGACTACGACAAAGAACGTAATATGTGGCTAGAAGAAAAGCAGAGACTTCTAATGGAAGTTGAGTTACAAAATCAAAAAACATTGCAAATGCAAGCTAAACAAACGGAATTTGAAGATAACTTTGAAGAGCTAAAGTAATTTTTTTAATACCATAAATGTATGTTTTGTTAACCGATTTCTTTTTTTCTCTTAAATATTTAGATCCAAAAGACAGGCTATAAGTCAATGGGAAAAGCAAATGTCTGAAATTATACAATGGGTATCGGATGAAAAAGATGCCAGAAGTTATTTACAGGCATTGGCAACAAAAATGACCGAAGAGCTGGAGTATTTAAAACATTCAGGTTTGTTATTACATTCAATACAAGTAATATAATAGTTTTATTGTAACACTACCTAACTGGCACGAATGCTTTCAGGTCCTTTCTATAAGAAAAACAACGATAACAATAAGAATTGGAGAAATAGAAGATCCCAAAAATTGGATAAAATGGAATTACTTAATTTGCAATCATCGTTACAATCTGAAATTCAAGCAAAAGCAGCTATATCTGATGAATTAAGCAAAACTCAAGCCGAACTAATTGCTACACAAAAGTAATTTAATTTAAAATATATTTTTTTAAAAACTGTGGGCTTTCTCATTATTTCCATGTATCAAAATATTCTTTTTTATTTTTAGAGATTTAAATGAATGTCGCAAACGTTGTGAATCGGCAATATACGAACTCCATTATAAAGAAAATCAATTGAGAGACATTCAAAAGGGTTTAGAATCCTCAAAAGGATGTAAGTATTTTTAAATCTTTAATATTAGTTATTATTTTTATGATATTTAAATTTTTCGTTAATTTTAACCCAATGAAGAAAACAAACAAAAATATATATTTATGTATTAATTGGCTTTAGGCGATATAATGAAAAATGAAAAAAGCTTGCTTGAAATTTTTAAAGCGTCTTTACTTAACCTTAACAACAATAATAAATTGTTCTGTCCTGTTTTCATTACCAAACGCTGCATGATTTTTCAAAGTTCAATTTTCAATTGATTCAAAATTTCGTTGAAAATATTTAAATAGTTTTTCCATTTCTCTTTTGACTTCACTTAAAGCCCCCCCAACAGTAAATGCTTATGTCAACGAATTTAATGATGATTTTAAGAGTTTGGAAAGTTACTCATATGATAAGAAACAGTCGCGTTCAAAATTTACTATGTGCGTAAAATGTAATCAGTATACGCGTGCCAATGAACAATTTAAAAGCATTTTAAAAATCGACAATGAACCAGAACTTCGAACACGTCTAACATGTACCAGCAGTAATATTGACAACGAAGTATTGAACGATTCGAATGTCACGACAACGACAGTGAAAAATACCATTAAAAATTTTAAAACACAAAACAAAATATACACCTGGGTTGGATTTACTTCATGTTTTCTCGGCATGTTATATCTGTTCTTTCGCAATAATGCCATGCAATAGATCAACGAGCTTAAAAAAGCACTTAAGTACAATATTCAATACTAAACTCATAAAATCAAGAACATACACTTTTATATACATACGTACATATAAATGTATCACATTTAAGTGTTTGAAATGAAAATATAACTGTTAATTTTGTCCTAAAATTTATTTACAAAAATTATCCATCAATTATTTAAATCGTTTATAAGTTTTACTCCATCTATTTTTTTTTTTTTTCTAAAGAGGTCCTTTTATATTGTGAAAATTATTCGGCGAATAAATGAATATATTGATAATTCGATACAATTAGATTAATGCATTATTCGGTTAAATTGATAAATATTTATATAGTATTTCCAGGACACTAATATTATTAAAATTAAAAATTAAAAAAGTAAGACTAAAATTGTATAGTTTAATAATAAAATAATCGCCAAATGTGACAATTTCATTATGTAAGAGTCGTCAAAGATCGAAAATTTTAGACTTGTTGTATATCATTTTTACGGTAATGTATATGGAGTTTTTGGTATCAATTGAAATTAAGTCCTACAACAGATATGAAAGCTGAACAACACCACATAGCTTGCTTTTATTCAAATGTTATTATAATCCTCACCGAAAGCATAAAAATTCAGTGTCAAATAAAATATAAATGTCATACTCAAACAAGATGAATGTTTTATTTTTGAATATTTGCCCTACCTAATGCCTTTTTCCCACTTTATGATCATATCCTTGAATTTTGTTGTTTGTTAACATTTTTATTTTCATTTCAAAAAGTGTTGTAAGCTAAAGATTTTAGGCCCAATATTTATTATATATAAAATTAACCCTATAAAATGTGTTGAGAGATAAAAATTGTTCGATCATTTTATTCATTAAATGTTTTGTATTATATAACGTACATACATGTGTATACTTAGACGTTTTAAAGATTTTAAGACAGAAAATCATATCATTCTTCATTGGGATTTTGTTGGGATATAACTGCTATATATGTATTAAAGAGTTGCTGTCCCTAAAACACGTTATATTTTATTTGTTTTGTTTTTGTTAATTATTTTTTGTCTTATTATTTTCTTGTTACTAAATTATTTTTCATTTTATTTACTTTCTATACACATATGCTTGCTTGTAACTTAATACATATGAATGTGTTTTTCATTTTGTAATATTCGTACCATCAAACAACGTCAATACCAAAACTAACGTTACCACGATGCAGTTTTGGAGCGATCAAATTCACAGGTATCTTATAATTATTTTAATAAAGAAGCAGCCGCTGTTTTCAAGGAATCAGATCCAAATATCTGTGGTATGTCATTGGGTGAAACTGTGGTAAGTATTAATTTACTTTTTTATTTTTAAAATATCGAAAACAGAGAACAACATAAAAATATTAACTAAAATCATATAAGATCTCATAATACGTATACATAAGTATAAGTATTTTTGGATTAAATCAAAATCTGAATTAGTTAAGATAATACCGTCTCTGTTTTCAAACTGTTCATACGAGTTCAATAAAGTTTCGCCAGATTCATCATTTGATCTGTGACAACTTCAAAGTTTATATTCATATATGCCTCAATACTATTCCAATAGTTATCAAAATCAGGGTTAGTTATAGTTAAGTCATATTGAAAAATTAGACATGTTACTTGAAACATGTATGAGGTGGATGAAATTAAATGCTGTTGTATAGAAAATTCATTCTTGTTATTTAGCGATTTGATACGAATTGAGATCGTAGACAAATTAACCTTCTTGATTTTTTTTGTTTGTTTAAAATATATGTTTTATTATTAGATGAATTCTTCCTCAAATATCTTTTTTTCGGATGACGAACAACGTCAACAACAGTTACAACAAATGTCATCAATGTTCAGTGGTAATAGTTATCCCATGAACTTGTCACCCGAACATAATTTATCTTACGGGGAAGAGGGTAAAAATCGTATTAGTAATTCAAGTTCAAAAAGTAATTTGAGTTGTAAATCAACAGAGCTTCACCAGCAACAGCAGCATCAACAACAGCAGCAAGCATCAGGAGGGCATAAGCAGAAGATTCATCAGTTCTTGGTTCGAACTTTTAGTAGCCCTACCAAATGTAATCATTGCACCTCGTTAATGGTGGGTCTAACGCGGCAAGGTGTTGTTTGTGAGATTTGTGGTTTTGCTTGTCATACTAACTGCTGTCAAAAGGTTCCTACTATATGTCCGGTACCAAATGATCAAACTAAACGACCATTAGGGATAGATCCAACGCGAGGCATAGGAACCGCTTATGAAGGTTATGTCAAAGTACCGAAACAAGGTGTAGTTAAACGTGGTTGGGTACGACAATTTGTAGTCGTATGTGATTTTAAGTTGTTTCTTTACGACATTTCGGCCGATCGCAGTGCTTTGCCCTGTGTAAATGTTTCCCAAGTATTGGATATGAGAGATACCGAGTTTGCCGTAACCAGCGTAAGGGAGAGTGATGTTATTCATGCTGCTAAGAAGGATGTGCCATGTATATTTAAGGTTTAATTTTTCTGATCATAATAATATACGTGCAATATATTTATAAAGCTTTTATTAATTAAAATTATAGATAAAAACCTCCCTAATTGATGGCGGTCCATGCTTAAACACTTTAATGTTGGCCGATAACGAATCGGAGAAAACTAAATGGGTAGTTGCCTTAAGTGAATTACATCGAATTCTAAAGCGAAATAACCTTCCAAATACAGCAATATATAAAGTTAATGAAATCTTAGATAGTTCTTTGGCCCTAATGCGTAACGCACTAAGTGCTCTTATCGTTTATCCCGATCAGTTGTTATTGGGCACAGACGATGGTCTATACTGCATAAATTTTGAGCAATATGAAATAGCTCGCATTGGCGATAGCAAGAAAATTATACAGATTTGGTACATTGAAGAAGAACACATTCTAGTTTTACTTTGTGGGAAACAGAGGCACATACGACTGCTTCCCATTCGTGCTCTCGAATGCAGTGATGTCGAATGGATTAAAGTTGTCGATTCAAAGAATTGTGTGGCTGCTTGTACTGGTATTATAAAGCGAATGCCATCATTAGTTTACTGCTTTGTGGTTGCCTTAAAGAAACCAACCAATCAAACGCAAATAATTGTCTATGAAATAAATCGCAATCGCTTGAGACATCAAAAAATGTGTGAATTCACTGTGGCCTATACAGTGCAATGTGTCCAAATTCTTTCTGACATGCGATTGGTTATTGGTCACCAAAGTGGTTTTACAGCCTATCTATTACAAGGCGAAGCAACAGCCATGTGTAAGAATACAAATGCTTTTTATATATAATAAAAAAAACGTACTTATGTAGATGTGTATAGAGAGACTTATTTTATTTTATTTTATTTTATTTTATTTAAAAAATTTTTGTTTTATATTTAAAATTGTGGGCATTTTTAATTGAGCAGCATTAATTCATCCCGAAAATCAACTTTGTGCCTTTCTCAATTATTCTGGAGTTGATGCAATACGTGTTATTGAGATACAATGTGCGGGTGGAGGTTATGGTGAATATCTCTTAGTCTTCCAAACTCTCGCCATATATGTGGATTTACAAGGTCGAAAGTCACGTGATAGAGAGATAATGTATCCTGCTGTTCCTACAAATATAAGTGAGTTGAAAATAGAATTATTATAATTATGCTTCTTTTTTATTTTGAACATAATTATTTTTTTTATTCCTGCTCGTAGCCTACTCCGAAGGACATTTGTTAGTATTTTCAGAAACACATTTGGATATTTTTAATACACAAACTGCTGAATGGGTGCAATCAATTGGTCTTAAACGCTCTACGCCTTTAAGTCAACAAGGAAATATTGTTTTAACACATGTTAATGATACACCAAATGTTGTTTATTTAGCCAATATTCATACAAGTAAGTGAATAATATATGTTTAATATGAAAATAAATAATCGATTTGTAATAAAACATTTTTATCGAAGAGTAGAAATATTCACACTGTACAATGTTTCAAATATTGTTTTATCTTTCAGAGGGTTTATTTCAGTCTAAAAATTTAAAACGCATAAGTGGTGTGAATACAAAACGTCGTTTTTCAATGAGAGAAATCAATAAAACTATTAAAAAGTTTGTATTACAATTGAAATTTGTTAAGTGTATTTAATGTTCTTATATAATTAAAATCTAGCACCGATCGAAGATCAAAAATGATATCAGCACCTACAAACTTTAATCATATTTCACATATGGGACCGGGTGATGGAATACAAAATCAAAGACTTTTGGATTTACCAACATCTATTGAAAGTCCCAATGAATCTCGTAGTCAATTGTTAGGCATGATACAACCGGATATGGGTTCATTAAAACAATTTCGGCAACTAAAAATAGGTCACAATAATGGTGAATTTTCAAAAGTTTTATTTTCGAATTGATAATTCTTAAATGACTTCATTTTTAGGTGTGATGCAAAAAAGCGCAATGCATGATCAGCAATCTGAACACAATTATTCAGAATCTCGATCTCCTAGTCCATTTGGCAATGAATCGTCGTCTTTTAAAGACATGTTTGAGGTAAAATTCGTAATTTAGCATTAATTTTATATTGTTCTTTATATTTGCTATAATAAAATTCTAGGATGAGCTTTCATTTAGTGCTCAACTAATGAATGATGGAAACCAGCAGTGACATTCACTACGTTCAATATTTTCCATATTTTCGGAGCAACATACCTAGATTTGTGCAATACAGAGAGAGAGAGAGAAAAAGAAAAGAGAAATACATTAAAAAAATAATAGTGAAACATTCTTTCACTAAACTGAAATAATTAATAAATAATATGAAGAGATTAACGTTTAAAACTGATCTCATCAGTAAAAGTAAGAACAAACCGGAAAAAATTAGTATTTAGGAAGGGACGAATAATAAACTTATATAAATTTTCAAAATACATATTTCCATTGACACAACAAATATCTTCTAATCATCTATTATAAACCAACTACATACATATATGCTAATCTCCAATATATTATATTATTAAATTTTCATTTTATATTTTAAAATATCGTTCGAATATTATTTATATATATACAAACATATATACACAAAAAATTAAGAAAAAAAATATTGTATAATAGCGAGTTTAATAACTTTTATATATACTTAAAATTATACATTTTAAAATATATTCTAAACATATTACTCCTTTACATTTATATTTATAATTTTCTTTATTAAATTAAACAAATACAATATTATTAGTTTAAATTATTAACTACAAAAATATATTAGAATATCTTAAAAAATTCCCTTCTTTATTTTTTATTAATGAATGTATTATTTTTTGGTTTTTGTTTTTTTAATTAATTTAGATTATGGTTTCACAGAGGTATGAGTCGTATGAATCTTTGTGACATTTTTAAAATTAAAATTAACAACCGTTTTTTATGTTATAACAGATCAGCTTAAAATATGCTATAAAAGTGAAAATGAATAATAAAGTAGACAACTTATTATTAAACATGTTTAAATTATTTGCTTAAATTTGAAATAATTATTGCATTCTTATAGTTTAATAATATAACAGCAGTAATATATAATCGTTTTTCTTAAATACAACACAGGAACACTAATTGAGTCATAAAATTAGTTACATTTTGGTTGTAACTTTTTTCTATTGAACCGATTCTGGAAACATAGCATTGCTGGTTACTTATTAGCGTTAAATAAGGAATGGCGAAGTTAATATACCTTTTTCATCACCTGTGGTGGTGGAGGGTATAAAAAAATGTCATTATATAATTTTAATGTGAATGTATATGTACCCCATTATGGTGTAGATTATTATAATTTAACGTTATAAAAAGATCTGTTCTTCAAAAAATAAAAAAATATAATATATATATATATATATATATATATATATATATATATATATATATATATATATATATATATATATATATATTTATATATATATATATATATATATATATATATATATATATATATATATATATATATATATATATATATATATATATATATATATATATATATATATATATATATATATATATATATATATATATATATATATTATCAGCCTCGCTTTCACGCCTTTACAACATGCACTCGTTTTTAATTCAAATACTAGTGAATACCATAAAAAAGTTAAGTCCAAGAATCCCTCCTTCCTATACGAAAGTATAGGTCGCGATCTGGGGTAACCGGAATCATCGTGATATACCCTGTCTTTTCAGCTTAAACCCTTTGTCATCAAACTTCAAAATTAAAAAAAATGGTTTAATGAAATTACTAAAATAGTAGATCGGAAATTCATTCGCTATTCAAGGAATGTCTAATTAAATTCAATAAAATTTACTAAGAATTATAATTATTAGAAGTTAATAAACTGTTTGCATATGTCAAATGAAAACATTTTGTTTACGAACATCATGTTTCTTGATTTTATATTTCTTATATGTATACAAGTTTTTACCCGGTGCGCTTTACAGCATAAAAATTCTCCTGAGTTCCCTGGTCCTGTTCGTTCTATATTTTGTCCAGTAAAACTGTTCCGTGGGAACAGTATGAAGATATCATATTGGGATGATATCTAAATACCCTCACTTCAAATGTTCTTAAGATATTCGATAATAAATATTTTCTTTGTAAGGGGAGTACCTCTCCCCCTGGTCTTATACGTTTTACATTTTGTCCAGTAAAACAGTTTTTATAGAAAGTAGTACCAAAGAGTATAAATCATATAAAATGCGTATAATGTAGAAGAAAATTTTGTTATCGCGGGTTCTAACTTTAGAATCCGCATACATATTATGCTCGTTCTTATTTAATACTTTCTCACAAAATTTGTATGGGAAATGTGCAAATTTCTAGGGAAGGGGTAAAGATTCAGTTAATTTGTGTGGAGTGTAATAAAAATTTTATTTAAGTATTTAGTATAGTTGATAAGGTTTTAACTTGAAAAATAATAATATTCACATAATAAATTATTTAAACCAAATATATTTAATAAATATGTCAAAAATTAAAAAATTTTTATTTTCGGTACAATCTTGCAAAAAAATTATAATATTTTACAATTAATAAATTCTATAAGAATTAAGATAAGAAATTTTTATGTAATATGGAAAAAAAATTTCCTTAATGTACGAATATAAAAATATTTTCACTTTTTCACTCCAAAATACATAAAACCAATACGGGAAAAAAACTGATTAAAAAAATTAACTTTTTTCAGTTAATTGCTCACCTGCCGTTATAAGATGTTCTGCCCATTATAGATGTAGCTATATAATCAAGGTACTTTTTTCACGATTTTTGCTTTGACATTTTTTGAACTTCAAAAAAGTAAAGAAAAATATTTGAAAATTAACGAAATTCCTATAGGGTTTGCGGTGAAACTGTTTCCTTTTATGCCCTCGGATTAACTATAAGAAATATCTCACACATGTAAGGATATGTTTTGTAGAGAATTATAAAAACTATACGTATGTAAAATATTATTTCAAGCAAATTATAAATAAAATTTTACAACTGTTTCAAAAATCCTCATACCAGAGGTAACAAACTTAAGAGATCCACTTTCCGTCCCCGGGACCCACTAAAAACATGTTATTCTCCAAATCAATTGGAAAATACTTCGAGAATGGCATGTGAAATTTTGTTAAAAATATTCAGTTCCGAAGTTACAAAAAAAAAAAAACGTTTTGGGAGCACTGTGTGATGACAAAGAACTTTTTCTAAAATATATGTATAAATATTATTATAAATATTATATATTCTGCACTTATTAAAACATGAAAAAGTATGCTAAATTTCATAAAATAAATCTTACAAACGTCTACTTTTTTCTTCATCTGTTGAAAGCTGAAATTCAATGTATACAACCAATGTAACAAACCTATAATTTGTGATGAAAACGTAATAGATCTACAAAAAAAATTTACTATCAACGAAAGCAATCAAAGCACATAAATACACAAACAATAAAATATACGTACAATGAGAAAAACAAATTTTTACGATGAGAACAACGATTTTTTACGCTCTTGTTTATGTTACGCTCCCTTTTGTGTTTCCCCTTCGCATAGTAAAAATTTTTGAAAAATATTTTTATTTTTGTATAAGATGTGCATTTAATATTATTCATATTCCTTGGTAGTAGTCTATCCTAATTTTTTAAAGACTTTGCATTGGGATCATTCTGTAAAAATTTCATCAAAATTGGACTTATTTTTTTAAAATAGTTTTGATTTGTTTTATTTTTTATTTATTTATTTATTATTTTATTTTATATAGAACACCCTGTTAGTGAATTGTTTATTTTTCAGCTGATATATATGTTGTATGACTACATTGTTATTATTTCTGACAAGTGGTGTATTATTCATGGTTTAGTATAGATAAATTAATATATATTGGATGTTCTAATTATGAATACTAAAATAAAAGCGAATTTATTCATAACATAATAATAGTTTAAAAAAGTTGAAATAGAAATATACATGAAAATATTGTTAAAAGGTGTAAGTTCTTTAGATAAAAAACTAAATAAAAAAGTGATAATATTTCGCACTTAAATATACAATTTTACTTGGATACGTACATATGTACGTATTTACGTGTGTATATGTATACAATGTACATAAAAAATTGATGCATTAGAGGTGTTGATTGAATATAGCACAAACATGTATGTATGTTTGATTAAAAATACATGTATGTATATTCATAGATGTGTAAATATTTTGTATGAACATTCATTAAAGAAATATGAAGAGAACCAGAGAAAGAATTTGAGAAAAAATTAAAGAGATTTTTGTACAATTATGTGCGTACATATGTATGTATGTGTGAATGTGTGTTTTTGTGATACATCTACTGTATTCAATTGAATGAACATCATTATTTCTTTTTTATTATATTCACGATGAAAATTTATATTTTCTTTTAATTATATATTTTTTCCTTTCTATCTGTCGATGAACGTTAAAAAAAATTTAATTTGATTTCATAGAAAGAAATATAAATAAATAGCAAAAGAAGCAAAGCTTAAATACAACAAGATGGCAGATTTAGAGGCTGTTTTGGCAGATGTCAGTTACTTGATGGCCATGGAAAAGTCCAAGTGTACTCCAGCGGCAAGGGCCAGCAAGAAACTAATATTGCCCGATCCAAGGTTCGTATGAATAATAAATTTTATCTTTTTTGTTGGGACTTCTTTCTAACATAGTTTGTTTATACTTAAACAATAATATTGTGGGATTATATTATATTAAATAACAAAGCATTTTATTGATGCAGTTGGTTTTTTAGTTTATAATAAACTCATAATTATGCGGTAAAAACATTAATAGTAAAATCTTTTAGTTTCAATTTAAAATTAAGTTATAAACTATTGCATGAATCTTCTTCCTAAAATGTTTATTAGTAAATTATTTCATAAACATTCAAATGAATATTTTTATAATAAAATGATATTTATACCCTCCACTACCACAAGTGATGAAGGGGGTATATTAATTTTGTCATTACATGTGTAACGCTAAGAAAGAATCATCTCAAACCATCCTGCATTCAATAAAAATTTTAGTCGATTTATTTATGTTCGTCTGTCGTTGGCACGATAACATCCACAATAATTAACAGAACTCAAAGAAATTTGTCCTTCATATATGTTATAGACCTAAGAAGTTTTCTATTTAAAATCAGCAAATTCGATTTAGTATAATAAAAGATATAGACCGATATTAAAGACAACCTTTAAGTTCAAGCTAAGAAATTTGGTAAAATTATCAATTCTAAATCGAAAAATTAGAATGAATTTTTTCCATAATATTAAGCTATATGTGCTTCATTACCATTCCAAAAATTATCGGTGTAGTAAAAAAAAACTATAGCCAAAAATATAAATAATTTTATAACTCATTAAGTGTTCCTATGTTATATATAAAAAGATTCGGGTATTGAAGATTCGGTATAGCCGAATATAGCACTTTTACTTTTAAATATTACTTTTTATCTACACATATCAAATGTAATATATTACCTGTTTTAATTTACATTCTACAAGAATTTCACATCTTATAAAATCAACGTTAATACCTAAAAATGATACAAACAGAAATTTTCCTATAAACTTATATATATTGAAAAATAAGTCTAGATCTCTAAACTATAATTTTGTTACAATATTATGAAAGTCTTTCATACAAAAAGTAAAAAATAAGTAGAAGTTTTGTAACCTTTTTCGGTAGCTTTCAAGATATAGGACCTGACGTTTCGATTTACAGATTTCTTATTCTTGTTTCATAATAAGTATACGTTTAAAAGTATGGGTATCATTTGAAGGGCTTAAAGGGAAATATGTTTAATTTATAGTGATATATCTTGATTTTTATTGTGTTAAGAATATAAAATGGGTAACAAATATCTTGACTATATATTTGGTAGGATTATGAAAACCGTTTTATTAATATATTTTCAAATTATTCAAAATTAGTCAAGATAAAAATGTATATAATCAATTCTTGCCTATGAACGAGATTTTCTATACGTCATTAGAGATACCTCATCAAATCCTTTCTAATTAAATATATTTTTTAAATAAAAATAAATACTTCATTAGTGTTTACCCAGTGAACTTTGCTGCGCAAAAATTCTCCTCTGTCCTAGATCTCGAAAGAAATTTCACAAATCATGTCGTGTCTTAAAATTTCAGCAACGGGTTTTTGACAAATCCCTTTTTTCGTGTCAATAAAACCGTTTCATAGGAAAGTATCAAAATTTAGACTATCTAGGTGAAATAGTTCTTTAAGTATTCGATTATTAATAATTGGTATATAGGGTTGGATACCCATTTCAATTTGTATGACTACATTTGCCATAAATTTTCTCTAGTTAAACTGCTTTTCAGGATGAATTCTAGCTGCAAAATTGTATGATAATGATTCTAGAGAAAAAATATAGTTAATATTTGCTTTGCATAAGAGCTACCCTTTCTTTTGACTCTAACCGTCCTACATTTTGTCCACTATAAATGTTTCCTTGAGAATGTAATTGGTATGGATTCTTACTTCGATATTACATTAGATATTTGATAATTAATATTTCTCACTTTAACAATGCATTTCGCCTAAAACTTTTTCGATATTTTGTGAACGTTCTTGTTTTTAGTTTTTAAGTTTAGCTGATATTTTGCGTCGTTGAATTTTCTCCCTATTTTGGTTTTTAGATCTTTTCTATTCAGGATAAAATATCTTCTATGTCTATAAATTAAATATCTTATATAATATATATAATTTAGAATAACTCTTATAAAATGTTATTTTTATTTTTTTAATAAAGATTTCATTAATTGTTCTTGTCCTTTTTGCAGCGTTCGTAGTGTTATGTATAAGTATTTAGAAAAAGAAAATGAACTGGAATTTTATAAAATATTTAATCAAGTTATAGGTAAGCAGAAACTTAAAATATATATTTTTCTCATTTATAGTTGCATATTTATATACAATTCATTTATTTTTTTTAAGGCTACAACTTGTTTAAAGATTTTTGTGAAAACGATTCAGACGAACCAATACAACAATTTAAATTTTATGAACAGGTATTATTTTCTTTTATATCATAAAATCACAAATTTTATTTAAATATATTATATTTTACAATGTATTTAGATAAAACAATTTGAAAAAACGGAATGCTATGAGGAACGAAAGAAAATGGCTCGAGAAATTTATGACAATTTCATAATGGAAGAATTGCTTACACACACATATGTATGTATTATTATAAATATAAAATAATTTTCACAATAGTTACCAATAAATTTAAAAATATTAAGTTTTTCAGATTTAACAATATTAATATACATAAATTTATTAATATTCAATAGATAGATTCGTTTCTAAATTTATAATCTTTTATTATTTTCATTTTTCCTTGCATAACTATTCAATACTAAAAATTCAATCTCATTTATTTACAACATATGTAATAAAATCATTATTGGCCAAATTAAAGTTACTTAACAGCAAAATTAATACCTGAGATATAGTAATATAAAAAATCTCTATCAGTAGCAAATAAATCCAATTTGTTATAGATTTTCTATCGATATTATATGTTATTTAAAGAGATGCATTTTGATGTTAATAAAAGTACAGTAAGATCTAGGGAAAATATTGGCTGAAGTAAAATATATCAGAGATTAACAAATGATTTGAGATTTTCAATCAAAAAAGGTTATTAGGATGAGAAAATATCGTTAACAACTCTTACCAAAAAAAATTTTTCAAAAAGATAGGATTCTTTCTCTTGATATAAAAGATCGCAAGAATACAAATTTTCTATATAATGGCAAATGCCTACAATTTCTAATGACTATGTAGACAAATTATAACTTTGGAGAATGTTTTTAAAAATAATTTTATTTATACTGTAAGCTGTTAATTTAATGGTATTTATATTTCTAATTATCAGATAAGTACCACGTGGGCTCGATTAAATTTTATGAATAAACAAGAATAACTTGGCCCTAAACGAACATTAGTGTAGTATTATCACGCTATTTAAATAGATTGTTACTAATTTATATTGGTAAATTTCGCGTTAATTCTTTCCGTAATTGGAACCAAATTTTAGGACTCTCGCTGTTATAGTTTTTAGATCTTCAGAAAATTGGATAACTTTTTGTCGACTACGGAATAATGGAAAAAAGTGTTATCCGTCGTGTTAAGAGAAAATATTATTTAAGAGTATTTCATGGCTTGAACCCTTCAAGTTTATTATAGTTGTTGAGAGGATCTGGATGTTTTAGTGATGATTTGCCAACTTATGATATGGATGTTAAGTTGGCTTGAACGGTGTCTGCCATTCTTATTACGTATATTTTCTCATTCTAACAATATTTTTAGATTAAAACTTTGACAATTATTTGAGAATTTTACAGTTTCCTGATCCTACTTTTAAGTTTTATGCTTCTATTGAATAAACAGTAAATTTGACAAATATTTTGACTTACTACTGAATGGAACTATCTGCATTGCTCTTAATTTTTTGTTTCTAGTTGAGGAACAAATTAATTTGATTTTCTATCATCTTAATATATTATATAATTTTTCTTAACTATTTTAAATATATATTTTATATTTATATTTAGCTAATTATATCCCAGGTATATATTTTGCTATTATGTAGTATTTTTATTTCTGGTCAATAAGAATATTTTTATTTCTGACCAATAAACATAAGTAATAATATATATTACATATTACACATTACATATGTTGTAAATAAATAAAATGAAATGATATTTATATAAATAAAATAATTGTTTTTTTTTTTAAATAAATTTAACAAAGTTAAAATAAGTTAACAAATTAATAATTTATAACAAATCATTACAATTAACTTAATTACAAAATAACATTAAAAAACGATAATAATAATAATACTATACTAAAGGGATTTACATATAACTCATATTTTTATAGCCTATTTTACTTTACTATTATTTACTATTTACTATATAAAGGTGTTATGACACGTATAAATTACCTGAGTTAATCCACTTTAAAATACTATAAAACCTCAATTAATCAATATAAGCAGTTGCTATCTAAAATAACAGATAAACATTTCAAGTTATCAACAAAATCATAATGCACTCCATTTGGAAATGCATCTAAGTTTAGTACATAACTATTAGTTGCTTTTGAAGACTTGATGTAAGGGCATTAACTTAGAAAAGATCATAAGCTATCGATTTGCAAATTTTTATTTATTATTTAATAACAATTTTTTTCCTGTAGGATTATTCTAAAGATGCTGTTGGTAGTGTACAAAAATATTTACTAAAAAATGAGGTACCAACAAATTTATTTGAGGTAAGAATTAAATTTTGCAATATTTTTGTAGATTTGCAATTATGTACTTAAGCTTAAACATAAATTTTCAATTTATTTCTTAGCCATATATTGAGGAAATATTTAGTTATTTGAAGGGCAAACCTTTTAAGAAATTTTTGGAAAGGTAAATTTTACTATATTTTTTCATATTTAATAAATATTTAAAATTAAAGTTTTTATATACAATTTGTAGCGAGAAATTTACCCGTTTTTGTCAATGGAAGAATTTGGAACTTAATATACAGGTTCAATTGAAGTTTTTTTCAGTTTGGCAATGCAATTAATGTTTCCTTTAATTTATAGTTAACCATGAATGATTTTAGTGTTCATCGCATAATAGGTCGAGGAGGATTTGGTGAAGTGTATGGCTGCCGTAAGGCTGATACTGGTAAAATGTATGCAATGAAATGTTTGGATAAAAAACGAATTAAAATGAAACAGGGAGAAATGTTGGCATTGAATGAACGTTCAATGTTACAGGTTGTTAGTACTGGGGTAAGTATTTTTTATACTGGGTTTGTATTTGAAATAATTACAGATTGGTAGGAAATAATTTTTGCTCATTTTATTTATATGTATGTATGTGTGACTTGTATTTTGTAGAACGACTGCCCTTTTATTGTTTGCATGACATATGCTTTCCATACGCCCGATAAATTATGTTTTATATTGGATCTTATGAATGGTGGAGATTTACATTATCACTTGTCACAACATGGTGTCTTTAATGAAGATGAAATGAAATTTTATGCTGCGGAGGTAACGAATGAGAAAAATATATATACTTTATTGGAAAATTGATATCAAAATTTGTAATAATTGCATATTTTTTTAGGTCATTCTGGGTTTAGAACACATGCACAAACGTTTTATAGTTTATAGAGACTTGAAGCCAGCCAATATTTTGCTTGATGAAAATGGTCATATACGTATTTCAGATTTAGGTTTAGCTTGTGATTTTTCTCGTAAAAAACCTCACGCTTCAGTAGGTACACATGGCTATATGGCGCCTGAGGTTTTATCTAAAGGTACTGCATATGATTCTTGTGCGGATTGGTTTAGTTTTGGATGCATGCTGTACAAATTGCTCAAAGGCCATTCCCCGTTTAGACAACATAAAACCAAAGATAAGCATGAAATTGATAAAATGACCCTAACAATGGTAAGTTAATGTGAGATAGAAATTACAATTGTATATAAATATAAACGTATTACGTAACATATTATGTACATATTTACTTGCAAACACTTATGTATGTACACACTTACTCATGTATTTGTATTATGTATTTGTGAATTAATTATTTATTGGCTTAGAACGTAGAACTTCCTGATACGTTTAGTCCAGAACTGAAAAATTTATTAGAATTACTGCTACAGAGAGATGTTGATAAACGTCTTGGTTGTATGGGGAATGGGTATGCTTATATTTCATTACATTTTTTCCAAAATTAAATAGAGTTTTATCAAAACGTAATTTTTAATATTTTAGAGCTGAGGAGGTAAAATCTCATCCATTCTTTTCGGGCATTGATTGGCATCAGGTGTATATGCATAAATACACACCGCCATTAATACCACCTCGTGGAGAGGTAAATGCAGCTGACGCCTTTGATATCGGTTCATTTGATGAAGAGGATACCAAGGGCATTAAACTCACAGAATCTGACCAGGAACTGTATAAGAATTTTAACTTAACAATATCAGAAAGGTAATAATTAAATACATACAATTTATTAATATTTTTAAATTTACTACTAATATCGGATTTTTATTTTCAGATGGCAGCAAGAAGTGATAGAAACTGTTTATGAAACTATTAACCAGGAAACAGATAAAATAGAACAAAAGAAAAAAGCTAAACAGAAAATGCATTTTGATGCCGACGAAAAAGAGTCCGATTGTATTTTGCATGGTTACATTAAAAAATATGGTGGATCTTTTGCATCTCTCTGGCAAACAAAATATGCAAAATTGTATCCCAACAGGTGGGATTAATTTGTTTATACGAATACATATGTATATAGCGATTGATGTAATTTTTATATTTGTCTGTATTTAATAGATTGGAGTTACATTCTGAGAGTGGTAATAACAAGCCTGAACTGATTTTTATGGATCAAATAGAAGATATATCCTCAGATTTTGTGACATACAAGGGTGAACAATGTATTCAAATACGAGTCAATGATGGCTCACGTGATGGACGCATTTTATTAACAAATTCCGTAAGAGAAAAACAATAACTTCAATAAATACATAACTATTTACTTAAGTTATTCACTTTCAGGATGAAATCGGTCTCAAAGAATGGTCTTATTCCTTGCGGTCAGCACACAAAGTGTCTCAAGAACTTTTAGGTTCAATGGCGAAAAAGGCTGGGAAAATTTATGGTAGCGAACGTGATGGCAACAAAGCGATGTACATAATAGGAGGTGGCAATTCAATGCAAAAAAATGCAAACGGTGCAAATTAGCACCAACTTTAGTATTATAAAATAAACAACCGAAAATTTTATTTTTAAGTTCGTAACAAGAAAAAATGAAATTATATGAATATATTTATCATAATAGCAAAAACACACCATAAAAACAACATATTATAAATAAAGAAATTAAACTTGAAAGTGGCGGTATCATTATACCGACGCTTTAAAATTTATATAAAAAATATATTTAAAAAATTAATGCCAATTAAATGTGTGGTTAAAATAAGATATAAAGAAATAATTCCTTAAAAAATCCTGTACACTAACAAAAAGAAAAAAAATTGTAAAACACGTAAACGCATTTGTGTCAGAATAAAAAGTAAATATCTAGTAATCAAAAACGTAAACAATTCAAATACATTTATTTAATTTAATGTGAAAAATTAACTGAAATTACGAAGTACATATATTTGGTTTATTACATAAAATCATCTGAATCATTTCCATTGTCATAGTTGGTAGTCATATTTTCTGCTTTCAAAAGTGAGGTATAACTTCTTAGCTCCTGCTCCTTCTGTCTTTGTTTTTCTAGTTCTTTTTCGAGTTCCCTTTGAGAACGCATTTGTGCCTTTTGTGCTTGTCTCTCTAGACTATCACGCTTCTCACGCTCTTGCCTAAGATCTGGATATTCTTCAGTTTTGGTTCTATTTAAACGATTAATTATTTCGTTTCGTCGCTTTTCCACTCGTATTTTTTTTACAGACTTTTCATCGTGATACGCCACCTGGCCGGCTTCCATATCAGGTGTTTTCTTTAGGTTAGACCACATTGTATAGACGACATCTAAATTATTTAGTTTATTTCCTTGAATACTATTGGCTTTCACTAACTGTACTGCATCTTCTATAACTTCTGTGGGAATGTCATCTATAGTTTGTCCCTAAAAGTGTTGCAAACATATATTCAAACTTTTATAGCTTTAAAATAAAATATTTTTAAATATCTGTACACATTTTTTATTATAAACTATTTAAAGTTTATTGAAAGTTATCCTTCAAATTTCAAGATAAATTCGTTTGATTTTAAGAAATATTATTTAATATTATCTGAAATCGAAATATTTTCGCTTAAAATTACTTTAAAATCAACAATTAAAAAATTTATATTTTAGTCTAGTACTGATATATAAGACCATGTCGTTAACCGATATTTTATAATTTATTAAATCGAAACTTTTTGAGTTATGATAAACTTGCGACAAATGAGCAACATGTAACTATTATTATAAATTATAGGCGTACATATAATGTACAACCAGATATTATTACAATGCTAAAAGTCACTTTAAACAGGTTTTCAAAATTGAATGTTTTATGCAAGTTATAATGAAGTATGGTAATCAAATTTGTCTATGTTAGGTGTTTTTTGTGTATGACATATTTTAGATTTTAACTTCGTTATTTGATATTTGATAACAAAATTAAGGTATCATGATAATATTTTGTGCAAGTATGTTTTCTACAAGCGCAAACTTGTGAGAGTCGATTCAAAACTTTTCTTTCTTCAGATATAAAGTTAATTATTTAAGAATGGTGCTGTCCGACTACAAATTTATTGTATTTACTATTTATAATGTTCAAATCTAGTTTAAGTAATATTTTATTATTTATGGAACATTTTGGTATTACCTTCTTTAATCGTAGATAAACATGTGCGGATGAGTAATTGTGTACATGAAACCAAACATCTTCTGGCCAACCCCATTTAATTAAGTCTTCATCTACAAATCGAAAAATATAAAATACAAGTAACTTCCAACCGAAGCATAAATATTGTCATATTTAATTACATACTCTCATATTTGTCTCGTCCCATATATAACACAGCAGGTGGATCAATCACATTACTTTTGAAATAAAAAACCATTTTCAAATTAAACTCACTAATCGCTAATAAAATCTAATTTAAAGATATAATAATCGTCCTCATTGAAAATAAACTAATTCTATGCAACCATTGTTGCCAGATTTGACGATTTGTTACATTATTTAGATCATTTTCAGTGCCAAGGTTTTTTATAAAATGACATTATTTTATAATTATCTAAGTGTCCATATAAAACATAATAAATACATTTCGAAAAAATATTATATATTTTCAAAATTCTTAACTTTGGCTATTCGCAAAAAAGTGTTGATTGGTCATCCTGTTATTTCATCATAATTATTTATTTTTTGTAGAAAATCAAGGCGTATTTATTTTATGGTGAAAACATATAATTTCTTTGCATAGCAACACGTATATTTTGTGGTTTTCGAGTAGAAACAAAACAGCTTACTTTAACAATAACAAGTAAGTATAATATATTCGGCTGTCTCGAATATTAAATGTTCTCCACCATAAATGCATGTGAAGTAAATACATTATGTTTCGTACATACACGCTCAGACATACACACCGACGTATACAGTATATAAAAGCTTTTCTTAAATATAACATAGGAACACTTATTGAGTTATTAAATTATTCATATTTTTGGAATTATAATGAAGTATCTTCATGTATCTTCATATAATGGAAAAATTTCATCCTGATTTATAGAGTAATGATTGACAATTTTAAGAAAGATCTTTATTTGAACTTAGAGGTTGCGTCAGATGTCGGTCTATGTCTTTTAATATACTGAACTGTTTTTAAATAGGTAACTTCTCAGGACCAAAAACAATAATCAAGCCAAATTTCATTGAGTTTTGTCAAATATGCGTGCCAAAAACAAACAGACAGATAGACGTACATAGGTAAATCGACTCAGATTTTGATTTGATGCAAGAATATATATTCATTATGGGATCAGCGATGGTTCCTTATAAGCCTTACTTACGAAATGATAAAGTTAATATATGCTCTTCATCACTTGTAGCGGAGGGTATAAAAATGGAAAATGTTAAAAAGGAAATAATTTTTACCTTAAAAAAAGCCAATATTATTTTGTTGAATTACTAAGCAAATGTATAATCCATATTTAAAATCTTACAAATATTTCATTGTCAATACTGCATATAATTTGATTTCATTGTGTAGAACGAAAGGTGTCTGAAACGATTAATCACTAATATACAACTCTGTTGAAAATGCGTTTTTAATATTGACTGGTTTGTTCATATTTTTAGTACGAATTTAATCAACAGTATAAATTTGTTGAAAGTACGTGTGTGAAGAAGAACGAATTTGTGAAGTATTCAACTGCGCTGTTAAAAAAAATATTTCGTGTAGTTTAAAATTTAATAAACATTAAAAAATATAAAGTAGTCTTCTCAAAAAAAAAATATATCAAGAGATTATACGATTTTGTAAGAAAATGTAAAATTTGTTATTATTGAAAAATAAAAATTTTCCCTTCGTTAGTTTACTTCGTCGTCATTTTCATCATCGACTCTTTCTCGACATTTTTCGTGTGTATTTTTTTTGCGTTTAGTTAGCAGCTATATGTATATAGTTAACTATTTTTACAATTAAAATATTTGTGAAGAAAATAGAAAATGAGATTTATTAATTCAACCACTGGATATGAATTCTACTTTTGACATTAAACTAATTCTTTTTTTAACGAAGACAGACATTTCTTAAATGCTTTTATTAGAAAAAATGATTAAATCAATTTATTTAAAATTTTTTTTCTTATCAACATAGTGGACTGTGTTTTAATTTTTCTAATTTTGTATATTAAATAGTTATATTTTATATAAAAACCACAGTTTGATAAAAATAATTGTTTATTTTTAAATAATAGATTTATGTAGGTACTGCACACAATTGTATTTACTTACAATACATATCTGTGTACATTAGACAGCTTGTTGAAAATAGTAAAAGCTAATTACATATGTATACATTTACCTATTGATAGTCAGGATACGAAATTTTGATTAAAGTTTCATTTTTTGTCACCTAATACAAGAATGAATAATATTATTCCTTTATTTTATAGCTGATATAGCAGATTTACAAACAAAGAAATTGTTTCCTTTCTATCGTTGGCGATTCGTAAAATTATATCTTTCAAAATAGAGCCTAAACAGAAAACTCCGGAAAATAACACTTCAAAAGGCAAGGGAATGCATACTTTTAGCGAGACGGGTGCAGGAGTGCCGGCATTTTTGGCAAAACTTTGGCGATTAGTTGAAGACCCTGAAACTAATAATCTAATTTGTTGGAGCAAGGCATGTATATTTATTATTTTTATTAGTTTAAATATAGTGCACATCTACTAATATGAATCACACATTATTGGGCCTTTTCGTAATTTTGAAAATTTGATCTCAATGACCAAAATACTTTTTATGTTTTAGTTTATTTGCTGCAATGTCGTTGATCAATTTTTATAAGTAGTAGTCATAATGCACGCTTGCTTATACAAGGTCATGGTAAATAAAAAATAAACTTATTACATATTGAAATATGTTATTGATCCGACACACCAGAAAAATTGGCTAAAATGATTAAAAGTGTTTCTGTCATCAAATTATAAGTTTTCGACCATTTTAGCGTTACTTAGATTAAAATGTGAATCGAAAAATTTTTTGTTGTGATTAGTCCGTGGAACCGATTAGCCCTCTACAAATATAATTAATATATTCACCTTATTTTATTTATTTTATTGTACTTAGAAATCTTACTGTAAGATTTTGTAAAAATAGCAACAGATTTGACACTCGTACAAGTTCTCTTCCGAAATTATTTTTAAAGTTCAAAATCTAAATACGTTTATGTTACAATGAAATTTTCCATAGGTCCCATATAACGTTCATAATTGTATAACAAAATGTTTATTGTTGTGAAATTCAATATGAACGTATTTAATATAAATCTTAATTATAATTTTTTCACTAGTGTTATACATATATCTTTTTTGTCTTTCAGGATGGTCGTAGCTTCATCATACAAAATCAAGCCCAGTTCGCCCGGGAATTATTGCCACTTAACTACAAGCACAACAATATGGCTTCATTTATTAGACAGCTGAATATGTGTAAGTAAATATTGCGATGTAAAAAATAAGAAAAATCAAAACAGAAACAAAGTTATACTTGTATGTATAAATTAATTTTTAATATTTAGTTCTTTTATACCTTACTTGATTATGCTATAAAAATATTTTATAAAACTTCTCATATTGCCATAAATTTGAAAGTAAATTAAAATCCTCTTTCTTTCATTTTGATAATTATCAACAAATTAAATCTGCATGTACATACAGTTTTTCTAATATATCTTTGCAATTATAAAAATATGGAAAATTTTAACTTTCTACTAAAAATCTTTTAATTATAATAAGGCGAGTCTTTCTCATTTTCGTCATGGAATATGATATTGTATATAATTCTGAATGTGGAAAATCACATAGGATCGTATTCAATAATGGTTTCGCCCTTATAACAATTGAATTGATCCAATCCTTTTGAACTTGCCTTTTAAGCACTTTTTACATCTAATTATGAGGTCAATAGTGACTTTAAATGCATTAGTTTTACAAGTAATACTTTTTATTCCTTTAAACTTACATTTCACTTAACAATCTTTTTTATTTTTAAATTCAATGTAATAAAAAATCGCTGAAAAATTTCGCATTTTCAAAGTTTTCATATTTTTTGCAAACATTTATTTGACACTTCATAGTGTGTTTTTTTGCTCTTGTTGTAATCTGTAGGTCTATTTAAAAATTTTTGACTTCTTATAGACGTAAACAAATGTAGTAACGAAATGAGCACAAAAAATATATATATAATTAAAGGATTTTTAGTTGGAATTCATGTACATATTTAATTTTTAAAGCTACAAAAATGTAATTTTTGTTTGGAACTCTTTAGATGGTTTTCATAAAATAACTTCTATTGACAACGGTGGCTTAAAGTTTGATCGTGATGAAATGGAATTTACCCATCCATGTTTTAAACGTAATTGCCCCTATCTCTTAGAACATATTAAACGTAAAATTGCATCTACAAAATCGGTGGATGAAAAGTCATCTTTGAAACCGGAAGCTGTAACAAAGGTTTTGCAAGATGTTAAGGCGATGCGTGGGAGACAGGATTCATTGGATTCTCGTTTCTCGGTTATGAAACAAGAAAATGAAGCTTTGTGGCGAGAAATAGCTTCGCTTAGGCAAAAACATGCTAAGCAACAGCAGATAGTCAACAAGCTTATACAGTTCTTAATAACTATAGTTCAGCCTCAACGCAATATGGCTAGTAGTGTTAAAAGACATATGCAATTGATGATTAACGACATTCCGGAAAAGTCCACGAAAATGCGCAAATCTAGTGAATCAGAATCGGAATGTGGACCTGTAATACATGAGTTGGGTGAAGAATTATTGGACGAAGTAGTAGAGGCAGCTGAACCCGAATTGATGGTGCCTAATAGCCCTTTTGCTAGGGTAGCTACACCTGCAACACCTGTAACAGATCCAGAAATGGCACATTCACCACAAAATATAGAAAGACCCCAGTCCGCTATTAGCATCATATCTCAAAATTATGATTTCTCTAATCAGAGTGCAGAGGATGCAGGTGGTTACTTAAGTCCTGGTAGGAATCTAGCTGGTGATGGGCTTGTTCAGGCTGTAAATAATGATGGCTCAAAAATATTTTATCATATTACGGAGGTGCCAGATGCTCAACCTCAGGAATCAACCGCTATCAGTCCAGTAAGCTATAATGACGAGAACGTATTAACTACGCCAATGGTACGTGAAGAAATGGCACGTAATCAATTATTAAAACAAAAAAATCGCCAGAGGCGCTCTAAAACTGAAAGTGCCACAGAAAATTCAAACAAAACTACTGGTCCCACGGCTACCAAAGTTCAACGGATTGCAGCCAACCAATCACCAAAGCCTCAACCACAGCAACAACAAATATCAACACAGCATATTCCCCAAACTATAAAAATTAAATCCGAACAAGATACAACATTAGATCCTATGCTTTTTTTAAATGTCTATCCAAATAATCGTGGAATGACACCGGATCCAAGCTTGATTTCTCCCAACTTTAGTGAAGATTCTCATCAATCTAATTCAAATACTACTGGAAGTTTTTTGAACAATAATTCATCAGCTAACACTGCGTCATCCGCTGAAAATGATTTACTGAGTGGCAATAATTCAGATTTGTACAATCCAAATAGTTTTATTACCAATGACATACCGGCTGATATATTTGAGGTAAGTTCCAAACATATACCTAAAAATATTAAGGGCTAGTTATCAGGGCGTAGATCGCGAACATTTTTCAGTAAAGTAAATGATCTAATTAAAAATCAAAGTTTAACTGGGGAATTTTCTCTAGTTAAACTAAAGTTACAAGTATCAAATTTTTGAAAAAAGGAAAAAAATTGAAATATGATTTTTTAGTTGCGAAATTTCATTTTCCTTTCTTATGGCTTAATTTTTTTTATTAAAATTAAAATAATTTTTGTATTCTATTTTATAGCATATGCAATATTCTATCAATTCTATATAAATTTCAATTAATATAAATATTTCAAGGTATACCAAATCAAATTTCAACCAAAATTGTATTAAAATATGGAACAGTTTTCAAAATTGACAACATTTTAATCAACAACTGAAAAACCCAAACATTAGTTGACTATTTTCCTGGATTAAGTTAAATGCATGTTAAACTAAGTTTAACGTAAATTTAGGAAACTGGCTTTAAAAACATTCAGTTATGACAATAATTGTACAATAAAAATTGAGAAATCATCATCAGAATCATTTATTAAATTGTAATAAATGAAAACCATTTTCTTTTTATTAGGATACTTCCATACTTCCTGGAGGTGATAGTAGCAATATTTCAGTCAATGATAGTTATAAACAGGCCCAACAACAACAATATGGGCGTTCTACCGTTAACAGTGGAAAATTTTCAACATATTTGTCAAGTTGTAATACAGGAAATGGAGGTCTGCAACCATCAACCTCTGCAGCTGCTGCAGCAGCCGCAGCTGTACAATCAACAAATAATGGAAACAATGATGAAAATCAAAAGTCTGCTTCAACATCCACATCCAAAACTGAAAATGGCAGTAACTTAGCACTTACTAAATACAAAAATAATCAAGATATTATGCGGTTGAGTACTGCGTTAGTAACTGAGAGAGATCTTAGTTGCACTTATGAATTAAAAAGAAGTACTAAACAATATTTTTTATCTTTTTTCTATTTTTTGCTCTTCGTTTTTGTTATTTTGTAAAACTAATAGAGATGAAGTCAATGGTCACTTGGAAATAGTACAGGATGAGCTGGAGGGTTTAAAAGATTTATTACGTAGTGATGTCTATTCATTGGATCATAATACGTTGCTTGGTGTAAGTTTACCAATATTAAATGCACATAATGAAGAAGATGACGATGAAGAAACAAATTATGAGGATGCAAACAATTTATCTACTGCTGGCAGTAAACAAATTTCCTTAAATAATGAAAATAATAATGATGAAGATATTGAACAGACGCGTTTAAAAATTTTGCAATTTTTAAATGATTCTTTATTTAATGATCTAGAGTAGTTTTAGAACTCGATCTGTGAACTATAATGTCGTAATTTAAAATAATTTAATTGTTTATATAAAATTTCCATAGATACTATCAAAATATCAGAAATGTATACGTAACATACTTACATACTGAAAATCCTGCTTTATATAATTTCTTTTCATAAATTGTTATTTTTTTCTTATGCTGTTCAATTTGTTTTACATTTTTTATTTATATAATTTTCTCACTAATTCCTCATTTTCATTTTATATGTATATTTATATATGTACATATTTCGAAACAAATGGATTCCCTATTGATTTGTTATGACTGCTTCTCATCTTTATTAAACCTTAAACGATACACATAAAATTTGTATCATTTACTAAATATAATGTTACATGTTTATAACAAAAAAATAATAATAATAAAATCTTTATAAAATGAAAACACAAAAAAACAAATTCAATAAATATAAAAAATTTAAATTTGAAAAAACAAGATGTCTTTAAACGGAATCAGTTCCATGCAGAATTCCAAACAGAATTTATTAGAGAATAATAGTCATCAAATATTTTTGCCGCCAGCTATGGAGGAGGATATTCTAAATAAGGTCAGCCTTAACAAAAAAACAATGAATTTTTAAATAACAACAATAAACCCTATTTTATTAATAACCAATGATTAATAATCAGTATTCGAATTAAAAGAAAGTAATCAGAGCGACAAACGGTAGTTTTCCAATTTTTTTTTGTCTAAATGGTTAACTTATTTATAATGTTTTATTTTTTCACAAAATATAATTCATTGTTTTTTTGTTTTAGTAAAAATTGAAATGAAAATAAAAAATAATTTTAGCCTCTCAAAAAGTTTTTTCATTCGATATAAATTTACAATTAAGAAATTATGAACACATTTAGTCATTTAGAATCATATTTATTAAGATGTTCTCATTTTTTTTACATTTAGCTTTTTAATGATTCAGACATATTATCGCCTTATGGTTTACATTTATCCAATGATGGCAGTAACAGCAATGATAAGAAAGGTATGTATTCATAAATAATTAACATAGTTTTCTTTAAATAGTAATAAAAATAATAATTTTTAATTATTTTGTTTTATTTAGGATCTGAATTGATGACTTATCAACCTATGTATGACTTATCTGATATTATTAACGATCAAAATGATTTAGATGGTGAGTTAATTAACTAACACGGCAACTTACATTTTGTTTTATTTTAGTTTCTATTTTTGAAGCGTATTTTTATATATATTTCATTTATTCATACATCATATGATTAATGAAAACGCTATGGAGGGGAATAACATTAACTTATTATCATGTAATATAGAGATCAACTCTATAACGTTTTTGAAACATTTTTAATTAAAATATTTCAATAAAATGTTCATAATTATCAAATGAAAAAAAAACGTAATTTATGAAATAATTTTATAAATAAAAAGAAAATTGGAGGGGAATAACATTATTTAAAAATAATTTAATATGTTTGTAAATACATACGAATTTGCTTTCTTGAATGATAAATGTTTTTAACTCTTGTCCATTTCTAAAATAGTTCAATAAACATAACCATACTTCGCTTACTTTTAAGACTTGTATGAACATGTTACACCACCATAGTTGGCAAACGTTCTACCAAAATATTAGTATCAGAATGTTGGAGAGGACGTAAATTATATTAATAAATAATTTTGTGTTCAATGTGAATCACTTCAATCCAATACATTGGTTGTGGTAAATTCTACAGTAACTTTCATGGCACCGTCATACATATTAATTATTCCTATTAAAAACATTTTAATGAACAGCCAAAATATGTTGTATTTATTTTTTTTGTTTATAGCTAAAAAAACCTTAAACCATAACTTGTAATTTTTTATCCCTCAGCTGATGTCAACATGCCCTCTTCATCGAACAACTTGCAATTACAGCAACAACAACAGCCGCAAATTAAACTGGATTATAGTAATTCTGTATTAAATACACCGAATCATGAATAATAAAATCATCTTGTTTTAAGATAACATATGACATTAATTTTTATATTATAACATTTAACCGATGATACAACAGAATGGAATTACACAAATATACAAATATTCTGAATGCAACACACAAAACAATAAATCTAACCTTAAAATTTTCTAATTATTAATAACTATAATAAAATTAACAATGATAATAAATAGGATTACGCAAAGTTTTATAAATATATAAATATATATATATATATATATATATATATATATATATATATATATATATATATATATATATATATATATATATATATATATATATATATATATATATATATATATATATATATATATATATATATATATATATATATATATATATATATATATATATATATATATATATATATATATATATATATATATATATTTGGTTTTGTTGCTTTGTCTATTTTAAGTTTTCTGCCTTTAAAACATTTTTAATTAATATTTTACTTAATATGTTAAAACATAAATTCCAGTACAGAAGACTGTTATACATAAATGCAAAATACTGGTTTTAAGGATTTGAGTAAAAAACTTTTCAAAAATATAGTATGTTCACATGCAATATGTTTGTATTATAAATAATATTATTAGATTTCATGCCTTTTTAAGTATTTTTTATAGCAGCGCTTAACATTAAACATAACTGCAATTTCTTTTGTCATAGCGGATTTTTTTTACAAACAACTATAATTTCTAAAATTAAACATAACGATCTAAATGTAGTGAGTTTTAATTAAAGTTTCCGAACTGTAATTTTTAAACAAATTTGCATATTTTATATTGTTAAAAAAACTTTTTTGGATACTACAACTCATTACTTGAGTCTTTCTGAAAAACAGCTAATTTTTTATATTTGTTTAAAGACTTTCAGAACAAATTTATATGGACAAACAAAACGAGTCGATTCTTGATTCGATTCTATAGATTTAGTTTTTAAGTTTTCTGTTTTCCAGCTTCAAAAATCTATTAATTATTTTACTGCAATAAAATTTACTTAAAAAAGAATGAAATATATTTTTATGAAAAATTTTAAACAAAAATATGTATTCTCTATATTGTTTATCAGTTAAACTAAATTAATAAAATTATTGGTGGTGCTTTTTTAAATTTATATTAAAGCTTTTATTTGTATTCGTTGAGTTTTAAGAAATATTGTATTGTTATCATTTGTGTAATTTCAGGTATCAATTTTAATTATAAATTATGAATTAAATTCATTCCAATTAAAAATATATGAAAGAAAAAAATAATGAAGAAGCCTTATAAAAACATGTAAACATGTATAAAAATATAAAAAGAGAAAAGCTACTGAAATGAAAAAAAAAAAAACAAAGAATGAAATATTTTAAAATTATATTTTTACATATATTTGAAAACAACAAGAAAATAACTTAATTAAGATAATCATTTTGTCAAAATTAGAACAAAAATTTACAACTTATTCAAATCTCAAATTAACATTTGGTTGTTGTCGTTATTATAACAGTTCTTGGGGAAAATCTCCGATTGATATAGCTTTCACGGGGTTAATAATATTTGGTCGAATGTGACTCGTTTCGTTCCTGAACGGAAATCCAATTGTCGTGGGAACGTTACGTTTTCTGATACATTTGGTTTAATGTCATAGCTTGTTTTTATAGTGTTTTTTTAGTTGTAATGATAGTTTAACAACTGAAGCAGCTAAATTAATAAACAGATTAAAAAACTTTAAACGTTGATTTATTTAAGAAAGTGTTTATTACAATATATCATCATTAAACGATAACGTTCAATATGAAGATATTAGGCAATTTATTATATTATATTATATATATATATATATATATATATATATATATATATATATATATATATATATATATATATATATATACATATATATATATATATATATATATATATATATATATATATATATATATATATATATATATATATATATATATATATATATATATATATATATATATATATATATATATATATATATATATATATATATATATATATAATCCAATTGAATGTTGCTATAAACAGTTTCAAATTATTTTTAAATTCAAGGACTATTGGTAACATTTATCTACAATATGAAGTTTTTTGTTTCATTTACATAATTTGCTGTTAAATTCAATTCGTATATCATATCGGTGTTAAATTTGATATAAGTATTAAAAAGTGTTTAATAAAATATCAATTTATAGTAAGATACTATCACACCCATATTTCTTTTGATTTTTATGTTTAAGTTTGCTTCGTAAAATTATAAAAATATATATGTATATAAATATAATTTTATGAATACATATTTTTGGGCTCTTGACAAAACATCTTAAGCTCTCTGAAGATCTGAAGATAATTATTGCTATTTAAAAACTTTGGAACTAACATTTTAAATAATTTTGTTTCCAATTAAAAATTATAACTGTATAAAATATTCATGTTTGTCAAGTGTACTAAGAAATTCATATTGTTTAATTATAGAAGAAAAATTATATACATAATAATACTTATTAATTGAAAGTAATAATAATAAAATTAATCAAATATTTGGAAAACAAGAGTAAATTTAAGATATATAAATAAACATCACTTTAACGAAAAAATTATATATTAAATTGGTTTTTATTATATAGAACACCACCATTGGTGTTGGGTATTATGCGATTGTGCAAATGTTTGTATCGGGCAGAGAAAATAGTCCTTATCACTTTTAAGTATATAGTTCTACTTAGAATCACTTCCTGAGTCTATATAAACAAATCCTTCCGTCCGCCTGGCTGTCCATGTAAAACTAGTTCGCAAAGTATAGGTTGCAGTTTTGAAGATATCTTAATGAAATTATTCACGAACAATTATTTTGGTCCAAGGACGATGCCTATTGAAATTTTAGATCCATTATTTCTTATAGGCCCCATACAAATGTCCTTTTCTTGTGTTTTTAAGATTTACGCAACCTTAATATACCGCATAAATTTTTGCAACAATCGGTTAATAATTTTTATAGTAAGCATATAACCCTTACTTCCAAAAACCATATCAAATCGCTTAAATTTCTCATATATTTCAAATAAGTATATTACTTGCTTTTTTATATTATATAATGAAATCTGGAGGTTTCGAAAGAATTAATATCACCTAAATAATAAACACATTTTAGTTAAAATAATTATTATAGGCATATATTTAATTAAATATGGATATCTACCAATAGATATATTTTTATAAATATAAAAAATTAAATTTTCAATACATTTCAATTCAATATGAACATTATAAAACTAATATACATACACATGTTTTTCTAATAAAAAAAAGATTCCAATTGATTTCATGTTTGATCTTTGTAATGGGCATCTTTGAGTATTTTAGCAAATTCAAATTTTACCCTTTCCCGCTCCGAACGTGGCATAGCTTTTAAACAGTCTACTAATGACAGACAGTATAATTCAATGGGATCATTATTAATGCTATTTGTGGTTGGCAAATGGTTTTTACGTTTTACACTATTTGTTAAAGTTGGATCGAGAGGCGAACAAGTTAAATGTCGTCTTAATGGTGATGCAGGTGGTAAAGGTCGTATGGTCACCTCAGAATATAGGTGTTTGTTATTACCATTACTTAAAATGTTTTGTGTTTCAATTTTGTTGATTGCAGCGTTTGTTAACATTGGAGTTAATAGAGGTGATGATCGACTCGAACCTGGTGAGTTTGTGGGTGATTTGGCAGATTTTGTATAATCATCGTTTTTCGGCAGATATTTTCGTATTGGTAATTCAGTTTTAAGTTGGGGTTTGTGATATTTATCAATTTTGTTTGCTGGTTTTTCAGCTTGTTGCGATTTATCAGGTTGGCTGTAAGGATCTTGTGGACTATTTTGTAAGGTGTCGTTCATGGGAGCCAAAAATGCAGAAATGTCTGGCATAAAATCATCAGTTTCATCATCACTTTGATCCAGTTCAATAACTTCATAAGTATTTTTAACAGATGTTAAATTGTCTGGATACATATAACTGTTACTGTCATCACTGAAACAAACAAAAATTGTTCATTAAAGTAATAATTCCAAATAATTCTTATTTTAAGATTTGATAAAACCTGTATTACTTACGAGCCATTAAAATTTTGTTTTGTTGGTGTAACACCATCTCTACGATAAGCTGTATACTTTAAAAAGGATAAATCTTCAGTAAATCTCCTTTTCCTAATATTTGTATTAACAGTGCCGGTTTCGAGACACTTCAGCTCTTGCAAATAATTATATCTTATATTTTTCCATTTTGTTTGTAAGAAGCGTGCTAAACGAAAATAATAATAATAATAATAATAATAATAATAATAATAATAATAATATAATATAAAGACTTAAACAAAGAAACAGTAAAAAACAACCCTTAATGTTTTACAGATGTCATACAAAAATATATGAAAAACTTACAGGGAGCTCCTAGTTCTTTAGCTATGTTATCCCATATTGCCATACGAACTGGAGTTCTTCGATAATGTGGATGACTTACATCATAAATAGCTGCATTTTCTTTAACCAGTTTAATCAGACGATCATCTAAAAATATAAAGTAAACATTTTAACAAAAGTTAAACCAAAAAGGACACCCTTCTATTTCTTATATCTAAACATTTGATTAAACATCCCTTATTAGAAAAAATGTTATTATTTATATTTTTTCATAAATGTTTCTTCTAACTTAACTTACCAAATTCTGGCCCATAACCTTCACGATCCATTTAAATAGTTCCTTTTGATAACCTAATTACTTTAACGAACTTGTAAAAGTAATATTTATTTAAAATTTGTTTTATTAAACTAATTAGTACATGGAAAGATATGTTAACAAATAGAAATATAACATCAATCAAAAACCACAAATCTATTGAATGAAGAACGTCGTAAACTATTGATTGATCCTGGTTAAGAATGAATGTTTCTTCGCATAGTTATTATATGAATGAATGTATGTAGATGTACGTATGTATATAGTATGAATAACATTTGTTGTTTATTCTGTATTTGTCTTGTCTATGTTTGACTTGGAGCAACTAGCATGTTTCACTACTTTTATCGTAATCATGTATGCGCATGACCTTTGTTTAGAATAGCTGGAAAAAGAATGCAAGAAAAATACGAATAAGGGTAAATAAAAGCAACTAACAGTATAATGAACAGATAAGACCGACTATTCAACACCCTATATCTACTTTCACATATAAGAGAGATTTACGTTTTTTAAGGTAAATTTCGGAATTAAGGGTTATATGGGGATTGTAGGATATTATGAACCAACATTATAGCAAAAAATTACAAGGTATTTCCTGATTATATAAATCTTAAATATGTTATGACAATACTAATTTTTATACCCTACACCACCGTAGATGGTTGGAGTATTATGCGTTTGTGCTTAGGTCTTTAACATACAGACATACGATGTCCATCCATCGTCTGTCCGCCCGGTTGTCTATGTAAACGTTGTGAACAGTTTAGGTACCTCCCTTAAAAATGTCCTTCCTGAAAGGGGTTTTAAACTCATAAAAGTCAAAAATATAAGCAAAAATTGACAAAAAAGTCTTATAATATTCTAAACTATTGTAGCTTCTTGTAGCTCTCTTCTACACACTTAAGAATAAATCGGAAAATCAAACTATACGTCGTTTATTAATTTTTCATTATTGCCATTTATAATAAAATAGTCGGGCTTGACTGACTATATCATTATTGCTTATTAATATTGATTTAATTAAAGAAATATATATCCAATTCGATTGGTGAAATAAAGAAAAATTAAAACTGAATAGTTTATTCCGTTATATATAATTATCCATTAAAAATCCTAAGACAAAAAGAAAGACCGACAATGTAAAGATTATAACGTTTAAAGATTTGTAATAGTAGGTTAAGACCGACTATATGATACCATACATAATTAAAAGTGTTATTCGGAAGTAATGGCAATATGAAATTATAAACCGATTCTATCAGAATTTGTTACGATGTTTTTTAGTTGTACAAGTCGTAAACATATAGAATATTATCACATTACTAACCTTTTTTGAAGTTAATGCACATTATAGTGGATCTGTATAGGAGATACGGTTATCTATGAGTTTTATGCTACCTAACATGGCCGATTTCAGCATAAGCTTCGTTCTTTATAAAAAATAATATATATCAAATTTCATTAAGATACATATTTCTATTTTGCAAACTGTAGAGTATCGAATAATTAACAAATTAACCATCGATTCACTATTTTTCGATTAATTATTTTTATTTCGATTAAAATAACTGATTTTTTAATATACAAATTTTAGAAAAATTTCAGAAATAAAAATTAATTTTTTTGTTTCAGATAAAATTAAAACTAAATTTTTCAATTATTATACACAACATTTAGATGGACATTGTTAAATTCGACTCGAAAATATAATATTAATATTTTGGAAATGAATAATACGAACACAATTTCTTAAAAGTTAAGCTGAAAGTGATGTTTGTAAGTTTTCCACATTTGTATTGGTATACAAACGTACTCATGTAATCCTTAAAATATGTTATGTTTACATTATATTTATGAATTAGTGTGTGTTTTTTGTTATTGCATTTTTAATATAAAACAGCAATAGTAAGTTGTTTGTGTGCTTGTGTATGTACAAGCACATTTTTGTTCTTTTACTATTTTTTTGTTTTCTTTTCATTTACATTTCGCAATTTTGAGCGAGTTAAAAAATAATCTTCTTTTTATTATTAATGAAATAAGTCTTTTTTCGATTTTATTTCGGGTAAAAAGATAAAATTTTAATCGAAAGAAGAGTTTTTATTTTTTAATTTTCGCAATAGAAGATTAAAAGTAAGATAATTTGAAAATAAAGATTTTGTTTTGCACAGTATGTAACCATTTTTAGAAGCTGCAATTTTTAAATGATAAATTTATAAGTTATTTCTAGTTGTTTTTTTAAATTATGGATGAGAACAATGATTATATATATTTTTTATAATAGGCAGTATAGGCTAGTGTAGCACCCTAACCTTATACTCAAATATATCTAAAATAATAGACATTACCAACCTGTCACTTTATTATTGCTTGCGAAAGATATTTTATTGAGCATAAAAATTAATAACATTTTATTGTAGCTTTAAATTTTTATATTTTATTTTTAATAATTATTAAGATCTTAAATAATATTTTTCCATTAATATTAAATTATTACTTTTACTTTAATTTTTTTCACATTTTTATATATAATATATATGAATAACATTTGTTGTTTATTCTGTATTTGTCTTGTCTATGTTTGACTTGGAGCAACTAGCATGTTTCACTACTTTTATCGTAATCATGTATGCGCATGACCTTTGTTTAGAATAGCTGGAAAAAGAATGCAAGAAAAATACGAATAAGGGTAAATAAAAGCAACTAACAGTATAATGAACAGATAAGACCGACTATTCAACACCCTATATCTACTTTCACATATAAGAGAGATTTACGTTTTTTAAGGTAAATTTCGGAATTAAGGGTTATATGGGGATTGTAGGATATTATGAACCAACATTATAGCAAAAAATTACAAGGTATTTCCTGATTATATAAATCTTAAATATGTTATGACAATACTAATTTTTATACCCTACACCACCGTAGATGGTTGGAGTATTATGCGTTTGTGCTTAGGTCTTTAACATACAGACATACGATGTCCATCCATCGTCTGTCCGCCCGGTTGTCTATGTAAACGTTGTGAACAGTTTAGGTACCTCCCTTAAAAATGTCCTTCCTGAAAGGGGTTTTAAACTCATAAAAGTCAAAAATATAAGCAAAAATTGACAAAAAAGTCTTATAATATTCTAAACTATTGTAGCTTCTTGTAGCTCTCTTCTACACACTTAAGAATAAATCGGAAAATCAAACTATACGTCGTTTATTAATTTTTCATTATTGCCATTTATAATAAAATAGTCGGGCTTGACTGACTATATCATTATTGCTTATTAATATTGATTTAATTAAAGAAATATATATCCAATTCGATTGGTGAAATAAAGAAAAATTAAAACTGAATAGTTTATTCCGTTATATATAATTATCCATTAAAAATCCTAAGACAAAAAGAAAGACCGACAATGTAAAGATTATAACGTTTAAAGATTTGTAATAGTAGGTTAAGACCGACTATATGATACCATACATAATTAAAAGTGTTATTCGGAAGTAATGGCAATATGAAATTATAAACCGATTCTATCAGAATTTGTTACGATGTTTTTTAGTTGTACAAGTCGTAAACATATAGAATATTATCACATTACTAACCTTTTTTGAAGTTAATGCACATTATAGTGGATCTGTATAGGAGATACGGTTATCTATGAGTTTTATGCTACCTAACATGGCCGATTTCAGCATAAGCTTCGTTCTTTATAAAAAATAATATATATCAAATTTCATTAAGATACATATTTCTATTTTGCAAACTGTAGAGTATCGAATAATTAACAAATTAACCATCGATTCACTATTTTTCGATTAATTATTTTTATTTCGATTAAAATAACTGATTTTTTAATATACAAATTTTAGAAAAATTTCAGAAATAAAAATTAATTTTTTTGTTTCAGATAAAATTAAAACTAAATTTTTCAATTATTATACACAACATTTAGATGGACATTGTTAAATTCGACTCGAAAATATAATATTAATATTTTGGAAATGAATAATACGAACACAATTTCTTAAAAGTTAAGCTGAAAGTGATGTTTGTAAGTTTTCCACATTTGTATTGGTATACAAACGTACTCATGTAATCCTTAAAATATGTTATGTTTACATTATATTTATGAATTAGTGTGTGTTTTTTGTTATTGCATTTTTAATATAAAACAGCAATAGTAAGTTGTTTGTGTGCTTGTGTATGTACAAGCACGTTTTTGTTCTTTTACTATTTTTTTGTTTTCTTTTCATTTACATTTCGCAATTTTGAGCGAGTTAAAAAATAATCTTCTTTTTATTATTAATGAAATAAGTCTTTTTTCGATTTTATTTCGGGTAAAAAGATAAAATTTTAATCGAAAGAAGAGTTTTTATTTTTTAATTTTCGCAATAGAAGATTAAAAGTAAGATAATTTGAAAATAAAGATTTTGTTTTGCACAGTATGTAACCATTTTTAGAAGCTGCAATTTTTAAATGATAAATTTATAAGTTATTTCTAGTTGTTTTTTTAAATTATGGATGAGAACAATGATTATATATATTTTTTATAATAGGCAGTATAGGCTAGTGTAGCACCCTAACCTTATACTCAAATATATCTAAAATAATAGACATTACCAACCTGTCACTTTATTATTGCTTGCGAAAGATATTTTATTGAGCATAAAAATTAATAACATTTTATTGTAGCTTTAAATTTTTATATTTTATTTTTAATAATTATTAAGATCTTAAATAATATTTTTCCATTAATATTAAATTATTACTTTTACTTTAATTTTTTTCACATTTTTATATATAATATATAGCATTAATTAAAATTAAAATTTATATGTTTAATTAAGATTTAAATTATAATTTCGAAGTGTAAATTTGTAATTCTTTAATTTTTTTTGAGAAATGAAATATATATATATATATATATATATATATATATATATATATATATATATATATATATATATATATATATATATATATATATATATATATATATATATATATATATATATATATATATATATATATATATATATACGATTTTTAAAGAGTTAGTTTTATTGAATATACGGAAAATTATTAATAAAAATAATATTTTTAACACGAAATTAACATAAAAATATTTTATTTATGTGTATATGTCAAATTAAATATTAAATTATACGAGAAGAGGAAAAAATAAACTATATACTTCACAGAATTTGAGAAGCTAAACTTAAAATTGAATGCAATGGTTTTGAGTTTATTTTGTATTTATTTTTTATAAGAATCCTAACATATTTTGTTATAGAATGTTTGTTTATAAAATGTTTCTGTTGATGTTTTATTGTTTTAAGATTTACTTTCACTTGTGTTAAAGAGCAACCTTTTGCAAATTTTAGAAACTTTAACTATATGTTTTGTAGAGAATTTTTATTATTTTAGACTATATAGATGATATAAATGAATTTTATGTTAAAAAGTGGGGAAGAGAAACAGATGAATTTAAAAATGAATCAATGGGTTGATATTTTTAATGTTCGGTTATGTTTTATATCGTAACTTGCGGTTGCTATCTGTATGTGTGTATTTCTTGTTGTGTACTGTTGCATAAATTAATGTTTGTTGCTAAATTTTGTTTTGTGGAAGGTAAAGAGAGAGTTCTTTTTACAAGGAGCTCAGACATTTATATTTTATTTTAAAAATGGTTTATCACCATCAACCTTCCCTTTTTATTGAACTGGGTGTTTCTGCTAAGCCTTTCACTTTGAGGCGGTCTGCTGTTTTTAGGAATGCAGGTAATTGTTCTTGTGACACATTCACTTCGCCAGCATACATAAACTCTAAAATTGCTTGCAGATGTATGTAGGAAACATCTTTAAGTATGATAATAGGATGTTTGGAGGGATTTTCCTAAAAAATAATATAAAAAGTATTGATTATTTTATAGTTTTATGATGAGAAAAATATCGCGAAAATGAAGATAATTAAATGCGATTTTATTGCTTTTTATTAATTAAAAGAGATTTACAAAACTATTAGCACAGCAAGCATATTATGTTTTATCTTAATTTTTTTTTTTGCCATTTTAACCAAATTTGAAAATTAAGTACAAACATAACTGGTTTGGCTAATACAAACACTTATTTTGCTAAGTATACAAAACATACTTTAAAAAGAATAATTTGTTAAAAAAATCATCAATTTGTCGAAGAAAAGTATTGGCACACACAGTCCTGCATGTTCATTATTATTTTTTTTTTTTTTTTTTTTTTTTTTTTTTAGAAAAGTAAACCAATTATATTTTGGAATCAGATGCTGTTGTTCTCCGAACTACCGTGTGGAGAAAGTCCAATACAAAATAAATGCGGCGGAGGTGGTGTAATGGTGTGGGACTATATATTATCTGCGGGTATCGTTGAGCTGGTTTTTATAGACAAAGTATTTGATAAAACCGTTTTAAATATTTTAAAAGAAAATTTGCGGAAAAGTTCAATTAACAAATTAGGTTCACATTTCAACAAGACGACTATCCAAAACAAAATTTACAACGTGGCTCATGGCCTACCGCATCAAACACAGTCTCCAGGCCTCAATCTAATTGAGTATTAGTGGTAAGAACTGGTCAGAAGGGTCAAGTCAATCTGATCTTCAAAAGGGGTTAAAGGAAAAATGAACAAAATTCGGGGTAGTTACAAGAAATAAGTCCATTCAATGCCAAAGCGTTTGGATGAAGTTATAAAGCAAAAAGGCTTGCCCACCAAGTATTAAAAAATTACATAAATATAGTATAAAATATGTTTTTACTAGTTAGTTCGGCAAATCGAATTAAGTATTATTTTAAATGCATTATAATTAATAAAAAATTGTTTTTGGAAAAAATCTACTTGCGTTACAATATTTGCTCGTGTGAAAAGTTTTTTAAATTGCCAAAAATTTAGAATAAAAAGAAATACACTTGCTGTAGCCATGTTAAAATTGTTCTACTATGACAATTAATTTCAATTCAGTTAATTTTCTTAAGAAGCTTTGTGTGGGACCAATGTTAAATATCGGACAGATCATAGAATTTGTTAAAATCATACAGATTCGTATAAAATATGTACATGCAAATTTCACAACAAATAAGATTTTTAAACCATTTTTAAGGAAAAGATGAAAGTTTTTCGGTTTATTATAAACGATATAGTTAATTCCGGATGAGAATATATATAAAATAACATTACCTCAAGCAAGGCCTTAAAGTACGGGCTACATGCTGACAACACCATTTTATGTGCTTTACATGTCTGTCCTTCACAAGCAAGAGTTACCTTAAAAAAAAATACAAAAATATTTTGTGAGTTAAATTTACATAAGGAAAATTTCAATATTGTATAAAAATTTTTAATATTATTGCAATGAATTATCATGTAAATTCAAATTCTTAATAAATAGGATACGTTATGAATTGATATTTTATTTTCTCATCATCATTTAAATTTACTGGCAAACATTATCCTTGTCCAAAATACTTACATCTGTGAAACTTTTTTCATCCCTTAAGTGCCGAAATGATGTCACCATATTCGTTTGAAAATCGTTCCATTTTAAAAAGAACTGTTGGTCGGACGACATCATTAAAAAGCTTTCTGATGATTTGTCTTTTAAAATTCTTAGAATTTTAGATTAATGTTTTTAAAAATCTAGTTTATATTTATCGTGTACTTGAATCACAATAAATATAATCAGATTTATCCTATTAAAGTGTTGTTGGTGATAGATGGATATTAAACCAAAGTTTATATCTGCTATTTTACAGAAAGTGGGTTCAAAATATCTTATAATGCAATAATAGAAGTTATGATCTTTGGTTACAACACTTTGGTTATTAAGAATCTCCACAGAAACAGCTGAAATGAAAAATAAGAAAGAGAGTAATGAAAATAAAATATTAATAAAACAACGTTATCTATTGGCAAGTTTTAAAATATTTATATATAAATTAAATACTCGAATATAAATTACTTTTGTACATCACAAAATAATGTTTGTTGTTTAGTTAAATTATTTAAAAATACAATGTAATGAGAATTGTTTAAAACACATACATAACTTCTAACAATAATTGTTTGTATAGTTGCATACATATATATTTATAAAGAAATAATATTTTACAATATCGTTTTTTGTTCAAGCTTCTAAAAATTTCTAGTATAGCGTGAGATACATTTAAATGTTTTCATTAAAAAGTGCAAAAATTTCCTTGAAAAGTGAGAGGTATTTTTACCTATTGTAGGTAAATCTTTGCAATTTTAAAAACATAAATTGATGAAATAAAATATAGAATTTTAGGCTTTTAAGAAATACAAAAAATAACAAGTTCACTTAAGACAGATTATGTAACTCCCTACAAGATGACGCAGCCATGAAAACCATCTATTGATGTGTATGGCATAAAAATGTCAGTAGCGCGAAAATATTAATATTCTAATTTTTAAAGAAATAGATACGTAAAAATAGCTATTAAAAAAATAGAATAGTCGGTTCACATTTTTGAGACTTATCCACTTTAAAGTTATTTTCGGGTCTGTGTGGGAGGCACGGTCAATTGCGCACAGTTAATACAAAATCTGGCATGTTGATTTGGGCTGATACAAAACCTATTTATATCATATATATAATTAAAATATCTTCATATCTGTGAGTTACATGAGGCCAGAACTCCATTCCGTCTGGATATTTTATAGGGGGTAATATGGGAGCTACAAAAATTTTGAACCAACAATCGTATAATTTTACACATTGCTTTATATTTATCATAAATTGACTAATTATTATTACAATACCAATGTATATGTGAGATTTTTAGCCTTAAAAGTTATATGGGAAATAATGGACAGACCAAAACATATTTTTGCACATCGTTTTAGAATATTAAAAGACTTACTTGTGCAGAAATCTCTATATTTAAGACTATTATGAGCTTAAAAAAACATTCCGGGAGGAATAAATAGGAAAATTATAATGTGTACAAAATTTCATCCTGATGTTTCAAAAATGGTGACCTGTAGATTGTTTATAACATTTATATGGACAACCAGCCTGACATACAAACGGACACTATTTTATCTGCATGTTACAAACATCAACAAACGCAAACCACCTTCGTTGGTGTATAGTATAAACAATAATAAACAAGTGCAGTCAATATTATTAACAAGAGAAAAAAAAAACAAAAACAAAAGAAACAACATTTTTTCAGTATCAAAAAAATCTTCTGTTATAATAGTTAAAAAATATTAAAAATATAATATCTGTTTAAATTAAATTACAAATCATTGTAAAATTAATGTTATAAGAAAAACTGTAAAAAATAATATGCAAGTTTAATTAAAATATTTTAACATAAAAGAATATTTTAGAAAGAAAAATATTGTAAAGTTTTACTGATTTTAAGAATTATAATATTAAGTAATTATTCATATCATTCATGTTTCATGTCTTTAAATGATATACAATAAAGTGCCAAAATAATTGAAAGAAAAAAAACTGTTTTTTTTTTATCAGAATGAAACTCTTAAATAATGCAAATACCTAACAAATAAGTGAAAAAAAAAAAAAAAAAAAAAAATTAGGAAGGATAGGATCATCAGGAGTGCATTCGAGGAAAACATAATTTGTATTTTAAACACTCCACCATATGTGGTGGAGTGTTTAAAATACAAATTATGTTGTAAAAACGAATATATATATATATATATATATATATATATATATATATATATATATATATATATATATATATATATATATATATATATATATATGCATATGGTGAAGGGTATTACACAGTTGGTACAGCGGAATATAGCATTTTTACTTGTTTTTAATTGCTTGTAAAATAAAATTTTATTAATTCTTATAGTTTTATTAATTTTTCTTCAAAACATTGCAAAAAATCAATATTCCAAAAATCCATTTGTAAAAACGAATATCCTAAAAACAATATAAAAAATAAAAAAAAAATTCTTGAAGACGTATTTACACCCACAGTAGTAAACAAATACTAATAAAAACAGGATTATAGGAAAATATACAAATAACAATAACATTTCTCAATTTACTCTCAATAAACAATTCTGCATATTTTGCAACACGTTCACTGCAAAATACCAAATGGCATTACTTCACATTTAAACAAATCTAAATAAAAATGTAAGTACACACATGTATACGTTAGTACATTGAAATATTGTAAACGTAATTTATTCATACATATGAACATTCATACGATTTTACATGTAAGTATAAATATCAGAGATGGCAATTTGTTTCAAAATAATAATGACATAAATCCCTTTCCGTCCTATTTTATAGAAAACATATAATAAAAAATCTCACTAAATTTTAATAATTTCGGAAATGATTTTAAAGTCTTTATTACGCATTTGACGGTTACCATGGACTTACATGCACACGAATAAAATATTGAAATAATTGCAAAATATTGCAGATATTGCAAAATAATGAAATAATTGCAAATGAAAAGATAATTATAAGAAAATTTAAAGATTAATGAATTTAGATATTAATTATAATTTGATGCTATGATGCTTTTTAAACCTCGACTTAGTACATTTTTATGTACATACCTACGTATGTATTTACTTTTTATAATACTCTGCTAACATAAACCACTTACATTTCTAGAAAAACAACTTCTTTTTGTTGATTCAAAGTAGAAATTATGTTTTTTAGGTCGCCTTGGACTCATTAACTTTTATTGTAGGTACTTATTAAAAACAAGTTGCCATATTTTTGTATACATTTTCTATTTTATTTACCTTTTTACAAATAAATTATAAGTTTAATCTACAAAAATTTTACATAGATTTTATGTAATATTTACATGCTTATACTATGTTAATTTTTTATATTATAAAATTTTTGTAGTATAATTAATAATTAATTATAAAAGAGGAAAGAAAATATGATTATTAAAGTCTGGTAAATTTAAAATCTTAAACGTAAATAAAGATGATCTCTTGTTCTCTTTCTCTCTTATTTGGAGCTCCTTTTTTCTAATGAAAATACTTTTTTTGCGTACGTACTCCAAATTACAAAAAAGAAATATATACACACACACGTACACGTTCACTTGTTTTACTGTTTTTTGTTAATAATAAAGTACACCAACAAAAAATAAAACATCATACAAGAAAGAAAACGGTTCATTCTTTCGCAATACATTCAAAAATATTTAGTTTTAAAATTTCGATTTTCTTTATAATTCTTACCTTTCTAATATATAGATTTCTAAATTCTATTCCTTTTTGTTACTTGCATTCGTTTACCTCTAAATGCACACTAATACCACTATAATTTTCTTTTTCTAAGAAAAATTTCACTGTACTTTTTTCACACCGTTTTACCGTCTGCTTCTTTCTTATTCTCCAATTCTTTCACTCGAAATTTCTTTTGTTTCCTTTGACAAAGAAACTTTTTTATTTCACAATTTTTCGAGTATTTCTTTTAATTATTTAGATTTTGAACTGATTTAAGCACTTTTTAGGTTTTTTAAATTTTAATTTTTTATTGTAAAAAAATAATTGTTCCGTAAATACTTCGTTCCGGCTCTTACAGCTTGCTGGAGAAAAACAAAATGAAAGTCGTTTATTGAATTCGCTCAAATTAGAGGTGTTTTACACTACGCGGCATGACACGCAAAACAGTCTTTATGTTCTTTTTTAGTCATGCTTCGTAATCTCGTTCGAGTTTACACTTGGCGTTTTTTCTGCTGCATTTCTTTCGATCAGTAATAATGAAGTATCAGAAGCGAATACTAGGAATTGACAAAGAATTAACAATTATCAAAGAACAAAATTGCGCTCTTCTTAAACTATTAACAAAGATGTACAATTTGTTCGATTGGACTAAATGTGGCGACGTTAAACATTACTTTTTGTTTTTTATTCCTGTTGCATTTTAGAGTATGACAAGAAAATAACTTTTCCATTTCTATTGAACAGCATTAGCTATTCATTTATTATAGGGAGTTACAAATTATGATAAAAAAAATAACAAAATTATTTCAAAAATTTTTCATCTGCTATAATGAATAAACATTTCCCAAATCGTTTTAACATCGTTTATGATCAAAAAAACGAATGTTTTAAGTACCTACCTTACCAAGTCGTAAAATGCGATTCTTCCCTTATATAAATAGTAGAAACTTAGGTGGTCGGATCCGAGGTGCCAAATGTGAATACTAAAGGATTATGTCGGATTCAAAAACTATGAAAGGATCAAATGTAGCCGGTCTCAAATCATGAACAACAATATATAATTTGTTCCAATCTGATATAGAATGGCGGCGCTATATACAACAAACGAAAAGAACAGCATTTTGAGGCGTGGCAAAAAGATATTATTTTCATTTCTGAAAACAGCGTCAATTATTCTTCATATTTTGTGACTCACCCGAATAGATATGTGAATGTAGTTGCAAAACTATTTACCTTATTATACTATCATGTTTATGAGTGAAACTTTTGCTCAATATCAGCTGTACATTTAGGGAAGTATTATAATATTTTAAATCTTACAAAAATGTTTAAAATGAATATAAATTATTTCAAATGTAATTTAACGATATATACAAAACTGTTATCACGTTTTCTATCTACGGAATTAAGTGGAAAATCTTCAAAATTAAGCTTGCGTCAAAAATCTTGGTTGAATTTTCAACAAAGATATGAAAAATATCAACACATTTTATACAGTTCGCACTTGGAAATGCAGGATGAACATATGAGCTATGGCTTAAGGAGATCATTGCAAAATAAAATGAAGAAAGAGTACCGTTATCGTAAAGACCAAAAAATCTTAAACCAGCATGTATCCGAAGTACCACATGATTGGATGGAGGATTATGAGTATTATAATTGGGAATATAAAGAGGCGAATGGTTTAAAACATGATAAATTAGGAACAAGTGATCCAAATATTCCACCTTCAAAAGTACCATGTAATGGATGTGGAGCCGAATTACATTGTTCTCAACATTCGAAACCAGGTAATTAAATATGAGTTATGAAAAATGTATAATACGATCACCAAATTCAGTTCATTTTTCAGTTCAATTCAATCCAGTTCAAGTTCACCAAACATTTTCATTTTTTGTTCAAGAAAGATTTATTATTAAAAAAATAATAAATAAATTAATGAATTAATTTATTAATGAAAATGTTTTAGCACGAAAACTTAAAGTTATTTTTAAGTAAATTAAATTAGTATTCTATTTGAACAAATGTTACCCACAAAATAATATTATCTTTTATTCCATTTTCTTAAAGGATTTTTGCCCGTAGAAATTTTCCAAGGGAGAACAGAAAAAGAACTAAAATCTTTAATATGTCAAAGATGTCATTTTCTTAAAATCTATAATGTTGCCTTGGACATTGAAGTTTCTCCTGAAACATATATCGAAACAATATCAGCTATTAAAGACCAGTTTGCTTTAGCAATTGTTATGGTTGATCTTTTAGACTTTCCTTGTTCTATATGGCCAGGTATACACAACCTATTGGGATATAAACGACCGATATTTATTGTCGGTAATAAAGTTGATCTTTTACCCCGAGACTGTAACAGCTATTTGGATCATATAAAATTATGTTTGAAGGAGGAAATCATTAAATCTGGTTTCGATCGTCTAAATGTTAAGCATATAAGTCTAATTTCTGCAAAGACTGGCTATGGCATAGAAGAACTCATCACGCAGTTGCAAAAAATATGGGCTTACAAAGGAGATGTATATCTAGTGGGTTGTACAAATGTTGGTAAAAGTTCGTTATTTAACGTTCTCTTAAATTCAGACTATTGCCGTCCGGAAGCAGAGGATTTAATACCGAAAGCGACAACCTGCCCTTGGCCTGGTACGACGTTGAAGATGCTAAAGTTTCCTATACATAGACCATCAGAAATTCGAGTATATGAGCGTTTTAAAAGATTAAATTCCGAAAAATTTCTGAAAGCTGAAAGGGAAAAATTGCGTTTCGAAAATGCACGAAAAACTGGTAATATAACAGATGTTGTACCAATGGGTATAATAGAACGTACATTAATAAAAACCCCCAAAGAAAGCGGCGATATGTTTGCAATGAGTAAAGGATCTCAACCGATTACAACATTCAATGAGCGCAGTAAAGAATACGAAAAAGCGAAATGGCTCTATGATACTCCGGGTGTTTTACATCCTCAACAAATAACCAACTTACTCACATCACAAGAATTACAACAAATACAACCGAAACATATGATTTCGCCACGTTCCTATCGTCTTAAGACTGGTTTGAGTTTACTTGTTGGCGGCTTAGGGAGATTGGATTTTATAAAAAGTGATACAGAAGAATTGAATTGGGTGCAAATTTTTTTATTTGCCTCTTTTGAACTGCCAACAATGATTGTGGAAACTGAACATGCTTTCGAAATCTATCAAAAATATTTAAATACACCTTTGCTAAAAGTCCCCTTTGGTAATGAGGATCGCTTAGGAAAATGGCCGGGTTTAGAATGTTATCCGGAAGATTTAATAATAAAAGGTTATGTTTTAAAACCTAAATTAAAAGAACATAACTGTTCGGGTGACATAACATTATCATCATGTGGTTGGGTGGGTTTACGTGTACCAGTAGATGTAGAATGTGTCTTTCGAGCTTGGACACCACATGCAAAAGGCATATATTTAAGAACAACATCTGTAGTGCCATATGCTGAACGGTTAATTGGTAAGAGAATTCGAAATTCTTTAGCTTATAACACTTCAAAACCTTTTGTTTTTAAAAAGTAATATTTTTCAGAATAAAAAAGTTGAATTGTTTTTTATCTAATTAGTATTCTTCTCCCCACTATGAAATGTTAAAAACCAGTGCTATTAAATATTCTATTAATCAAGACAAATTTGTTCCTTAATTCTGTTAAAGAATATTATGCCAGACAGATCCACGGTTTAAGATAATTTTCTTAAAAGTTCCTTTTTCAAGATTTTTAAGTCTATTCTTTCTCAGAATTATTAAATAACTACCAATTCTATTAAAAAACAATGATTGCCAAAGATTACAACCATTATTTTTATAAACAGAAGGTAATATAGACTTATAATATCCTAAAGACTTATAGTTGTCAAAAGCAAGTGCCGTTGATGAAATATGTAAAAAGCATAGTATAAATCAGAGTATAAATAAGAAAGTAGTTTCAATATTAACAAAAATAAGGGGTTTTGACATCTTGGTTAAAAATCGTGCTACCATATATACTTAAATAAATCCGTTGTGATAAAAAAATTAAAATAATTTGTAGAAATAAAAAATATGCCCAGACATGTATGTTAAATTTACTTATTCTTTCCAGCTGTTACAACAAAAACAACAAAAGAAACAAATTGCATAAAAATAGCTAAAAATTATTTTTGTTGCATAATTTGACGGTATTTCTGCTTTCGTTGTTAGGTGATCATTTTTTGGAATGTGGTTTAAAAAAATATTTGAACAAGTAAATGATTCTGATATACTGAGCATTGGAAAATGTATTCATGAACATTGTTTGAACAACGTTTACAGAACAGAGATGTTTTCAAAATTTATCCAATATCTAAACCGAAAATTTGAAATTATCTGGTCAAAACTGCCTGGAAATATCAGAGTTTCATAAATATTGTACTTTTTGTTTTGCCACAGTTGTAAAATCTAGTACCTGTGTGTACAAACGGTGTTCCACGAATGAAAAAAAGTTGACAGTTCTATAAAATAAAAAAACAAAGGCAAAAAATCCTGCAATTTTTTTCTCTTATAATTAATGTTAAATTTGTGAAATATTAAAATAAAATTCATTGAAAATTGTATGTGAATACATTATAAGAATAAAAGTTAAGATGATTAAATATATTTTTGATTGGAGGAAAACAAAATTCCAATAGAAATAAAAATCAGGGGTTGACTACACACACTCTCAAATACATATACAGGCAACCGACGAAGTAAAACAACAATACATACAATAAATATATAGTAGAAGAAAAATTGGTTTAATTTTTTAAGGATCATCCATTCATGTAAATTAAGCCAGATATATTAGAATTAAGAAAGTAAAAGAAAAAAGTTTTGTTAATTCGAAGATCTGCAGTAAAGTGGAAGAAAAAATGGAACAAAATGCAAATGATCCATTTGCTTCGGAGAATAGTGGAACTGCTAGATTTGTTGGCGGAGGAGTGGTAAGTGGAGACCACTCCCTTGATAATGGTGCTATAGCTGGGGCCTCAGTTATTGTTAGCAGCAATACAGTAGGCACTGTAAATGCTGGTCACGAATTTCAAACAATGAAGCCGGGCGCCGGGGCCAATTTTAAGCAAGTGGGCCGCACCGAAATACCTCACAGTGAGTTAGTGAAAATGTTGTATTACCTTGAAGGTGAACTGCAGGCTCGAGACGTTGTAATAGCAGCCTTACGTAACGAGCGTGTTAAGCAGTACATTTCGCAACTAAAAACAAAACGGCTCCAACCGAGTGATCCTCATGTTGCAATTTTTCGTGATAAAGTTGCATTGTCGGGCAACCTTATATCGAGGGAATCTTCTACACAGGCTGCCCAAGCAGAGATGGAAGTAAGACAAATAATAGAGCAACAAATGGAACAACTCTATCAAATGGTGAACAAACAAAGAGCAACTCACCTTAGAATGGTCAACATCTTAACAGAGTCTTTAGAGAACAATCAACGTATGCTGCAAGAATTAGAAGATGAGAAAAGAAAACACGAACACGATACAGCTCAAGGAGACGATATTACTTATGGATTGGAAATGGAGCGAACAAAGTTAAGGCAGGAGTTGGAAGAAGAAAGAGCTCAAGTGAAAAAACTCGAAAAGGATTTAAAAAAATTGCAAGAAACTTTGGATTTTGAAAGAAATCGTCAAAAGCAAATTGTTTTATTGCTTATAGCGGAAAGGAAAAAGATTATGATGAAGTACATAGAGGAGGGTGGGTTACTTCCGACAATTTAGAATGAATTAGAAAATAATAAATTTTTACTGTTTGTATATGTAGGCAAGCGTTCAGAAGATTTGGCCCAAATCTTAGCTGAGGAAAAGCAACGCTCTGATAATATCGCTGAGGGTTTGGAAGAAGAAAGTAAAAAATCTTTACGCATGGAAGAAGAATTGGAAAAACAAGCAGCAGCTTCGGAACAAGAACGTAAACTTATTAAAGCTAACCTTGCTAAAGAGGAGTTAAGGTAAATTTAGATTAAATATAAATTTAATTATAGAGAACTCCTTCCTTTCAATAAACATTTTCAGAGTAAAAGAACTTGAACAAGAACTTATGACTTTAAGAGCAGAAAATGAGGCTTTAAAAAAACATCAGCTACAGCAAAATGCCTCTGCAAGCAGCTCTACTGCTTCCAAAGCTAGAGCTTTTACTGGTAAGTTCTAAACTTTTCCAATATAAAATTTTCAACAACAGCTTTAATATTACTTTTTTATCTTTAGTATATTTCTATATGATTTTATTTTAAATTTTTAATTTTCTTTAATACAGAGATATTTTGTTAGAATAAAAAAATAAAACAAAATTCAAGACTTTGAAAACAAAATTTTTAAAACAATAATCCTTAATTAAAATCTCCTTCTTATGCTTCTCCACCTTCTTTTTCCTAAAAATAAAAATCTCTAAAATAAATAATAAATATAAACTACTACATAATACAACAATTATAAAAGATATCTGAAATATGTATAAAAAACAAGGTGATTTTTATTTATTAAATTTGTATTTTGTTTTCGTTTCTGTTTTTCTTTCTTTAAATTTTATGTTCATTTCCCTGTGTTTTCTAATCTTTTTCTATCGAATTAAAATGCACATTTTCATACCTATACTATTTATGAATGTTATGTGTAGAGGGAAATAGTTAACATTTGTTATTTATATAATGAAATACAGATTTTGACTGTTCCTTCTTTGACATTATTGTTCAATTACGCACTTACTTATTTACATCATTTACAAACAGCGAAGTTATGAACGTACAATAAATCAATTGAATACTTTTTAAATATAAAAATACTTTTAATATAAAAATATTGAATAATTAATATAAAAAATATAAAAAAAGTAGAATAGAAATACGTTTTCTTAAATTGAGTTTCTTTTAAATAATTTTTTATTTTCTCTTTTCGATATTACATTTCTTATTGTTCATAACTTTTGCTGAGCATTTGTATATTTTATCTGACTTATTATCTGTATGTAGTTATAAATATTTCATAGATTTCTACTTTTTTCATTTAGTTCTTTTATCTTTTCTATTCTGGTTCCAAATTTTCTCTTATTAGTTAATATTTTTACATAAACATGGTTAAAACAAAAAATGCTTTAAAAAATGTTTCAGAAGATGGATGTACTACACCAATGGTGAATATAGCTAAAATTGTGCAACCTACGGCAACTGTAAGTAGTGTCCCTGTATCTGGACCCACAACTGGTATAGCTCTTTCTCTTACACCAACAATAAATTTACGTACGGGTATAGCAACAGCTCCTACAAACCTGACACCATTACCTCAAATAGCAACTGCTGCAGCATTAGCTACAGTTGGGAATGTTGATGTTACAGCTCTCAACAATGCAGGAACTGCAGCACCTGGTACTGTGCTAGCTCCGATAACTTCTGTAACTGTTGCACAAAAGGCACAAACAGCTGCAGCTCCTTCATCGCCATCTCCAGCTAAAATGCAACCAACCGCAACAATACAGCGTGCTCCCGGTGGTAAATATTCGGCATTAGCTGCTGCTGCAGCGGCAAGCCACTCACTTGACCAAGCTCCATCACCTCACCCCATACCCATAGCGGTACCACCGGTCACTGTGCCACCAGCTGGTGCCAGAGGTGCCCCTCCACCCATACCTCCTAACAAACCTATAGTACCACCAAAGCGAGAACCTTCGTTATCCCGGTTGGGTTCCATAACTGGTGCTGCAAGTGTAGCGGCTGTCGCCTCATCAGCTGCTGCTTCCGTTAACAATACAAAAAATTAATAAAAGTCTCTATTATTTAATTACTTTAAGTAATATTTAAAATATGAATCTATATACTAATTAAACGTTAAAACAATAATACTCTCAAATTACTTTATACATAAAAAATATTACAAAACGACAAATGATATTCCATGGTAAAAGTAATCTCGAAATTATTATTACTATAAAAAATAGTTAATATTTTGTTTCTTCATAACGATTTCCAATTAAAAGGAAAAAAAAACAAGAATTTTGATTAAAGTATTATCTTCTCATCCACTAACATAAATTCAATATCTAACCAAATTTTGGGTAAAACTAAAAATTAATGATTAAATGCAAAATTAAAATAAAATATATATTAAAATATACATAAAACAGCTAATTTATAAGAATAATATATCCTTTTTAAGATGTTTATTTTCTTTTTAAACGTAAGCTGCCTAAATAAATGATGCTAGTTTCGTTTGAATTACATAGATATATATGTAAAAGATAACTTACCTAAACATATAAAAACGTTATAAAAATAAAAGAAAAAATAGTAATAAAACAAAACAATAAACAGATGTTAATTTATAATGACGGCTTAAAATATAATTTAATAATGTGATCGATAAAGTTTTGACTATAATTTAAATAATTCGATTGCGTTTATTTTATTTTATTATAAAAAAATTCATTTATTTCAGACAACATAAATTAGCTGAACAAATTGATACAATTTCCTAAAAGTGTATAGACACATATAAAAAAATATATAATTAAAAAATAAAATCATTTAAAATAGTCGCAACATGTTTAGGAAAAAAAATAAATAAATAATATTAACAAGTTTAATTTTATTTAGAATATATTGGAATGGTTATTGCGTTGGTAGAATCTTTAATAAAAGTAAACCATAGAAGTACATGTTAAATTACACAATTTATTGAAGAAAAAAGCAAAATGGTAAAATTACAAAAGAGAACAACTATTATTAATAAAACCTTACATTAAATAAAGTTAATATATTCAACCAATCATAGTGTTTTCAATAATAATCGCTCGTGAAAGATTACGAGCACAAGCCAAACGCAATAAATTTATGATTTCTTCAATATTTTCGATACGATAATCCTTGAGTATATTAACAGGTTCCTAAAAATGAAAGCATATATTATAAATATGATTATAATAAAATTAATAGATAAATAGATAATTACATCTGGAAATTTTTCCAACATTTTCTTTTTCTTTTCAATTAGTGGTACTAATTCTGATTCCAGATGATTTAAAATAGCAGTGGTTTCTTTTGATAGAATTTTAGGATCTTTCGACTCTAATAGCGGTATGGTATCTATTAATAATGAGGGCCAAAAGCTATAAAACACATTATTCAAATATTTCGAAATACATATAATAATCATAAGTCTTACTATTCTGGAGTAATTTTCGATTCTAATAAATTTACTAGTAATTCTGCTGCTGGTAAAAAATCTCTTTTACGATAAAATTGATAAAAATCAAAATATTTCACTAAAAACACCAGCCTTGGGGAAATAAACATTCTAGCACCAATGTTTGCTATAACATCCGGACATAACATGTCTCCAGTTAGAGAGTAATGCTAATAAAATATTTAATAATTTATTTTCCAGTTCTTTTTGCTATAAATTACCTTTAAAAGAAAATCGGCTATCGATGTAACATACAAGGTATCCTTAGATCTTATAGCCCATTCTAGTGCATTTCCATAACGTTGAGCATCTAAAGATTTTTTTGCTTGAACTTTGCAAATTTCTTGTTCAGCATTTATAAAATTTTTCTTCACACAAACTTCCAAAATCTTTAAAGCTTGTTTTTCAGTTTTTATTGGAATTTTTGTTAAACACAACTCCAAAGCTGGTAAACCTATTGAGAAAATTAGTAAATGATATCAATCATCGATTGGCATAATCCTACTTACCTTCTTCCGAACAAAATTGTAAATAATCCATTCCCAGCTGCCATAAGGAGTTTCTAGACATTAAACAGCTTCCAAATTCAAATAATAGGGAATCGCGCAATAGAATGCAATCACTAAAAATTATATAAAATGTAATTGGATATTTCATTAAAAAAAAAAAAAAAAAAACAAAAAACAGTTCTTAGCGTATATGAATACAAACTTTGCTTGGTGATCTCCTACTACTTGAAGTTGACCGCAATTATATAGTAAATCTGTGAGGTGTGTTACAAACCATTGGTTGTCTCCCATTAATTGTATGGCGTGTATAACCTGGTGCATTTCATTTTCCATCAACGATAGTATTACTTTATCCAAATGCTTCAGTTTTGCCTCTTCACCGTGCTGGGTCTTAGAACGAGCCCATCGATCTAACCAAGAGTTGGCTTCTGTGCCCAATTCAAAGTGTTTGCATGCTGGATTCGTGTAAAATAAATAACCAGGTAGGAATTCATACCAGTATTCGGACAGTTCTATTTGAGTATTCCATACAGATGTGTTACCAGTCACTAGCTGTACTAGTTCCTCTAAACATGGTTCAATACTTAAAATATTTGCACTCAATTTACGTTCAGTATCTGTAAGCCAATATTGCCACTGAGATCGGAACTTCTGTATTGAAAAGCCGCCGTAAACCTTTAAAAGTACACAATAATAAACAAAAGAAAAAACATAAACATATAAACATTATACTCACATTGTAAGTGGGCATCGCTTTAAAAATTTGCTCGGCCATTTTAAAGGCAGCACTTTCTGCCTGAGGATGTAATTGTAATATAGCTCTAGCTACATCAACTTGACCCTGCATTATTAAACCTTTAAGAGCTGGCCAGTATTCTTCACTGTCAATAGCATCACGACCCAATAATAGTAAATCGGTTGCCATTCTCTCCGCGGTGGGAAAATGAAATCTTACCCATTCAAGCAATTGTGGCACTATAACATTTGAAGATGTCTGATCCAAAAACAATATTTCACTTAAATGCCAAATACATTCAATTGAATAAAATATCGATATAAAAAGCTGATACATTTCATATTTCTCCGGCGCCTCGATTTCTGCATTTCCGGCCGCATCTTGTAATTTTTCTAAACAAGCTCTTATTATGCTACGATACGTTCTGGATATTTTTGTATAATCTACCTTGGAACCTTTTTATTGAGTGATTGTACAGCTACAAATGTGGAGTTGGCCTCTGCTATAAGACTTCTTAAAATGGGATTGTCGAAAATAAATTCTGGCTGTAACAGATGTATGTTAACCGGGTCCTTGCCAGCATATTCTGTAGGCTGATCTCGTGTACTTGCGGTAATGGGATGAAATGCATTTAATGATATTTTACTATTATTAACAAACTGACCCGCTAATGTATTGCCGTAGCGCGTGCTTAATGCGTCGACTATACCCTAAAAAGTAAATTTATATCACAATAACCGTGCATATGTAAGTAGACGATTACTATACTTACAAAAATCGCCATTTTGCTATCATCCATTATTTCTAAGAAAATAAACAAAAAAACTTTGCAAAATAAACTTCAGAAGCAAACAAACCAATCGAATAGAATAGATTTTACAAATAGAAACACCATTCGTTGCAGAAGTGCTACCAACTTTCTGGAATGATTAAAAATGCAACTCTGTTCGCTGACAGAGCTCCCTATGTATAATAAATATAAGTGCGTGGTAATTGCTTTTCGTCAGACTTTGAAATTTAAAAAAAAGTTATTACATTTCACAGATTTAACTGATTAACTATATATATATATATATATATATATATATATATATATATATATATATATATATATATATATATATATATATATATATATATATATATATATATATATATATTTATTAAAGCATAATTTTCTTACTGTTATTCCACTTTCACACAAAATCGATCTTAAGCGAATTGAAATTTCTAAAAATAATTATTTCTTGTGTTCAAAGGTTCAAGTGAGCTTGATTAAGAAATTAAAAGAACTGAAAACTCTAATTTTAGTGCTTCATATATAAACATAAACATTTTATAAAATGTTAATAATTAAAATTTATTTTTCAAAAGACTCAAGGAAACCAATTTCAATTAATTTTTTGGGCAATGGATATTTTTGTTGGTCTACAAATCTAATAAATATATCCTCATACTGTGATACAACTTTAACATCCATAGTTTTGTTAAGAATCAATTCACTTAGTATTTCAAGGGCAGTATTGCGTTCCTCCTTCGAAAGTGACAACTTTTCACGGACCCCTTCTATACGACATAAAATAGCTTGATAGGGTAAGTGAGCCTTATTATTATCAATCATTGCTAAGTTATGCAAATGTGTCATCTGATAATTACCATAATCAATATATAAAATGTTAAACATTGTATATTCATCATCATGAGACATAACTTTTGCTCTATACCATAAACCATCAATATATCGTGCTAGAACTAATTCAAACATGTACGGTGGTTTTTTATATAATTTCCATGAGGGAATGTCTTCATCATTCCACACAAGTGGAATAAAGGGCTTGTCGTGATCATTAATTTGAGCATAAAATCTATCTAATCTTCCAACATATGTAGGAGTTATGCTTATTATGCTATCTGTTGGAAAAATCGAGGTCGGGTGTCTATAGTCTGTTTTAGAGGTTGATGGTATCACATCCTTAGTCCAACCATGCGGTTGTTGTTGGATATGCAGCAATTTACAGTTAGCTCCTTTAAAACAGGCTCCGGTTTTTGTATCGTAGAAGCGGCAAATATGTTTATCGTCTGTAGGATCGTATCCCATAATAGCTTTCATTACGTTGCTAGTGTTAAGAGGTTCTTCATTAAGCGTTTCTATTTCAACTTTGCTCAGAGGTTTGTGATTCACTTTTGGCATTTTATGAGCTAAAGAAAGATTTTTAAAGTTACTTAATTTTATGTTATTTGCTATGAAAGATTTTTTTGATTTGTCAACAAACTCTACTTGCAAGTAATTATCAAATGTCGCCAAAATTTTCAGTTCACAAAATTCATATTCTAAGGCTTTCAATTTCTCCTCCAATTCTTGTTGGGTAATAAAAGGATTTTTATTATGTGTACTTAATTGACAAAGTATTGCTTGAGCTGGTATAGCTTTTTGATCTTTCGTTAGTTTATACAAGATATTTTTTTCATCATTCGATTTAAAATACAGTATTTCTCCTATATCCAATATATAGCAAGGCCAAACTTTTTCACACATTTCCTCATCATACAAAAGATGTGGACTCAGCACAGCTCGAAATATATTTTTATCCAATACATAACCGAATATCTCATTTGGTACTGGTGGGTTAAAATACTGACGTAATTCCAATGATTTCGATAAATCCGCAATAGCACCAATATATGTAGAGGACATATCCAATATGTAAAAAGACAAGTCCTTTAAATTTTTAATATAACATACTTTTCCATTTACTATTGCATTTTTTTCATACATTTTTCTTAAATTTAATTTTGGATAAACGAACTCCTCACCAGCATCTAAAGTTGTCTCAAATTCTTCTGCAGGATATAAATGACCAGTTTTCATTTTACTTTGTATTTCATTCTTTTGTATCATTTTAGAAAACAAACATTGCATTTCCTTTAGTTTCCTATTGTGCATGTAGATTTGAAGATTAAACTTTCTGGCGAAATCCATAATGTCCGTGATATTAGTTACAAAACTATCATATTCTTTCAGGATGCAATTGTTATTTTTCCAAATTTGTTTTATCTTTTCCGTCAATTGCATCATATGGGATGAATACTGCTCGGAGTTCTTCTGCGCCCGATCCAATTCATTTAAACAAATTTTTTGCAACTGGCAAAGTTGATCCAATCTCTCCGTCATTTTTATTTATTAAAATAAATAATTTTATCATGGTTGAATTACGAGGTAAACATATGTTTTTTAGGTTGTTTACAAGTAGTGATGTCAGATGGTGGAAATTGTTACTTAAAGAGGGAAAAAGTTAGGGGAATTTTTATAACCTCCACCACTTCAAAATTAAAAAAAATTATCAAAATCGGTTCAGTTGAAAAAAGTTATAGCCAAAATTATAACTTATCTTATGACTCATTAATTGTTTCTGTGTTATATTTAATAAAAATATTTATTATTGTATACGTTGTGAGCGGGTAGTGAAGTTTCGGCATAGCCGAATATTGCATTCTTATGATATGATGATATTTTACTTACTTCCGAAAAATATTTGATATGGAACAATCTTAGGGCGAAAATGTGCAATTTTTATAGTTTTTACTTTGATTAATATCGTAACGATATAATGTTTCTTTAACATCCACAAAAACATATACATTTTTATTTGTATGTACCATTTCTAATTTTTATTAAACATAAAAATATTATTATAAGAAATAAAAGTTTTATAAAGAGGACAAAAAAGAAATCAGAAGGATTTTGCGGTTTCTATTCTTGTTGAGTATACCTTGTAAAAGAAGTTAAACAAGTAAGAATGCCTTATTTGGCCGAATCTTCAATACAAATGTGGGTGAAGAAAAAACTAGTGATATTTTTTGATAACTTTTGAAATTGTAATTAAGCACATATAGCTTAATATTAAGGTAAAATTTGATTCAAATTTCAAAATTTATTATTGACAATTTTACTTAGGGGTTGTCTCAGATATCTTTTAATATACTGAAACGATCTTGGTGGTTTTAAAAAGAAAACTTCTCTGTAAATTATTGTGGGTGAGAGCATGCAAACAACAAACAGACGGACATAGCTTAATTGACTCAAATTTTGTATTAGTTTCAAAATATATTATGGGCGAACGTAATGACAAAGTTAATATACTCTCATCAACACTTTTGGTGGTGGATAAAACTTAAAAGTAAATTTTAATTGCAATTTGTGATTAAAATTTGTAACAGGTAGAAAAAAATGTGATATGATTGTTTGGTTTTATATTAGAAAACCAACGAAACTTTTTCATACGCACATGCTCTAAAATCCGCCTGGTTTGAGGCGTCATTGAATTTGGTTGTGTTGTCGGGTAATTTTAAAATACACTGTAGGGTAAATGTTTTGCTTTTAATCTTGAGTAAAATACAATTTTTTACCCAAGTTAGTTAACATGTACTTTAATAGAAAATAATGAAATGTATGCATGAACAAAATATTGAAACTACTCTCTGCATAAGCATCACGTAAGTATCGGAATTGTTGTGATAATTGGATCAATTAAGATGTATTTGAAAGGAAATTGATTCTACAAAATTTTACAAGAGTCCTACAAAAGAGTCCTACAAAATTTTTCATAGCTTTCATATGAAGGCTACTAAAAATATTAAAATCTATAAATTTCAGGATAATTTAAATAACATAATATATTGCAAATTAATTCATAAATCACAAAACTAAACTTTCTTACGTTTTTATTTTTTTGTTGAAGTTTCATACTGAAAATAAAAAAAATAAAAACTTAAACTCTAAAACATAAATAAATTAAATTTTAAGCTCTAAAATAATAAATAATTTTATAAACTAATGTACAATTAAAAATATCTACCCTATAATTGTTAATTTGTTATATTTTAATACATACGCGAAATTCAATAAATCATGAACTTTAAAACGATGTGCGAAAATATATAAAATTGTATTTTTATTTATTTCATGATCCTCTCATAGCCAAAATTCTCACTTAAGCCGTCTAACCCGTCTTAATAGCTGTCATAACTTAAAATTAGCAAGTTTTGAATTTCATTATAATAAATAATGTATTTTATGATCTGATAATTATTTTTTTTAACGAACCATTTATATATTAGTCATATAAAATTATGCCATATAATATCATCAAAAAGATATTATGCTAATTATATAATTTATTAATTATTGCCAGAAATACAGCGGTTTTCTGGTTGGGTATTGGTAGTTGATTAGTTTGAATTTTTTTGTAAGAGTTTAAAAAATTAACCAAATATAAAGTTCAAAATTTATTTAAATTCGGCCATAGTTGAACTATTTTTGCCTCTTACAAACCTAACTATGTATAGTGGCATAATACGTAAAATAATTTTATTTAAAATCTTTCATAAACCCCTTTTTAAGAGGCTCCACAAAAGATCTAACGGAAAAAATTAAACAATTCCCTAATATTGGTTTTTGACAAAAATTTAAAAAATAAAAACAACTTTAAAAATAAAACAACAACAAATATTTGGGGGTTTTAAACATATAGGACATCTAGTGAGTGGACTCCTTTTATTCGCTCATCGAAATCAAATTACTCTCTTTACACTTATAAGTATCACACAATACTTCATTATGACTTCAATTCACTTCATTGATTGACATTTCAAAAAAAAAAAAAAAAAGAAATGATTTAACTTTTTTATAATAAAAGTAATATAATTGTTTACGATATGACATTGGTTTAAGATATATTATTGCTTCGCACAATCATAAATGTTACATTTTTTTTAAATTCATATTTTTATCAGTCTTAAAATTCTAGTAATCAATAATGTACAGTGGAGCAGAAACGATTTTTTTGGGGAGATCTGTAACTTATGATCGCTAAATGGCTTTTTGTGAAATTAAAATAATAATAGCAGAGGAGAGTGGCATTATATCTTTGACATGAGCGGAGTTATAAGTGTGCAAATTGGGTTACTTCCACAATAAAACCTTTAAAGTACAAACTTACATTTCATAGTTATCTCTTACAATTTTTAAACTATTTGCATTTGAACCTTCAACTGTTAAAATTTTGAAAGATCTTGAGTCAGTTTTGAAGGTATTATAAATATTTTAATTGCAATAAAATATTTATGAAGTTTTAAAAGATATGAAAACATTAAGATTTTAAATTAAATGTCTGAAAAGAATTCTTGATTTGAGAAAAATCTAAACTAAGACAGAGTCCACATTATTGGAGATCCATTAATGAGATAAATTCTACGTATAAATATATATATATATATATATATATATATATATATATATATATATATATATATATATATATATATATATATATATATATATATATATATATATATATATATAATTACTTCTACACATTTATTTGCAGATCAAGAAAAAAATTATTACAAAATTGATGTGGCGAGTTTTTATGTATTCACGAAACAAATAAAAAATATTTTACCAACATATTCTTATATTAAGGTTTTTTCTTATATTAAGGTTTTTTCTATGGTTTTAATATAAAAAAAAACAATAAAAATGCTACACAGATGCGTGTGAAGTAAATAAGTTATGTTTCCTACATATATACAACATATTCAAGTTTTTCATAATATCCCACTAAAATCGACAATCGAAGACATTTCAAGAACGAGCTCGTAGAGTTCACCAATCGTTCAGTTTGTGGCAGCAATTTGATTCATTTCGAAGTGATATCACTTACGAATGATATCACTTCTATAGTGATTCGTTTTTGATATCGAAAATATTCGTTCTCAATTCATTTTAAGATATCGCAAAAAGGTCGATATAAATATTGTTTACTGTATGTGTCATTTCCTTTTTATTCTCAATAAAAATTAAAAAAAATTTTCCACTTTAATGAAGTTAATATTAAATTGTATTCAAAACTAAATAAAATTAATGTAAAAAATTCTTGTTTTGGTCTTCTATCGCAATCGTACTGGAAGTGTTTTTGAATTATTTGTTCAAAATCGTACAAAATTCTTGATAATTTCTTCGTTTTTGCATTTAAAGTCTTCATATTTTTCAATAGTATAATTTGAAATAATATATAAATTTTTTTTAATATTTTTTTCGAAAAACATTCAAGATTTTGAAGATTAATAATTTTGTAATCTTCGAAAATTTCTAGAATATTTAGTTTCTATAAAACATCGAGAACTTTTTACTTTAACGATTATTCGTTTATTTTGTAAATTTTGTTAATTCTTTGAATAATTTTGTTTTGAGAATTGGTCAGTTTACTTTTCAAACTGAGGTCAGGCGGGATAACACGTAACACCTAATAAGTCAAAAAATTAGTTATATTTTAGGCTATATTCACTCAACTGATTTTTATGCCTTTTGTAATGGTAATGAACATATAGCTTAATATTATTGCAAATTTAATTTCTAATTTGTCGATTTATAATTAAAAATTTTACGAAAGTTTTTTGTTTGTGCTTAGAATTTGCTACAGATATCAGTCAATATATTTTAATATACTGAACCGATTTTGCTGATTTTAAATAAGAGACTTATTATACTTAGGCTGAATTTTATTTTTTATATAATTTTATTAAAGTCGGTTAACATCGATGCACATATGATATTTCACATTTTTAAAGAACATTTTCAGAATTTAAGACTATAATTTTATATAATATAGAAAAAATAAAATTTGAAATGAATTTAACATTCATGATCTTAATTTTTTATTTATATATTTATATATATTTTAATTTAAATAAATATAATTATTTAATATATACAATAGGACTTAAATATTGATAAAAATTTGACTACAACTATTTAAATGTTATTTCTAAATTTGATTTAAATTACTGCGTCCAATTATTTGACGCATTGTTTGTAGTTCATCTCTTAGGGCCATTACTTGGGCTCTTAATAGTGAATTCTCTTGCTCCAAAAATGCTGCTCTAAATGCAATACGATCTTCACGAATTTTTCGTGCATCCCTTGACTTTTTTGCCGCCTCATTGTTACGTTTTCTTCTTTCATAGTATTTATTATCTTTTTGCTCCTCAGGAATGGGACGTTTTTCTCCTCTAGGACGCCGATGTAAAAATGATGGAAATATTCCTCCCACGCGATTTAATTCCATTAATGGCAAATCAACTGGACTAATATTACGAACAGCAGGTGCTAAATATTCAAACGCTGGTAATGTTGCTGCCTGATGATTGAGCAATGTTGTTGAAGGACCTGCAGGCAGAGGTAATACGTTTAGGTTGGCTAAGCGAAGTTCATTATCGTTCAAATGAACTTTTGGTAAAGTTTCAATTTCAATAGAAGGCTTTAAGAAATTTTGCGATTTATTTGTCACCAGAGTTTCTGTCGGTATTAAACAATTTGCTGTATTTTCTAACTCCGACGGAAATTGTTCCAATGTTGGACTATCCATGACATCTAGAATGGGAGATGCACGTGGTGTTCTTTCATTATTTTTTATTAAATTATGATTTTGAGGGGAATCTGAAATTTTATTTTATTAAATACATAACAACATTATAGTTTTGTTAAACTTAATATTATAAACAAGTAAAAATATTACAGTCGGTAAAGCACGACTATGAAATACCCTATATTATATTGTTGGTTATTAAAAATTAAAGAGTTCAATACAGAGTTTAATGTGATGTTAACATGTGTGCGAGATTTGTGCGTTTTAAAACGTTTCTTCGGAAGGTATGATATGGTAGCTTTAAAAAATTATATGCCAACCCTCGTAAAATTTCGAATATCGATATTAATATTATTCTTTCCGTACTAACGTTTATGTAAGAAATTGTGTAATTATCCTTATAAAATTTAAAGTGATTGAATATTGACAATTTTCCAACAAAAATATGTCCCTTTATATTGATTAAAATAAAAAATCTTTGGGGTTGTCCATTTCTACAGTAAAAATTTGTGAAAAAAACAAGTTTTGTAATCATATCAAATCTTTAAATTTTTCTCTGGCGAAAAGAGAAAACTTAGATTTTTATAAAATTTTTATACATTTTTGGTAAACATTTCATTCATTATAAATTATTTATTGCTGATCACAAAGTTTAACAAAACATCTTTATAAAATTCCGATTTGTATAAAAATTTTTATTTTCTTTCGGAATTATTATTTATCATTATCTCTTGTTTTACAATTTCAGATTGAAGAAAATTTAAGAATAATTCATGGAACTTTCTTATTATGTTTTTTATAAGAAAATTTTATATTATATATTTTTTTAATTCTTTATAGGATATATTTATCGATATCAAATTTAGTGTAGCACTTCATTATTGTTTTGGTATTATGATACTTTTTCTGATAATTTTAGTTTTAATAGAATTGTTAATTCGATAAGTTACCTGTGGCCCCATTTGGAATAATTAAACGATTTCGTGTACGTAAAAATTGAAATGTTGAAAATGATAATGGTTCCATCAGATTGCTAAGATTTCTTGAATGTATCGAAGAATTACACATAATTTTATTTAACTTTATTATATATTCGTTTTGTATTTAATAAACCGTTGAACCGTACCGTTGTTTCTCGTTGCTTCTGTTATTAAAGTCCAAATTAGAACTAACATGATTTTATTATTTTACAAAAACCTTTAAAAGATGTTTTTGGAGTTTTTAATATTATTGTATATATATATATATATATATTTGTGTGTGTATATACGTATGTATTTTATTATATTAACATCAAATTTACTCCCTCGAACATAAAAATACTGTCACCCAACAACCTTACAATGACTCTGATTCAACCAATCACGCAATGTTGACTGGTAATTACTACGTAAATTGCATGACACTTTACATATGTATGAGTTTTGTAAGTTGTATTTCTATGTGTATGAATGTATGTTTGACACGGACCGATTATAAGGATTTGATATAACTGGTTACAATAAAAAAATTATCATTTGCGTACACCCCTTAATGTATAAAAGGAAACAATAATAAAACAACAACAAACGTTCTTGTAATAGTGGACGACGAATTTGACATGTAAAGTAATTTTGAATAAGATTTTGTATCAGTCCTGTATGGAAATAGTTTCGATCTTGCAAAAAAACTACTTTAGGTTTCAATTAGAAAATCTATTAAAAATTTTTTAAGTTTTAGACAAACATTTGTAGTGGGGAATGTGGAATGTGGAGTTTGGTCACTCGAGAATCTTGAAAGAATTGAAATTCAGAGAACAGGTTGGGACGATGGGTAAGACATCATACTACATGGGCATTGAACTTGATTTTGGTACTGTTCGATAGAATCGGATAGCATCATAGGTGGCTCTTCAGTCTTTACAGATGGATCCAAAATGAAGGTAGGCACTAGCACAGTCGACTTTCTGGGAATAATCCATTATCGGAATGTGTGGAGTGAAGCATGAAGCGTGAAGCGTGTAGGGCTGATAATGGATCATGTGAGTTTAAGGTACTGCAGGAAGCCCTCAGTTGACAAATTGTAAAATCAGAACTGCTAAGGTAGTGTATGGAATTGCTATTGAGACTAATGAACATTCATAAAGACATATTTTGTTGGAACACTGCTGATAAATTGGCTCGCTGTGGATCAGCACTCGACGCGTCTCACAATCGTAAACGGACGGATCAAGCATTCTTTAGATAATGGACAATGCCTTAGAGAGATCTCAACGCAAATGTGAAAATAGGGGTGACTGCAGGATATTAGAGGCTTTACAGCTATTTTTTGATCCTACTTGAACCAACCTACCAGTAGTTTCTAGATTGGTTAAATCGAGTTGACTGTCTTAAGGTCCGATGACTATTAGGACCACAAAATGAATGAATGAAAGTGATTTTGGGCCACTGCTTGTCTATTTCTTTCTTTAGCCAGTCTTACTATATTCCTCTTTATCTCATTTTTCTCTTCCCTATCTTTTGTCGAGAAACCAATCTGAATATAATGTTGGCACATAACGGAACTCAATGGTACTCGGTGCATGTGTATATGTTTAGATGCGGATAAATATACACCACCCGTCTGTGAAGATGATTGATGTCCTTTTTGATGCCTAACTAGCAGTCCTGGTAAATGTTGTGTGCAAAGAACAGGAAGAAATTTGAAAGATATTTTTATAAATTTTGAAACGTTTTGTTATTTTACTACAAGGCCTATTGAAATGATTTTCCGGAATAGAATTTTAAATTCATAAATTTACCTACATTAATAAAAAATCTACTAAAATTTAGTAAAAAATTTGTTTTTTTTTTGTATAAACTTCTAAGAGCTTTTCGGGAATTAGAAAACATGTATAGTAGTCATGATAAAATAATGGGATTTCAGATTTCCTACGATGATTTTCCAAACTTTCATTGTTATTTCCTTTTTTAGTTATTGCATTATATATCTGTATCACGATTTCTAGAAGTTTTGACCTTTCTAAATTATATCTTCTAATATTTTAAAAGTTTTGAAGAGCCTTTCCAATTGGAGTTTGGAACTATTGGTAATACAATATTATAAAGAAAACAGATTTTTTACAAACGTAATAGACACAATTAAACTTTATATAGGATAGAACCGTATGTTTTCCTTAGTTTCAACATTAAGTTCAATGTGGTGCATAGGTGGATTATGTAAGTTTTATATAAATAGAAATCACAAAATCGTTTTGTTCGTCTATATGCTTTATACTTTTACATAAGTTTATGTTTTACAATGTAGTCATTTTGACTGCATTTACGCAAAAGAGATGTATACAAAATCTTATCATTTCTAATATTAAAACCCAATCTATAAAAGTCATAAAGTTCAACCGCCCTGTGTATTGTTAATGGGCTGTTCTATTGTAAATATTTTTTATCGAAACTCTCTTTTATATATTTCCTATTGGGGTTTATTTTTGATATATATATTATACAGATTGGTTTATTACAGTTTGAATGGGGGAGTAATAATTACACACTGTTATGCATGAAAATATAATGTATTTTGAAAAAAAATCACAGTTGTAAGTATATAAGGGAGGGGTTTATTACAAAAAAAAAAAAAAAAAAAAAAATCTAAACTAAAATCTAAAATAACCAATCAAAATAAAGTTTTAAAAATCACATAACACTAATACATAAATATATACATATGTATGTATGAACATATCCATATTATTTGTTATATGCCGTATATGTACATAAGTAAAGTACTTCAGTATTAAATTATCCATTAATTTTATATAAATAAACGTTTAACCTACAAAGTAATAAGGATAATAATAAATAATTCTTTAAGGTCTTCTGAATTATACATAAATAGAAGGAATCTAAAACTGATAAAACAATATTCTAAATTAAAATGAAATAAGTAAAAATTGTTAACGCATATACATTAGAGTGGTTCAAAGTATTATGCAAGAAAATTAACATCTAAATATATTTAAAATTATGAAAACTTCAAATTTCAACTTACTATGAGGATTCAATAAAAATTGAAAACAGATTCAAAATAAATAAGTACCAGATTGTTTTCGTAGATACGAAAAACTTGTGTAAAAAGTTTATAACTTGATACAAAATTCAACCAAACCTAAGAAATAATAAGATCTATAATAACCTATACTATAGGTATTTTTATAGAGTTTTACAAGGAATACCTCCATAGTCTATAAATATTTCCTTTCTTTTAATTCATAAATAATTTTGACAATTTTTTAAAATATCCCGAGGTGGCAAACTTTCTTAGCTAGTTTTTAGCTAGTGAAAATTCGTTAAAATATCTTTAATGTTTAAACATTTACAGAATTTTTACAATAAGATTTTGACGCAGTGTGTGATGCCGAAGTCGAAGCTTGAATTTTTTGCAGCAAATACATTTTTCCCATAAAATTTTAATTTGCGAAATATAATTTTGAATCACTTTACCCTACCGTAAATATAGTACAAATATTTTCGAGTCATCCTATTGTATATACACTTTCATGTATTTGTGATTATAGTTTTATGGAATATATTGTATAAAAAAGACATTAAATGAAATGAATATACAAAAAAAACAAAAACAAAAACAAAAATCAACAAAAACTCGTAATTTAAATCATTGTCAATACATAAATACTTATATAAATAGCGTTCACTTGCTGCAAGGTAGTCATAACTTAAAAAAATCCAATTTGAAGTATATGTATTTTTAATTTTTTGACAGAAACATACATACATATATCCTGAAATTCATTAAAGATAACTTGATATTTGGTTTATTTTTCAAACGTTTATACGCGCATCAAACAATTGGTAAAATATTTTCTGTTGAAATCCTCATTTATATATGAATGGCCCGTCCACAAACATTTGCTAGATGATAAGATACATTACATTTTATGCACTACTGAAATTAAGTTGAAACTTGCGAATTTTGAGTTATGATGATTGGCAGCAATTGAGCGATATGTCTTTAAAAAGAAAGCTTTCTAAAGTTTTTTTTTTATAATATTTTTTTTGTTAGATGTATAGAACATAATTTCAACGTTTCAATTAAAAATTTAGTAACAATATTAAAATTATGGGAATTTAACAGATGTTTAAAATATTAAAATGTTTTGCAAATTTTCATACTTGATAATAATTAATGTATATTTGGCAATTATCTCTCTCTCTCTCTCTATCTAACATTTGGTAACATCAAAACTTAATGGTCAAAGAATAATCATTGTAATTTGCCTTTTGTTTACTTAATGCGGTTTTTGGAAGCGATTAACAATTAATTTGTAATTTTAAGATGAATTCAGCAAAATATTTTGTTAACATTTTCACACGATACACTTTATTTCCACCAACTGTATCATAAGGGACTGTAAAGATTTTGTATGCCCAAGAAATTTTCCTCCGAGATAGAAAATAGGTAGTAAAGATACAATGGGTTGAACCAATCGATCGCCACAAGGTGTATCGTAGACTGATAGTAAGAACGCACTAGAATCCCTGTTGTCTATCATAATGAGTTTACAAAATAGACAATATCTTCGAAGACAAGCCTATCTAAAATGTCTTATGTCTAGTCGTGAGCATAAAAAAGTTAATATTTATTAATTTACTTCAGAGAAGGATATAAACTCTGTCACAAGTTACGAACTAGAACAAATCAAAAGCTCAATCGATTTAGCCATGTCCGTGTGTCTGTTCATCCGTGTATATAAAAATCAGTCGTATCCAAATTAAGCGCTCTAACTTTATTTTTGTCTTTAGAAAATTCCTATTTACAATAAGTAAAATTGCTTCAATAGATACAAGGTTATAGACCGATATTGGAAACAATCAGAAAATTCAAATGAAAAACTTATTTGAAATAAAATTCTTGTAGCTTCAAATAAAACAGGCGGATAGAAAATTATGTATTATGTTCTACGAAAATAGTATTTCTATTTATTCAGAATTTATGGAAATTAACAATAAATATACATAAACATATATACATTTACATATGTATACGTGTAAAAATATAAATATTTATTTACTTAATAATAAAAATATCTAATCGCATGAAAAGTGTAATAATTGTTACAATATTTGTATATTTAAGGATTGTTTAAGTTTAGTATACGTTGTTTTTGTAACGGTAAATATAAAAGACATTGGTTTTATTTGATATAAAAATAAAAAGAAAACAAGTTGTTAATGACACCTTTAATTAGATGACAATAGTCAGATATAATTAGAGCATAAAACAATAATAGTAAACTTTAGAGTTCGAAAAAACTTATTTACTTTATTTTTAATACCCTCCACCACCACAAGTGGTGAATAGGGTATATTAACTCTGTTATTTCGTGTGTAACACTAAGAATAAAGCATATCAGACCCCATAATGAATATATATTCTTCCATCAAATGAAAATCGGAATTGATTTAGCTATGTCCGCCTGTCTGTCTATCTGTTGTCACATATACAATAATTGACAGAGCTCAATGAAATTAGGTTTGAGTATTTTTTATAGTCCTGAGAAGTTTCATATTTAAAATCAGCATATTAAAAAATATAGATCGATATCTGAATTAACCTTTATATTCAAGGGAACTTTCATAAAAATGTCTAATATAAATCGATAAATTAGAATAAAATTTTGCCATAACATTAAGCTGTTCATTACCATTCTTAAAATAATCAAAATCGGTTCAGTAGAAAGACAGTTATAGCCAAAAATATAACTAGTTTATTGACTCATTAAGAGCCAGTTTCCTTTCTTATCGTCGAATATATAAAAAAACTATAACAGCGAGAATTTTCGAATTTGGTCACAACCACTTTATCAAGAAAGTTTTTTATTAGACAAAATGAAAAATGGATAGGATCAGGTGGATAGGTAGCCTCCATACAAAAAAAAAACGTTGATAATCGAATATCTAATGAACCTCTACACCGAGAATTTTCAAATTTGGTCCCAATAAATTTTTAAGTAACTGTTTCACTGAACAGAATAAACGGCGGATAGGATCATGGTGAGAAGTGTCCCGCATACAAAGAAAATGTTGAGTATCGAATATCTAAAGAACTATAACAGCAATTGTTCTTAAGTTCGATCCCAACTACTTTCTTAAGAATTTGTTTAAATGATCAAAATAAAGGACGGGTAGAATCAAGGGGAAAGGTAATCCTCTACAAAGCAAATATTAATTATCTAATATCTAAAGAACTGTAAAAATAAATTGGTTCCAATTACTTTCCAGGAATCAATTACTTTCAAGGTATCACCCACTTTATAAGGGCGGCAAAGCGCACCGGGTCTTAACTAGTATACTACAATTTTTTATTTTAAAATAGAAATAAATAAATGATTTTTATTTGAATAAAAAATTCAAGCAATGGAAAACTCTGTTAATGGAGGCCAAATGAAATTTTGCAACTATTTTTTTCCTTTTTTTCAAAAAATTTACAATTGAAACTTTAGTTAAACTGAAGAATATTCTCCAGTTAAACTTAGATTTATATTTGGTCATCAACCTTTAAGAAACTTTATTTTAGGTTTAAACTGTACCTAACTTAAAAATGTTAGCTTCTCTACGTCCTAAAAATTGACTCTAAGTGTTCCTATGTTATATATATATTTTTTTTTTCAAATGTATTTGTTTTATTTGTCATTAATATACACATACATACATATGGATGTGTATATAAAACAGAAATAATTTTATAACATTTTTGTACTTATCAAAAACATATATTTATTTTTATAGAATTTTTTTTAATGCATTTATTTAACTAAATTTACAAAAAAAAAAAAACGGAAATAAAAAATATGTCACTAATAAGCTGTAACATACGCGATGTGGAACCGACAACCTCCCACATAATACGAAATGTTTATCACTTGCACATTCCACTGTTTGTTCTTGATGTCATACGTTTATTTCAAGATCATCCTAAGTATATGGATGGACTAGAAGAAACTCATATTGTGGCTTTTTTGGAAAACGAGTAAGTTGGAATATTTGATTGTTTAATATAATCGGATGATAATTTTTAAAATTTAGAGACATTGCTACCGGTGATATTGAAGCTCAAGTAAAAATGGCTTTAAAAGAATTAGCGTTTAGTGGTTTTGTACGTAAGATAAATCAGGGATATCGCACCTTAGGACCTTTTGCTAAACTGGCTTCAGCTCGTACCCGAAATCAGCTAAATAACGCTTGGGAACATTTAAATAAAATGCAAAAAAACAGGTCTATTAATATAAATTCCTAGTCTAGCATTATGTGCTTCCAATCTATGTAAATATAATATTTTTTATCATATTAAATGCATTTAACATAATCATGTGTATGGTTATCATATAAAAAGGAATTGTTAGTGTTCTCCTTTTTTAATCCCTTTGACCGCAAAGTGAAGAACCTTTAACCGCGTGTTAGTAATTTAATCATTTTCTTGTGGTTAAATGTGCTGATTTATGTTTATGCTGACTTATCTATATTATGTAATTTATTCACAATAACACTACTTATCATATAGAATTTCATGCAGACATTCCTAAGTAATAAGATCCAAAATATTCTGAGAACATATGTTAATTTGTATACCCATCTGCCGATTGTCTGATCAATTAAATTTGACATGATTATTATCCAGCAAAACTGATTTAGTTTATAAAACCTTATAGAGAGTTATCTGAATAAATCAAAGAAATGTTGTCATAACAAAATCTAATAAACACTTCATCATCAAAATCTGTTCAGTGAAAAAAGTTATAGCCTAAAATGTGACAAAATGTATGACTGTTTATGTCATGTACTACCAGGAATATTTAAGAAACAACTTGAATTTATTGTGAAAGAGTGTATGTGTGAGATCATATGGGCGTTTTTGGTTATGCATATACGTAAATCGGTTTGATATTAAAAAAATATGATATTAGAAAATGTTCTAAAGTTGTCTATTAGGAGTGCAGTGCTGTGATATTTTTGTGCTTGAAGTCAATACTACCGTGAAAATATATAAGGTCCAAAAAATACAAATAATATAAAAATTTTTTCAAAGTTAAGATCTTTGGAGAGATTTTTGAATTGAAGATCACAAAAAAAAACATATCAAAATATTTGCTCCTTTAAAGGATTATTGAGAATTAAAATTCGGAAAATAATCATTTATTTTAAATGTTCTTATTTAGTGGTAATAATACTTCACTGCATTATATTTTCGATTTAAAATTTTGTAGAAACATTTCCCGGATCTACATTAAACTGCAACTAGCTATGATCTTATAATTTAATTTAATTTAATTTAATTTAATTTAATTTAATTTAATTTTCTGTATACACTTTTTTCAACGCCTGCTTTACTATTTCTTGTTTGTTCTCACTTACTGGTGATAAGTTCTTAGAGAGAGAGAGAGAGCCACTTGGATCAATTATACACAAATTTCCTGCAGAATAAATAAACTCGGAAAATTCGTTATTCTCTCGAGAAACTCTTTAATTATTTCGGGGCATATTTTTAGTACATAGACACACTGTTGCTCATAATTTAAATGCAAATGCGTTTTTTCTGGTTCGTTCATTAAAGCAAAATTTAGTTTTCAATGAGGAAATAGCACAAAATTCATCTTAAAAGTTTTTTCTTATTCTAATCGATCCCCGCTACTCGAGACACTATTTTCGACACGCTATATGCTCCGTAATTCAATACACTTCAATCTTAGGTTAGGTTCATCTTTAGGTTATGTATTTATGTATTCCATTAAATAGCATCTATTCTCAACTCTTCACCAGACAGATCACAATTTTAGCGGACTATATATTACTCGATGTTAAGGGACCCTAGGAAGACCGGTATAATTTAATTTGAGTGCCTCACTTTGTCCATAACTTTTCTAAATCATGATACCCTAAAATCGAGTACCAGTTTTACACACAATTTATTTTGACATTAAATAAATATGAAATGAATGTTCTACTCCTTTAAGCGCAAATTTTTTACACAATTCACTGAGCGAAAGTTTGAGAATAGAATCATAAAAAATAATTACTTATAACAACCGAAATATCATGCTCACATAAAATTATACCACTAATGTTTTATTGTACTTTTTGGAACACACAATTTGTTAGGGCGCTTTCTAACGCAAAATATACTTGGTGAAGTTCATTTACAGTGAAAGCACTAATGAGAAGACAACATTTATTATCTATTTCAATTTTAGATTAAAAAAAACTAACGGAGATTTTTAATAGGAATAGGAGCTTTACATTAATCCCCATTCGTATATTAGAGTTTAATTAATTTAGTTGAAAATAATTCTTAAGATTCTAACAAAATAATACTAAATTATTATTATTTTTCAAAATAATTGATGTGACCCTAATATCGATTTAATTGTCAACAATATTCTTTATGATTTGTTTTGTCCCTGTTGACATATGATTATATACAACACATACTACATATGTATAGTTGTATGTTAGTTCCTTATTTTACTTTTACATATAGTGTTTTTTTTTTTTTTTGTAGCAAAATAATGTTTATAATAGATTATTCTGCAATGATTAGTGGTGCAATAGAAAATGAAAGACAAAAAAAAAAAAAAATAATAATAAAACACATTTATACATAAATAACACCTGCTCTAAATCACATGCGTGTTAAAAAAAAGTGATGGTTTTTTGGTTAAGGGTTAAGTGTGACTTAAATTTCATACACGACCGGATGGATGGATGGATGGATGATGAATAAATATGACACCAAAAATTGTGGCAATTAGCGATTATAACGACTTAGTCTTACAAAAAACGCAACATTAAATTCAATTTTCTAGTTACAATATTGTTAAATATTTGATTTAAGTTTTAAAACAATTACATACATACAAACATACATATACATTTCGTAATGCAAATTAAAAGAATCTATTTTTTATTTTTTTATAATAACAGATAGAATCAAGTTATAAGAACTCTAATTAGGCTTTTACCTAAAAAAAACCTTTACTCCTTTTGGTTGTAGGGTTAAGTGTTAAAAATGATGTTTCCTAATGGCTCTTCCTCATGTGTGACATGATTTAACCTAAAACTAAAAAGCACATACATAAAACATATGTTTTATTTTCGAAATTATTATAAGACTCGATATTTAATGATGTTGTTCCTTTTACGATTTGGTTGTTTCATATTTAGTTAACCCATCAGTCATCCCTTTTGTTTGACATATGAAAATATTTTTCAAACTCATTACCCTTATACCATGAATTGTATGTCCTTTAGCTTATGCATATGTATGGAAATGTATTTGTCAATAACAATTAAGTATATATATATAAAGAAGCACCCACATAATAATTATATGTGTTTGTTTGAATGTTTACTATTGAAATATTTATTACCTTTAATTTGTTTAAAAATTCGAACTTTATGAGTGTAAAGTATTGTAGCAATTACCTACAATTCGACTATTTTATTTATCATATTGTATTTATCTTTTGTCTAATAAAATAGTTTTTTAGTTTATTTTTATAAAATTGTCTTTATGTATGTGTGTGTGTATAACAAATATTACTTGTCAAACAATATGTGTTAATGTGTGGTAATTGGTGCGTATTATTTTGTCATAGTTCGAAATTTACTTAATAGTTTGGGTGTTTTTTTGTGAGGTAGATCCTTTGTAAGTATTAATTTAGTTTTTTTAATTAGTTTTCTTGTTTATTTTTTACACATAAAGATGAGGTGCATATTAAGCCTTTTTAAATTTCTGGTCATAATTCGTTTAAAGTTTTAGGTTTAACATCAGTTATATGTTGTGCAACATCATTCCAAAGGTGCTCTATAGGATTATGATTCTTTATATAGTTTTAAGATCCTATAATAGCGATTGAGCAAAGGCATGTTTTCCTCTACATATGGACTATGTTCATTCGTGTATCAATTTTGATTGTAGACCGCCTTGAAATGCTGCCCAAACCATCACATTTCCACCACCGTGCCCTAGGGTTTCTGAGTTCTACCTGGAGTTGTGTTGCATGTTTGGAAGACGCCATACATATCGTTTTCCATCAGATCCAAACCAACAAATTTTGGATTCCACGTTGCAGAAAACATTAATAAAAAAATTATAATAAATAAAGGGTTTGTCTAAATATTCACGGGCAAATAAAATTCGGGACTTAAAATTTTTCTTTGACGCGTGTGGCTTGTGTTGTACAATACATAATTTTCATTAAGACGTCTTCTAATTGTTCGTGATGTGATGTCAATAACAAATTTGCTTAAAACTACCATTTCAATTTCAGTTGAGATTTTAAATGGGTCCGAAACTAAAGCCCTTGAATATGACTGAGTTCGTTGTACACCGACTTCCTCTCGATTTTTTTTCGATGGATAATATTACGCTGTTCCTCTGTACATTACTTTTAGCAAGAAAACTTATGAAAATATCGAAGATTGAAAATGAGCTAAATTAATGACCAGCTCAAATTAAGCAATTTTTGAAATAAATCTAAATTTAACATAAAAAGAATAAAAAAAAATATAACGGACAACATTTATATTTATATAACCCGAAAATATGTTTTTTTCAAAAATTCACCCTTCTTTCCTTCCTTCCTTCTTTCCTTTATAATAAATTGGACATACTGTTAGTCGAAGAGTTACACTTCTAACTTTCAAAGTTTTGACTCAAAAAATTGTTCATGATTTAAAAAAAGGTATCTCAGTCACCAACATTTATTAACCGCGTGCCGATTTTTTTTCAATACCCAATAAAAAATTTGTTAGTAACTTTATTTTTCTCTTATGGTTGTTTAGTTATTTGTAATTAAATTTTAAACTTTATGAATTTTGAATGATTTTGTCAGTTTTTTATCGTTTATCTCTAAAAGTTTTCTTCCGGTCATGTTCAAGTTGGCTATGCCGAATCTTCAATACCCTCCACCACAAATGCGTGTGGATTAAATAAGTTATGCTTCGTACATACACACTCACGCACTCATATACTCATATATAATATATAAAAGTTTTTATTAAATATAAAGCGAAACACTTAACAAGTCACAAAACTGAACCGATTTGATAATTTTTGGAATTTAATTTTAATTTGTCGATTTATAATTGAAAATTTTACGAACCTTCTCAGGACTATAACAAATACTCAGGCCAAATTTCAATGCGATTTTGCTGATTTTAAATAGGACATTTATTGTGAATGTGAGCACACCAACAACAGCAGATGGTCAGATAGATAGACATACAGACAGACAGACAGACAGACAGAATATATATACATTATGGGGTGATGCAAGAATATATATACATTATGGGGTTACACACGGAATGACAATGTTAATATACTCTTTTCACCACTTGTAGTGGTGGATGATATAAAAATTATTTAAAAAACTATTTAATTCCAGAAAAATCGATGGTGCTCCATTATGGAATCTTATGCTTCGATCTGAATCTATTGACTTTTGTAATTGTCTACTCTTTTTACAAATATTAATCGAATTATAGCTTCCTTTAAGTTATTAATCAGTTAATTCTCAGGATCCTTCAGCATTAATAATTCAATTAAATCTGTTAAGAAGCGATAAGAATACAAACCAGCAGGGATTTAAAATTACTTAAATGTCGAAGAAAAAGTTTTAATGTACTACTCTAAAATCTGACCAAAATAAATACATATACATATTTATGAATATCGTAAGGTGGCTCAATCGTTATTCAATTAATTTTTAGTCGATTAAATCAATTTGTTTGAATAATAAAAAACTGTTCAAATCCAATTTATTGTTATAATTAATAACACGACTGTTGTAAACATTTAAATGATCATATCAAATAAAACTGCAAATTAGAAAAAACAAAAATGAATAGTTTTCAATGTTGCGATATAAATAACAAATTGTCTTAATTGTGATAAGAATTTTTTATAAGTATACACGTACACATATATGTACGTACATATATATATCTATTGACTATTAACAAAACAACATAAATGAACTATTTTAATTTTTCCTTATTATTTTTTTAAGCTACATATCTCTATTAAATAATAATAATAAAAATAATAATAATAATAATAATAATAATAATAATAATAATAATAATATTTTTATAGTAATGTTTAATAAAAAAGAAACAATAAAAAAAAATATTAAAAGTAGTTAGTAATAAACAATCGAGATAAAACTATCTCGATTTAAGATGTTTGTCAGAATTTAACAGTTATATGTATTTTGTGGATAATTTTATTTATTTAAAATATAAACTTCTATTTCTTTATGTGGCTTAAGAATTATTAAAGTTTTTTCCTTGCTTCCACATTTTCCTGTGGCAATATTGATTATATTACCCGATTCAACTGATTGTTCGCAGTTAATTTCTTGATCTAAATAAAAATCATATATTCTTATGTGGCCATTCGCTAAGGCAAATAATTGCCACCCATCAGAAGATAGTTCTAATGTTTGTATAAGATTTTTCCTTAATGATAATCCGCTCATTATAATTTGTTGATCAAATATTCTTAATTCAAATGGCTTTTGCCTACTTTCTATTAAAGCTATACATGCTGCAGTATTGGGACGATATTCTTTTTCAAATGACTTATTTTCGTAAGATTTTTGTGAATTCAACACAATATTCTGAATGGCACAAGATTTTCCAATAATGGAATTTGAATCGAAAAATGAATCTCGGTTTGGAGAAGGAAGAGCATCCTCTGTTATGTATGATGGGTTTGTTACATCCATATTTGGTCTGATTTTGTTGGGTTGACAATTTAAAATCATGACTGCCCCATTTGATAGACCCACAGCTAAGAAATATTCATTGCTTAAAATCTTTAAAGCTGTAGGAAATAGGAAGCGGCTTTCATTTATCATTATTCTTTTAAGTTTATCAATTTTCAAACTCTTGGAGCACATCAATATATAATTACGATTCGTGCAAATGAATACATTTTCCGAACCACATTCTACGCTAGTAAAACGCAAACCTTGTTGTCCCATTTCAGAACGATGTTCATGTAATTCTTTTAAGGCTTCATCGCTGTAGATGTCTTTCTGAAAGAACTGTTTAGTTTTGTCAAATCGTGTTTGAAGTTGTTGTGATTTCATTTCTAAATAGTGCTTCAAATTGACTGTGGTACTTTGCATTAATTTGACTCGGGCCCATGGTGAAGTGTTCTCGACAGATGGCATTAGTCTTGTAGAATATTTTGTTTTTTCGATCTTTTTAATTTGTGGTAAATTTAAGTTTGCTTCCGAAGTTTCCACTAAAGTCCAAACAGTTACAATACCAGAATCGTGAAGGGAAACAAACTGAAATATTATTAACAAAAAATATTGTTTTATAAAAATTTTAATTATAAATTAATTAATCATGCATGTACCTGTGTTTTTGCAAACGTTTTCGTGGGTAGTAATAAATTATTTAGTTGACTTCTAAAACTTTTTATATCCAAGCATGCTCCCAAATCTAACATTGATTTTGATTCATTTTTAATACCATTCCATGTTGGTATTAATGACTGTGTTGCAGCAAAATGGGTCAAGTAACCATCAAGTTTAGAACAAAATGAATGAGTTTCTCTTAAATCCCATAATGCAATTGAACCATCCCGTAAAGCAGCGACTATAATATCTGAAGAATCATTAGAAATATCTACTTTAGAAACTTCACTCCATGTAGTAAGAAGACGTATTGGCTTATCATATGCATTAGTACACCAAACCATTAAGAGTTGTGTAAAGTCGGAACTGTATACATTAGTGTCGGGTAGAGATTCATGTACAGTTATCAGTAAATTATATTTATTACTTGAGAATATGTTTATGACTTGTAAAGTATTAAGAAAATTTGTTTCAATCTGAAAATAATGATCGGAAACTTTTGATATAACAGTATCGCATTCATAAGGAGTATGCTGGCCGGCCTTATTATTGGTATTTGAAATACCAAGTAAGTGATCTAATACAAACGAGGATCTCAACAGGAAAGTATTTAAATTTTCATAATCGACTGGTTTTCTAAGACGTTTTTGATAGTTTTGTTGTTTACGTTGTGAACTTTTATTATTTAGATTTTTCAGGTTAAATAAACTACGTTCCAATACACATTTAGGTTCGGATTGAGATTCTATTTCAACCAAAAATTCACCACAACTATTTTCGTTATAGAACGCATAGTTATTGCTTAAATTTTCCAAATCATATTGTGCAGGATGTTGGGTCCACATTGAACGTGTTTCTTCTAATTCTGTTTGTTGTTCAACATCTGATTGATTGTTTTGGGTTTGTGTAGAACTTTGATTTGTATTAAGTTTTCCAAATGTTTGCATAAATATGTCATATGATACAGGTTTCAAATCTAACAATGTAAAACCTATGATATCAAATTGAATTTTGGCCAACAAATCAAAGCCTCTTTTATTAATGACAGGTTTGGTGTTGAAATCCTTATAACCTCCATAGAATACTTCTATAATTGTATTATGAGATGGTGTATGGTATATTAGAGTGGCATTTGTTGATATACCAGAATCCATTTGATCTGATATTCCTATACTGAAAGTATCCACACTGTCACTTATAGCTTGATAAGATTGCAGAGAAAGTTCTGATGTCTTATGGACATTTGTATTTCGTGAATTTAGTTCATAATGACCAGAATCCAATTTGTTTTCCTTTTCTCTTTGTATTACAGTTATAGGATTTTGTGTAATTTCTGAATCACTATCATTACTAGTTAAATTTGATATAGATTCTGTGCGATTTTCAATTTCATCTGACACATCTTCATCTCCACTACTTGATTGATGTGTTGTAGTCATCGAATGTGTTGTAGAATCTGTTTCAAAATCAGATTCATAGCTGTCAAAGTCATCTGAATAATTCTGTTCTTCCTCATTTTTATCTATCACATTAAGTGCACGAGATCGTGATGTAGATCTTTCTCTTTCAGAATTTTTATTATTTGAAAATTTAGTTCCAAAAGTTTCCTTTGAAAATTCTGCATCATTCTTACTTTTTAATTCCTGAGCTGATGATTTTCCACTCGTTGATTTTTTTCTTTTTCCTTCAAACTTTACCTCAAAAGCTATCGGTTCTTTTGAAAGCGAGATGTTGGTTTGTTCTCTTTGCAATTGTATGTCATCATGTTGAATTTTCTCTTCAATTCTCTTTTGTGTTTGTTCCCTTTTAAGTATTACAATTTCTTCAGGGGCTAAAGTTCTGCTTCCTTTTCGTGTTAATTTGCTATTAATCGATTTTGCTTCATGTTGGCTTTCAGATTCATTTTTAGTCTGTTTATCGATTTTGTTTATCCGTTTAGGAGGTGGAGAAGAAACCGTAACATTATGAGGAGTATCTAGAACCGCATTTGGTTTTGTAGTTATTGATTTATTAGAAGTTATTTTCGACGTTGATTTTGTTTCTCTTGTCGATACTTTGGCACGTAATGGTTGTGATGGTTTCTTTTGAACAGTTAAAGAGTTATCCTTTCGAGGTTTCAAATTCAAATTTATTTTTGGTTTGTCATTTCTAATTGTTCTCGTTTCAGATAAGTTTGCTTTCTGAACCGAAATATTTGTTTTATTTGATATGGAAGTTGAGCCATTTACTACTTTAGATTTATCCTTTTCTTCGCTAGGTTTTAATAATTTAGATGACGTATATGATTTTTTTGTAATTTGGGTTTTGGTGTTGCTTTTATTTTCTCCCGTATCAGATTTCAATATTTTTGTTCCCTAAAAAGATTAAAACTTATTAAGAATTGATTGAGAAAATACATGTATTTCTTTAAAAATATGGAATTTGTTCTAAATCTTGCTGAAGTTTTCGATGAATAATCGAATATCATAATATAATAAGCGTTTTAATATCAAAATTCTTTTGGTATGTTCTTACTTGTTTATTTATCTTTAAATTTTCATTCCTTATCACCTTCGACATTTATGAATATTTTTTATATTAAATTTTTATTGAAACTTTTTAAGAAATAAAAACTCTTGAAAAATTATTTTTTGTATTTAATCAATGAAATTTTAATATTTATCATAATAATGAACATCATTGTTGTGGCAACTGAATAAATTAGTCGGCATAGCAACAGTTTGTATAATTTCCTTAATAAAATAATACAAAACTCAACACTGTATAAAAAGTTGTTTTCAATACAATTACACATATTTAAATTTACAAACGTTACTACTTTTTTTAACTTTTTTCATTCTGGGTTTTAAAATTTATTTTATTTTAGTTTCAATTCACTCTTACACAAGATTTCTGAAATTTAAATCATTTTGTTAAGACTGTACGAAACTACAAAAATATTATAAACTTATATATTTTTGTTTATTTTTATTTTTGAACGAAGAATAAAAATTATGTACATATATGTATATAATATAACATATATGTATACAATAATTTTCGAACCTCTAGAAGATAATTTTGAATGTTTAATAGAAGTAAATGGGATAATATAAAATCACATTCCAAAAGAACAAAAATAATGCAATTTCTCTAAAATGACTGAAATAAATGAAATTTCGAGTTTAGTACAGCATATATTTTAAAGACGGTTTTGGAAACGAATTTTTATAAGTGTTTTTTACACTTTTCTTTTTTTCTTTTTACAAATACAATATAAATACATTTTTTTTTTTTGAAAATATTAAATTATTGTTGAGAAAATTTTCTTATAATTTACTGCGTGCTCCTTTAGCTCTAATGTCCAGGAAGGGAGAACATAAGGGATAGAGTTCTTTGCTTGATTTGAAAGCAACCAAATCTGTAATTTTAGCATGACGATCGATAACAGCTTTTAAAGATTCATCATCTGTTGTTAGATTCTCTGCATCTTTGTTGGTTTCCTCTTGAGGACTTTGGGTGGAAACTATGTGAACTGCCAACACACGTCTTTCCGGACTATCCCGACCTATAAAAGTCTATAAAGACATTTAAATTTACATATTATACATGTTTTAAATAAAGATTTACCCTATAACACTCTAGAAGTTCATCTTTTGTTATATTACGTAAAATTTCTACCTCAGCTTCGCTGCGTTCGAAATGATACTGTTGTAATGCAATTTCATTGTAAAACAGACTGAATTGTGAATTAACCGTTTTGGGTTTTTCTAATTTTTTCACGACTAAGGCCTCTTTGTGACGATCGAATTCTTCTTGGGACATGTCTTCAATAACCTTCTGTGATTAGAACATTATCTAATTTATTAAATAAATTATTAAACACCAGTTATAAAATATTTTACCAAATAGTTATGTAGAAATGTTTCTATACGACCCTCTACATAGGAGGGATGTTTGGAAGATTGCACAATAATCCGAATTCCATTTGCTCCATTTACCTTGCGCATTCCACTGAAAACTATGTAGCCCAATTGTTCCTGACAGAATTTCTTATAAAGTTAATAGTCTTTTAAGAAATTTTATTTTTATTACCTTAGTACGCAAGCAGTCATAACAGGGTTCTGTTAAAATTTGTGCAATTAAATTGACCATAATGTTGCTACGATCCGTTTGTGGTCCACATTGGAAGTATAATTGAGCACAAGAGCTTTTATGATAACTATTATCCTTTTCAAACAAATAACTATCGCCTGGTGGGTAAAAATTAAATACATTAAACATGGGCGATATATGTATGTAAAAATATTTTAATAAAATTTACTTACCCGCACAGAGTTTGTATTCTCGTTTGGCCAACATTTGACGTGCTAATAGTGGTAAGACCATTGCATTTGTTTTTTCCAAACGTTTATTGACTAATCCGGCAATTTCTAATGCTTGCTGTTTGGTAACATTACCGTAGATGAAACTTTCAGTGTGTAGGCGGGAGAAAAATTCCTTTGCATAACCGAGAACGCGTTCGAAAGTTACAACTGCGAAAAAAAACTTTATAATAATCACGATATTAAACACATAATCACAATATAAGATACTAACGTTCCATAGCATCTAAAAGTTCGCTGTTGGCCCAAGCATTTTCAGTTAAGAGAAGAGCCAAATAATAAATTGAATGTTGATAGGGCTGTTCAGCACTAAAATTTTTTAGAGATCTTTTATACTCATCTTTGAGTATGTGGAAACGTTTTTCATCCACATTAAAATCAAACAAATGGTCTAAAAGCTTCTTCAATAACACAACTTGTTTGTCATTGTAACCAGTAATAGTAAACTAAAAGTGGAAAATATATTAAAGTTTGAATGTATATTTATTATTTCGTGTAATGTCGAAACTCACATCAATTCCATTTGACCGTGGAGCCACTTGCAACTTTAAATCAGCCAATTCCGCATCGTATAAATATTCATTTAATTGATCTTTTATTAAAGCAACCATTAAGTAATTAAGATTACAATTTAAGGGGTCCAGATAGGCGATAGGATTTGACATATCAAACGACATACAGGCTTTAGGTTTCAAATAAAAATTGTCTTGTTTATGCCAAACTCTTAAAATAGGTGTATCCATAATAATTATCGGATGTTTTGACAAATCGCTATCAAAGGGAACCAATTCAAAATTTTCTGGTATAAAAGCGTTTGGTTGTGGCAAGTCAAGGTTTTCATTTAAATCACAATTCTCCCATTGCTATGAAAATTAAAAAATTACAACATACTATTTTATTTATTTTTTTATATAATAACCTTTAGAGTATCCTTATCAATTTTGCTTAGACCGTATTTAGTTTGATAATATGGTTCCGTTAAATTGGCTTGTTTTTCATAATTTTGGCCAACCACTATAATACGACATTTCGAGGGTACTAATTCATCCAGAAGATTACTAATTAATTCAGGTCTCCATTCGTCATTTAAATATGGAGCAGTCAAAACTTGTTCTAAAGGATAGACCTATAAAAAATATTCATGTAATTTTGTTCAAATCTAGTCAGTACACCATTCAAATACCTGCATACAAGATACTACTCCAGTTACTAATCGTTCAGGCTTTTCTTTCTCTTTAAATCTAAAACGCATTTCATTAATTTTAACACATTCATCAAAAACCCATTTTTGTGGACCACGTTCACGCAGCATCCTTAGGTACTAAAAAAGATTAAACAAGTAAAATTTTTATAAGAAAACAATCAGAAAATGACATGTTATTTAAACTTACTTGGAAAACAATAGTAATAATATCATCAACATGATTAATTCCTTCTTGAGTCAGATCTATGGATATATCGAAGAAACCAAAACCATTTAAAGTATTATGGTGTCCTGCCAATAAGCTTAATTTTTTACATAAATTAAAACACGAGAAGAGTTAAGTGGATTTTACACAAACTTACTCATTGCACCATCCCAATCTTCGTAATTCTGACAATATGCTGCCCTTACCTTCATGACCCAGTAAATGGGATAAATAACTATCAGGCTAAAAAAAGATACATAAAGAAAATAATATAGAAGAGTAAACAACGAAAACAGTACATACAGCTGATTTATAAAATTGTGTCAAATCATCGGTAGTAAAACTTATTGTGAGAGTACGTAAATCTTTAACCGGCACGATCATAACTTTTTGTCCATATTGATCATCATTGTAAGGCTCCCTCGGCCAATGAGGTATTTCAACGTTTTTATTTTCGATTTCAGAAAACTTTTCCATCACCATATTTTCCAGATCATCCAATGACTCTAAAAAAAGAAAAAGAAGAAGGCATTATTATATAGACTACATAGAAAGAACTAGTTTTATTATTAAAATATTAATAATAAAGAATTTGTGTACTAACTGTAATTTTAATTCTGAATACCTTTGCCAATGACGGCTAAACTCATAATATTGGATGAATACCATTGTTTATGAAACTTTAATAATTCATCTCTTATTTCAATATTTTGCTGCTTAGGTATTTCATAAAGTGTTGTTTTGTTTCCACTACCAAACTTCTTATATGCATGTCCGGGCTTCGCTAAATGTCTTTGGACTTGTTTGATACGCCATACATCACTCGAAAGATTTTTTTCATGTTCTGAGTTAACCTAGAATTTAATTTTTTTTCATTTATTTGCGAAATTACTGGAAAACTATTGCGCTACTACATACAGCATTTATTTCACGCTCAGTGGCACTTGGAGTAAAGAGAGGGCCAATAAAAAATTGAGCAAAACGATCGAGAGCCTCGTCTAATTTATCAGGAGCAACATAGAAGTGATATTTTGTCATTAAGGGATAAGTTGCGGCATTACTGCTTCCACCGCTTTGAGACAAATATGTGGTATATCCATTTTCATGGGGATACTTCTCAGTTCCCAAAAAAAGCATATGTTCACAAAAATGAGCTAAACCAGGCAAATTGTCAGGATCAGACATGTGCCTAAATTAAAAACAAATGTATTAGATTGGATTCAGAAAGAATTAATAGTTTATAAAATAAGTATTTACCCAACTTGAACGGCCAAGGCAGCAGCTGAAACATCAGTATTTGTATCACTAATTAGCAACACTTTAATTCCATTCTGTAACTGTAAGCCTCTGTAGTCACGGGTATCTTGCTGACTCTTTTCAATATTATTAAGTCTAAATATAAAAATATTAAATTAATAACTTCAACTATAACTCTAACTTTTGAACGTATTAAGTTTAGTTTACGTGGACAAGTAATAACCTTAATACGGGCTCCAAATCTAAAGGTAATTTAGAAGGCATCTTGTTTACTCTAGACTTAGAAGCAAATTCTGCCGGACTTGTATTACTCATCCCTCTAATTATATTTTTATTGAAATTCAATGAAGAAAGATAATTAGTTGACAAAAAGTGCCTGTAGTTCAAACTGCTGAAAGTAATGCAGATTAATCAAATAAAGGCCAACAACTGAATGCAATAAACTTCTCTCATACTTTTTACTTTAACTCACCTGCAATTTGTAAATGAAACAGGCGGTTTTCGCAAAAATTTACAACAAAAAGTTATTGATGAAACCTGTTTAATAAACATGTAAGCAAAAAAATATTGTATGACGAAATTTTCTTAAGTTGTATAATGAATACTAAAGAATTCGTATTTTTTCTGAAATTATTATTGAAAAGTATAGAACACACGAAATCGTCTAAATCAATACACATGGTTGCCAGATAAATTGAATAAAAAAATGTCGAAATAATACAAACTTGATTTTTGAAATTGACCTTTTAAAAAGAATTGATTAAGCCCCTAATAAAGCTAATGAGATAAAAAAATTTATATATTAATATTTTAAGTCTCTATATTTTTGAAAACTAAAAAAAAACAAAAGATAATCTGGCACTTTTCCATATTGAATTATCATAAAACAGCAGGTTAGAAAATTTTATACAACCATTTTTGTCCATTGAAATCATAAAATCTGGCAAGAGTGTTGAGAGAATGACAACAGCACCGAACATCTGTTTGGTTAAGTTGCCAATTATTTTACAGGAGATTTGATAATGTGAACAACAAAGTTAACAACAAAAACATATTTTTAAAAAAATCAAACGGGCAAGTGGAAATGTTAAAAAAATAAATGTAAACAAAAGTTAAAAATGGGGGAAAATTAAGAAAAATTGTTTAATAAAATGACCATTCTCGATTAGATACAAAACAAAAATAAATAATTGACAATTCTGTCGAAAAAAACACAAATTTTTCGTTTTTTTTGTATTTGGTTTGTGTCTAAGATTTTTGTATTTGTTGGAGTTGTTACCAACATAATTTTAAAGTAAATTAAAAAGTAAGCATTTAATTAAAAGTAACCACAAGTAAGCAATTTCTAAAAAAAATCTCTAAAAAAATAGAGAAAAATTTTCAAAAATTTTCTCAAGTGAACCAGTAAAACAAAGATATAAAGAATATGGGCGGAAATAACAAGAAAATCAAATTGTTTGTAGCCGCCTCAACTGAAACTTGTCGAATGAAACAAGGTATGTTTCAACTCAAATACTTAAATGCTTCCATAATGACATTATATTCTTATTTAGGTTTGGACTGAAATAAAAGCCAGAATAAAAAATATCTGACCATCTAACCATCAACACTCAATTGCATAACTTCCACATGTTTACCTTTGAGAAATCATATATAGAAAAAACCCATAATACTACCACATCAGTTGCTTTTGGACACTTCATACGTACATGTGTGCCATCAACAAATCCAAAAACGTCAACAATTTTTCAAATATATGACGTTTTCTTCTTACACTTCCTTGGAAGTTTTAAATTTAATTAGTGCTGGACTGTAATAGTTTGCGAATATTGTCAGACATTCTTCCAGGAAACGGCATAAACTGGTTTGTAATACACAACCAAGAAAATCATTTCCAACAGGTCTTTAGTAACTACCTGAGGATAAAAATTTTAAGAATGTAGCCACTTTTAGTGTTCGGTGAATTGCCGTTTGATTACATGTTCCATTATAAAAAGTGTTTTTGTATAATTCTTTTTAATTTTACTTTATACATATACTCAACATCCGGTAGTTTTACTTTCATTCAAAAGTTTAAAAATTACAAATTTTGATTACTTTTAATATATATTTATTTTGAGCTTTTTGACAATTTTTATGTTAAGTCAGGACAAATGGTTCATTAAGATAATATTTAAATCTATTTGTTCACAAGATGTATAGACAGTCAGCAGTACGGTCGATCTATATTGTCACCACTAAAAAAGCTAAGAAAAGGTAAGGGTAAACATTGAACTATAAGAGATAGCCTTCACATTTAAGCGTAGTTTTTATAGAATTTACAAGGACTATTTATATTTCTTTAGTATCAACTCAAAAATGTCTATTTGGTGAAATTTTAAAAATCATTTTCTAAATTTTACCGCGTCAAAACATTTATCTAAATCGTCAAAACATCAGAGTTGATATACAAGGATGTTAGTTTTGAAAAGGCCTGAGATAATAAAGTTGTTTTGTTTTGAATTGTAGTTTAATCTTTATTTACCTTTCTAAAAAAGTACAAGTGCAAAAAGCTTATTAAAGTATCCCTTTCCTTGGAATTTTTCGAAGCAACTTTTAATTTTTCATTTGATATCTTCTTTTCCGCATCAACTAAATCAATCTCTGATTTTATTTATCAGTTGCAGATTACTTCTGAAGCGCCGTATTCAAGCAATCCCCTTTAAAGCCCTATGGACTTTAAATCCCGAAATTGCGGTTGCAAATCCTAGACGTGGATCCTGGACTTATCAGTTGAAGCTTTCTGACTATTTAAGACATTGTTCTTTTATTCTTTAATACAATGTTTAAATTATGTACATAATAAAATACGTTATTTGTAGGAATTAGGTTTAATTACTTATTTAAAATTTGACTATAATACATATTTATAATAAATAGGATTTGCACTTATATTCTGATATATTTTTTTTTGTGGAAGATTAATTGATAAATATTTGTAAATTAATTATTAATTTACTAAAATCTACAGCATGAACACTTTAACACCTAATGTTAATAACAGAATAATGTGAATATATGAATTAAGAAAAACTGTGGAGGACGAACTTTTTGTAATTCCAAATCCAGCCATAGCCATTTTTTCATTAGTTGTTTCATTGTAAGTGTCATCTATACATAAAATTATAAAAAAAGGTTATTTTTAGAACTGTTATACATATTAACACATATCTGTTGCAATAAAATATATATATTTATATACAACCTTCATCCTCAATTTTGAATATAAAAGGAGCAGAAAATTTCGACCACCCAATGGTATTCTTTGTTTTCATACGAGTTTGCCATTCGCCCTCTACTAATTCCATTTCATGGGTTACTTTCCAAATACCATTCTCATGACGCTTTGTATGAATAACTGTGGTAGAGCTCCAAGTGACAGACTAGAAATTGTATTAAAAATGTATTAATGCTGCAATAAATCAAGTTTTATGTACATCAACTTACACCAGACATTTTGTAGTCTAAAACAGCTTCCGATAATGGCTGAAGACTACGTACCAACCAATGTAAGGTAACTTTTCTACCATCTATTATAACATTTTCCAATTGTCCTTTTTCTGGTTCTAACATTAGGTGGGTCCTAAGTTCATTTGAACCCAAAGAGTTCTAAGTAATTAAATCCAGAAAATAAATTAATGTTTAAAATAATGTTTTTTTTTTTAGATTTTAATACAGATACCTCTGCTCTGCATATATATTCACCCAAATCCTCGATAGTAATATCATTGACTATAAGTGTGCTACGATTAAAATGTTTTTCGGTTTCATATGTTATCATGTGTTTTTCGGAATACTTAATGGGTTTATTATTTTTGAACCAAGAGGCTATTGCAATTGGATTTCCTTTATAATCACAATACAAATTAGCATTTCCTCCTATTTCGGTATTAACATAGTGACGATGTGTTGTTACTTTCGGTGGAAAAAGTACAACAATATTAAACATTCCATGCCTTGGATTTTCGCTGCCATCATCATCCAGACATTGATAAATACCACTGTGATAGTCTTCAATACCATTCAGAATTATTGAACCATGCATTAGTTCACCAAAATTTTCATCGAAACGATTACCCTGAAAAATATTTCAAAAATTGAACTTGCAATAAGGTATTTAATAAACATATTAATATATTTTATATAGAAAACCTACGTTAAGAGACCATTTAATATTCGCTTCATTCGGACCTCTTGTTTTACATTCACATATGTGCGATTCGCCTTGCCGAAAAACTATTGTACGATCAAGAACATCCCGACCATCACACAATATGCTGAGCAATTTATTTACTTCCACCTTTACGTGTAAACGTATATTATCGGGAAGAACTTGACAATAGTAATTACCGGCATCATCTGGTTGCACATTTTTCAATATTATTGAATTATTTTTCAAATTCTTTATCCGGGAATTGAGTGTATATTGACCGTTAGAGTAGACAATATCATCTTTATACCAAACTATCACATTATTTACTAAAAAATAAACAAAAATACTGAGCAGATCAAGAATTAAGTATAAAAATTAACATTTTGATTACCGTGAAAATTTCTAACATCACAATTTAGAACTACATCGTTATTAGGAAAAGTAAATATCTGAACATTCGTTTCTTCAAAGTAGGGAGGATCATTTCGCATTGATAAAGGTACAGCATTTTCATTATTGTGACTTTCATTATCATTTCCAGTATAATCATAGTCGATATAATCGTAGTTATAATCTTCTTCTAAATTTTCAGTTTCATTAGCTTGCGCTTAAAGAAGTCGAAGGAGATGGATAGAGGTTAATATTCAACTGAAACTTGTTGAAAAATAAAAACGGTTTGCCTTACATTATCATATACGAAGCACAATGAACCTTAATAATGAATAAATGTGATTTATATTGAATATACTGAATAATCAAAATTCAATAAAATCTATATGGAATAAAATCATAATTATAAAATAATATATTTTAAACTGTCACTAAATATCTGCAACTGTTATTAATGTAGTTTCTATATAATTTTGTAAATCGAACACTATTGAGCCTATAACAAGTTGTACGTGATGAATTTGTTTGTTTTAATAACTGAATCACGTAATATATATGTTCATATGTATAAACATTCTTATCACCTCACGTTATTATGAACAGAAAAATTTTTCACAAATGTTGTCTTTTTGTTGGCATCGTTTCGATTTTTTTAACATCACGCTATAGTCTAATTAAATACTATTATTTTGTTATAACAAATGTAAACAAGACTTAATGAGTATAAACAAAGTTTTGAAACAATTTTGAAAATGAAGTATATATTATATATCTAAAAAATCAGCATAGATCAAACAAGATCATTACAACCTTATGTACTGTAATGCATTGATAATTAATTTAATCCTTCTTTGTGCATACTAATGAAAATTATAATCATAACATTTTGGAGAAGGAAAAAAATGTGTGTACCTTATATACTGTCAAATATTTTTCCGATAAAAAAAAATTGTCGATTTATAATTAAAAAAATGACGAAAGTTATCGGTCTATATCTTTAAATATACTAATCGGATTTTGCTGGTTTTAAATAGGAAACTTCTGAAGATTATAATATATACTAAGGCCAAATTTTATTGATCTCTGACAATTATTTTGGATGTGAGAGTGCCAACAACAAGTAGACGGACAGAAGGGCATTCAGACGGACATAGCTAAATCGGCTCAGAATTTCATTTGATGCAGGAATATAAATACATTATAGGGTCTGAGATGAATTTTTCTTAGTTTTTTACACGGAATGACAACACTCTTCAACACTTGTGGTGGTGGAGGGTATAAAAATAAAAAAAAAAAAAATAAAAAAAACACACGCAATGAAAGGAAGCGAGGATAAATAAGCAAAATATTGGATGAAACCATATTGTGAGTTTTAATGAAGGAATTTCAAAAATATGTGTAAAATCAGCAACAAGAACTATTTTCTGAAAGTAAGAGAAAATGAATTTTTGAATTATGCCTGCTTTGCAGTAAATGAGCGATAAATGTATGCACAGTGGTTTCAAAGCATTTTTGGAAATAATCATAAAGCCGTTAAAGATGTGGCATCTTCATGTATATGTATGGGTACTACAAGTCCCAGCTGGTTAAGGAAAATTGTAAATGGTTTTTAAAATATTTCATCTCGCAAATATATCTTTTACAGTTTACGAAACATTTTAAAAAGTATTGAGATTGTAGAAATTTCTGCATGGAAAAAATATGTTTAATTTACTTTAAGTTTATAATTATCTATTCTATGGAATTATTATACACATATCATATATTCTGTATTCAAAATTGAAAACTTGATTCAAAAAATTTTATACAGCACCTTTTTGTAACTGGTTAATCGAAACGTGTACTAATTAACTGTAGGGTAACATTTGAAATGTATATAATCTGATCATATATATAAATTTTTCCTATGAACTAATATTATGATGAATATTGTATGTATGAGTATGTAGTATACTTTCGTTCTCAGTCTATTCAGAAATAATGGATAAGGTTTTCGATAAGATAACAAATGTTGTAAAGAGCGAATATTTTTATTTTGTGACTCAAAAATATAAGAGATTTAGAATAGATATCTCAAAAAATGAGCGAATGGTGAATATGTGAGAATGAGAAATGGGAAAAAAATGTTTAGAATGTGCGAAGTGTTATAAATTGTATGACAGACAAATATTATTGCAATGAAAAAAATTGTTTATAAGTTTGTTAAAGCTTTTTGCATTACTTCTTTTTATTATTATAATATTCTTTAATTATGATACAAGATCTAATTTTAACACTTACCTTTGCTAATTAAACCTAAAATTAGGCAAAACACTATTAACCAATTTTTTGTAGTGGTGCTCATTTTCAATCGCATTATGATGTTTTATAATTATGATTATCTTTGGCTAAAACAGTTAAATACATACATATATATGTACACATACATTTATACTACATATTAATTTTTATATATAGATATATAATATTTTTTTATAAATAGATAATATATTTATCTATGTACATATATCAATATTATATAAATATTTTATAGTGAGATTAAATTTTATTATTATCAAGGTTAAAAACTATTTTACATAAATCGTAAGAAACACTTTTTTTAATTTATATTTTTCCTCTTGTTGTTGTTTTTAAAATTTTACATCATATTCGACATTTGAACAAAAATTATAGACAATTTTATTTATAAATATTTGTATTTGCACTTTTTTCAATTATTCCGCAATTTTTCTAAGTTTATTACTTAAATGTGCCTAAATTTATATACGTATGTAGTGTAGTCAGTATAATTATATTGTTTCAACTGCATCAACAATTAAAAATCTCAAAATTTTTATTTATTTTTGTTTATTTCATTTAATATAGATTTTTTTATTATTATTTTTTTATTTAATTTTATTACAATATTTAAATGAGCGTAAGCATAACAGTCTCAATTCTCAATTTATACGTGTACTCACTTATGTGCACCGTGCACTCCCAACGAAATACGTTTACGTTTATACACTTCTAGCTTGTCTCAATATCAAAATTCAACTAAATTATATTTGCTCCAATAAGACGATATCGAGCATTTAGTCCACCTTCTACTACAATATAACATATTCTAAATTAAAGTATAATATTCTACTTAGTGTCAATGTAAGATCACAAATTTATTGCTAAGGTACTTTTCTGTACTCGTGTTTTATTTATTATGTTTTTATTTTATTTTATTTTATTTTATTTTATTTTATTTATTATTGTTAATTATTAAAGACACTAGCAACATGTTTCTAAACAGTTGGACTCCCTCTAGATATATTATTTAATTGTTTATGTATTATTTATTTATTTATTTATTTATTTATTTATTTATTTATTTATTTATTTAAAAGGTTTAAACATATATATGAATATTGTTTATACAAAAATTACTTAACGATCTCTGAATGGATTGTTCTTATTATTTGCTTGAAAAATATTTAATATCACTTTAATACGTATAAATAAGTATTTCATCTAAATAATGATTCAATTTTAAATATAATGATATTTTATGTATATAAATACGTACGAATGTTTAATCATTATGGAACAGTATTATCGTTATTTAATTTTTATACCCTACACCAACGTAGGTGGTTGGAGAATTATGCGTTTGCGTTATTATATATTATAATGAAAATTGGCTTTTGTAATTTTTTGGTCCAGGGACGATGCCTATTAAAATTGGTGATGGTGGGTTCATTTTCCTAGCTCCCATACAAATCTTACCGCACTTTTAAGTATTTTTATTCGAGGGTCGTTTATTAATTGGGTTACATACCCAAAGTTGGAGAAAAATTTATTTAGCGTATTTAGGAAGGCCAACAGACGATTATTAAAAAAATAATATGTGGATTTTTTGTTCTACCAGCACATTTGGTGATATATGGTATATTAAGTTTGTCATTCCATGAGTAACGCCAAGAAGGATTTTGCTGGTTTTAAATATTAAACTTCTTAGGACTATACCTTAGGCCAAATTTCAGATAGACAGACGGATGGATATAGTTCGAATCAGATTTTTTTTAATTAATATTCATATATATATATATATATATATATATATATATATATATATATATATATATATATATATATATATATATATATATATATATATATATATATATATATATATATATATATATATATATATATATATATATATATATATATATATATATATATATATATAGAGAGAGAGAGAGAGAGAGAGAGAAAAAAACGATTACATAATTATAATTAATATTCAATTATGTTCATATTTTTACATACATTGCACATTTTATATTTAATATTCTGTTTAAGGCAAATAACAAATATGTAGATTATGACAAAATTACAATAAACTATATGGAACATTAAAAATTATAAAATAAAATTAGTAAACTGTCTGTTCGATTAAGCAAACATTTCACAAATTTATACACAATTTTATTTATTTAATATTTTTGGTTGTTTTTTATCATTATATTTGTACATAGAACGTACGTTAAGACAATGAGGAGAATATTAAAAAAAAATAAAAATAAAACAAAAAATTTTATACATATTTTGAGGAGTTTTCCTATGTCAATCAATCGTATAGTATCGTGCGATACAGAACTTTTTCAAAGCCTTAAAATATGTGTTGATATTAATTTTTTCTCAAAAAGTACAATAAGAATGTTTTATTCGATTCTGTTTGACTCTTTTTTAACTTTCCACTACCAAATGTGGTGATGATGGTATTTCCGTGTGTAACACCAAGCAGGAATCATCTTGAATATACGTTATTAATTTGAACTATATCAGTTCATATTTTGCTTCAACTCCCACATAACAATCTTTACCAGAAAATGGATTTAAGCTTATAAAACGCTCAAATAAAACCAATTCCATTAAATTTTGCACAATGATTTTTCTAATTATTTGTAATATATATTTTTAATTAGTTCAATGTCGGTAGATATTTCTAACTATCTTTAATATATATTATTAATCCGATATGAGGTCTATTCGAAATATATACAATTAGATAATTGTCTTCAATATAATTTTAAATTTTTTGAATATTATCTCTCATGTAGGAAAATTCTCATTAATGTCATTAATGTTGCAATACTTCACTATAGTTTTTATAGGAGTCTTTTTCCGTAATGGGCGTATAACATTGGTACTTGTTTTACTGTTTATAAGAACGTGTCTATAATAATTTTATAAAAAAAGAGATTTTGTGTGTATTGCGAATACTCTACGGTAAGACAGTCCAATGTCGGATATTATATATATATATATATATATATATATATATATATATATATATATATATATATATATATATATATATATATATATATATATATATATATATATATATATACATATATATATATATATATATATATATATATATATATATATATATATATATATATATATATATATATATATATATATATATGTATATATATATATATATATATATATATATATATATATATATATATATATATATATATATATATATATATATATATATATATATATATATATATATATATATATATATATATATATATATATATATATATATATATATATATATATATATATATATATATATATATATATATATATATATATATATATATATATAAATGGAAGTTTGAAATCAACCTTTAACATTTTAAAAACAACAAAAATAAAATTATTCAAAATTGTTTAATAAACTAGAAATTAATATTATGGTATTCAGTCAGTCATCGTTTTATTTTTTGGGAAAAAATAGGAAATAATTAACATTTTATACATATCAAAAATAATAATAATAATAATAATAGTAATAAAAAGACGGACAATTCCTTTTAAAACAATCGGAAAAAATGAAAAAAACTTAAAAAAAACATTTTTCTGTACATAACAACATCGTTCATCTGTCCTTGACCTAATTCCATTATATAGAAGCTCGAGTAAATACGAATACACAAACACAATGTCTAGAGTATTATATGCATATAAGAATATAAGCTTTTTCTGCATTTATTCATATATACCTACACGGGTTTGTGTGTCCTCAATACATAACACATACAAAGATAAAAAAGTTTTGATAATGTGTCATCTTATAAATATTTTTCTTCCTTGTTTACTCGGTTCTTTTGGAAATACAAAATATATATGTTTACATACATATGTATATGTTCCTCAAAGACAATAATCCCCAAAGCCCAACCTATGTAAGTATGTCAGCCAGCAGCAGCACTCCTACACATTAAACTTGACTCAACATCTCAGAGACCAAAAAAAAAATAATAATAATAAAAAATCAAAAGGCTAAAAAATGTATAGAAAAAAACAATCTTAAATACTTTTTACGTTTAATGAACAGTAAAATATGAAAAATCCTTCCTCAAAATGACTCATCATCATTACCGACATCGTTTCCATTATGATGCGTTCGGGAAAAATATTTATATTTTAATTTGTGTGTTTATTTGTTTTTGTTTTTTTCTTTTTATTTTCATTCCTCATGCAAACGCTCTATTTTCTTTCAATCAGAGATTCTTAACAGTTTCAGTAGAAATAAAAATTAATCCTTGAAAATTTTTGAACAAAATGCCAGCTCGCAGTCGCAGATGATTGGAAAATTTGTTATACGGATTTTTCAGATTCTTGTTTTCAAAATGGTTAAAATCAGAAGAAACGAGAAAATCATGTATATTAGAACATAATCTAAGGATCCATAACGACGGTCTCATTGCTAAGCACTTTGGAATTATATCGGACCATTGTTTTAAAAATGAAAAAAATCTAAAAAAATTCAAAAATTATATATTTTTTTTTAATTTTATAATATATAGTTTTTATAAATAACAATTTTTTCCAAGTGTAGCACTTAAAAGGAATTATCTAAGCTTTAAACAAAAAAATATTTGTTTTCGGTGAATCTAGAATAGCTTTCCTTTTATCAATTCAACATGAGTTTTTGCAAAATAATTTTAAGATAAATTTTTGAGAAATAATTTATACACATGTTAGCAAACATAGGCCGCTGAACATGTAAATTTTCATATAATGTGATTTTTTTATTAAATACCCGGTTCGCTTTGATACCCTATTCGCTGCACATATAATTATAATTAATTATCGATAATTCATTATATCTTTGCACGGAGGTAACTCTCTCCATGGTGGTATCTGTCCACATTTTTTCCAGAAAATCAGTTCTTTAAGAAAGTTGATTGGAACCAAATTTTAAAATCTTCTTACCTTACCTTACTTTTAATATTAATATTTGTTTATATGGGACAACAATTATCCAACACTTTTGCAGTAGAGCCATTCAATATAAGAATTTGATAACTTTATAGACCAAAGCTCCTAAACTTATTCTCATTTAAAAAATCAGTTTTTTAAGAAAAATATTGTTATAAATAATAAAACATTAATTACACAACATACATAGATTTTTATTGGACTCAATATTCACTAATATTATATTCGAAGTTTTAATATGTTTAAAAAAAATTAAGTTTTATTATTTTAAATCGTTGAGATAATTGTTTCGAGTAAGACGTTAATAAATCTTTTCAACAACCTTAAATTTAATTTTCAGAAATAAGGAAAAATTTAAAACGAGGCCATTAAATACAAAAAAGTAATAACGTTTATATATAATCAATTTGATCGATTCGCTAATGTAAAACAATACGTTCCATTATTCGTTACGTTGTAGAAACACTGCTTTGTACAAGAAGGGTGGATTTGTGAAACCACTAAATGAACATTTTCTAAAATCGACCAATGTTTTATGAATTGAGCAACAATGAAAATTTAAAAAAAATGAAGAAAACATGAAACATGTTTCTCCCATAACAAAAAGCAGGGTGGATAAAATTTGATCATATTGTATATTCATCCATTAATTCATATATTCATATCATGTAGTGACAAAAACGAAAACAACTTATGAGAGAGCCAAACATTTTATTTATAGCATGCAAACTGGAAAATTATAATTTTGCCATTAACAAAAACAATAACGAAAAATTGAAAAACGCACATGCGACCCGTCATTGTGTCTTTTATTTATTCCATTCTGTTCAGTTCGTTTGACTCCGTTTTTTATTTGTTGTTTGGGCCTCTATAACAAGCAAAATATATTACCACACATCAGTTTCTATTTATGTCAAGTCCAGCGCGGTTGTTTTGCACCAGAACTTAAAATACAAAAAAAAAAAAAAAAAAAGATTTTGAGTGGAACTAAAATAAAATATATAGAAATATAAAAAAATATATATTGTGCAAAAATATAAAATAATAATAAATTAATAAAACGAAAAAAGAAACTGCGAAAAAGGAATTTATTTTGTATTTAAGAATAGAAATAAAACAAAGCACAAAACTAATAAAAATATTTAATAAAATAAAAACGAGAAATTAGAAAAAAATGCATTTTATTAACATCGCTAAAGGAATTTTACCATTAATTTTTATAGTTGGATTATTTAAAATTACAGGTATTTGAATTGTTTAAACTTTAGAAATTGAGATTGAATAATTTTTAAATGATTTTGTGACAAAAAAGAAAAAACTAAATTCTAGATAAAACAAATCAATTTAAAAAGGGGGTGTTTTTTTCTATAGATATAAATGTGTATATCTGTGTGTTTTTATTAATGTTTGATATGTATTGGTGTATGTATATGTAGGTTACCAAAATTTTAATTTTTCTGTCCTGTGCCAAATTTTATAATATTTTTGTTTTCATTAAAAACACTGTTGATTTAAAATGTCTGTATAACATAATAAACAATTGTTATGGTGAAAACATACAAACATTAAATAGAAAATCAATTTATATAAATCCTATAAAGGATTCTTATATATATATATATATATATATATATATATATATATATATATATATATATATATATATATATATATATATATATATATATATATGTGTGTAATTATTCGTTAACATAGATTGCCGAACAGTTCTGCTGGTAGTAATTTAGATTCCTTTAAAATAAAAATTAAATGAATTGACCCTTACGGTTCAATTAAAAAGTACAAGAAATACAATTGACTGCATATAGAAAGGAAATTAAATAGCTAAATTACATACATATACATATATAGAGGCAATAATAATTTTACTAATATTCACTTCTAAATTTTAATGTTAATAAAAATAATAATAATAATAATAATAAATAATATAATAGCAGACACTCCTTAAAAACGACAATTTTTAGGGAATGTAGTCAGTATTCAGTAATGTAATTAAATGAAATTATAAATATTCTAATAAAATTATAAATGAATACTGGTGGGACGTGACCAAAAAATTGTACGAGTTTGTTTCGACGCAAATATGTACTTAACTATTTACCCACCAACAATTATTTAAAAAAATCGAAATTCAAACACAACAAACTAAACACGTTTTCTATTACAGAAATTTTATTTTTAAACAAAAACTACTTTGGCAATAATGTCTGTCTGTACATTATAGAAAAAAACACATACAATAATACACATTTCTTTTCTTGTTAAAAATTTTTTAATTAACAACAATTAATTATTAACATTATAAAATATATATTTTTTAAACTTTTTATTATCAAGTTACATATTTATTGATGGGTGATGGTTAGTTTGTTTGTTAGATTTGGTATGCGTAAACTTTGTTTTCTGAAATACACATACAAACATATGTACGTGTATTTCATATATACATTTATATAGTCATAAGTTCATGTACAACAATTATAATACAATATTATTCTAACTCTGACATCATCATTTCATATTATGGTAAAACAGACAAAAATACTATATATACATGAGTATATATGTATGTGTATTTGTATTTGTGTATGTACACTAATATGTACATGTGTATTTAAGAATTTTCACACTAATGTTTAAAAAATAATATTAGGACGACTCCATGAGACAAAAAATTCATTGTATTATATTTTGTTAGCTGGATCCTTTAAATATATAAACGATCATGTGTTTGTTTGTGACTTATAGACGAATATATATCCTCCATTACCACTTAATATACTTGTGGTAATGGAGGATATGAAAATGTAGCGAGGAGAAAATTTTCGCAATACAAGACAGAATTACTGTAAACAGGTGAGAATGCCATATTCGGCTATTCCGAATCCTAAATACCCTCCACCACGAATATTATGCAAAAATTAGCATGAGTAGAAGAAATTACACAAAAAACTTATTCGTTCATTAGCTTAAATGCCGATTGAGGAAAATGGCCTCTATAAAAACTACAGTGAAATATGGCAATATATTCCTGAAATTATCTCCAAATATTGCTACCGAGCTATTGATTTTAATGGCCCATTTTATTAAAAGAAAGTAATGTTAAGAAAAAGAAGTTAGATACGTATATGAGAGCTATAGCAAAATAGGGATATTGGCCAGATTAATAACATAACATATATTGATGACAGTTAGAAAAATAATGTTTGCCAATTTCAATACACCTGGGGTTTATTTAAGAGGTTTATAAGCTCGAACCCGTGATCCAAAATTGAATGGGAGCAATAGCAAAATATCGACCGGGATTGATCGAACAAATAATATATTATTAAAGATGGTTAAAAAATAACAGTTTTGTGGAGTCTAATATGGGCGCTTTAGCACAATATGGATTGAGATTGTTCAAATCAACAATATATATTTAATATATATGTAAGATAACTAGAAAAATTATTGTGCTGAATTTCAATGGAATTGGAACAATATGGTTTATTTGGATTTATTAGTTTATCAAAATAAGTGTATGTTACAAATTTCAGTAAATTATCTTAAAAATTGCGGAACACAGAGTTTTTCTGTCAAATTTTTGCATTATAACTTTATTAAAAATAAAGAACATGAAAAACATGATTGTTTGTCTGATTAATCATTAGATTCGAATCAAAACACAGAAGAGATATAAAAGAAGAAGAATTCCCAAAAATGGAAACTGAATTGTTTAAATGTTTTCAAAACATTGGTCATATATTACAAACTAATACATTGGAAGTGGAATAGGTTTATAGTAGATTATTTACCCTCGCCACGACTGGTTTTATCGATTTAAAATAAAATTGGGAGAAGCTATCAACAAAAGCAGTATTTTCTTTCCTTTGCATTTAATGATTTAATTACACTGAACAGCATTTCTAAAGATGCTTTTTTAACGCAGATGGAACCGGCCTTTTGCGGAAAATTTTACCGGATAAAACTTCTCAGGAGCTTTTTGAAATAAAACGTTGCCAATCAAATACGATCATTCTAAAAATATTTTTTTTACAATTTACACACAAAAGAATATGAAGCAAAATCAACCTTGAACATAGTTGTTTTGAGATTGAATAATTTTTTTCATTTAGTTTTAATTAAAAGTGTTTACGTTTGTGGTGAAATAATATTGTACATATTAAAATCTTTCGATATTAATATAAAAAACTTATTCAACAATAAATTCTTAAAATTACTTTTAAGTAGTAAAATTTCAAATAATAAAATTTCAACAATATTCCCAAGAAACTGTTTTAACTGTTAAACAAAGTTAAATTAACATTTTTTATTTATGAATCAAAATCATAACTTAAATAGTTAAATTGTTTCTATTTTTATTAATTTAACATTGATTTTTTTCTGTGTGTATGAAATATGTAAATAAATAAATAAAAAGAGGAATAACGTCATCTTACGTTGATTATAAAAATTACACCATTTAATGAATTTTTCGATTTTAAAACATTATATCATTCCTTAAACCGGGAAACCACTGTATAAATATATTTTAATTAGAGTTCCTACTTAAAATATGTTGAACTACCTTTAAATTTAACTTCTAATAGCACGAGTACTTTCCAAGTTTTTTTTTTCTCTGTTTTAGAATACCTCCCACTCTCTTAAAATGTCAATACGCCAAATTATCTCCACATAATTATCAAAATATAGTCGTGTCTAAACGACTAATGGTCAAAGAATATCTGAGACTACCACAATTTTCAAACAAAGTAAATGTTTTATCAAAAAAGTAAACCGATTTGAAAAATATTTAGTCATAAAATCTAAAAATAATAAAAATTGAATCAGTAAATAAATAATTATAGTAAAAATATTAACATTATGACATATATCGTTTTCCTAGAAAAGTAAAGTACTCGCCCATTTTCATTCTTCAAGATATTTTCTATCAGTAAGCTTAGTCTGCATTCATCATCTGCTATAACATAAATTTTCATTTATGAATTTAAATTCACATTTTTTGTATGTGCCAAATACATACACACATACATATGAATGTATGTGTATTTAATGCCATGAAGTGTACAATTGTAAGAAGTGACGAAGTTCTAAATTTAATGAATTTTTATACCCTCCACCACCACGAGTGGTGAAAATGGTATAATTCCTTTGACATTATGTGTGTAACTCTAAGGAAGGTCTTAGACCCCATAATGTAAATATATTTATATACTTACTTAAAACAAAATCTGAGTTGATTTAGCTATGGCCACCTGTTCGTTATTTGCGCGCTTACATCCGTATTTATTATTGCCCTTTAAAACTATCAAAATCGGTTTAGTAATGTTAAGAGATATAGTCCTATATCTGAGACAACCTCTAAATTAAAGCGAAGAATTTTTCTAAAATAATCAATTATAAATCGATAAATGTCAATAAAATTAATTAAAATAAATTACCTTAATATCAAAAAAATATGAACCTCATTACTATTCCAGTCAAAATCGGTTCAGTGGAAAAAATGCTACAGCATAAAATATAACTAATTTTATGACTAATTAAATTATCTTTATTATAAATAAGAAATGCGTTCATATATTGTATGCGTTTGTAAGTGCATATATGTACGAAACATAATTTTGTTATTTCTTATTCATTTGTGGTGGAGGGTATTAATGATTCGGCATAACCAAATATAGCATTCTTAATTGCTTTTTATTTTTTTCATAATTTGTATTTAAAACATCATATTTGCAATAACATATTTAAATACATACTTTTAATGTATGGAAATTTATTTACATATGAAATTATGTATTTTAAAACTAAAAAAGTATTGGATAAAATGAGTGATTAGAAATTTCTATTTAATTTAATATTTATATCTGAAATTTAAGTACTTTAAAAATTTTGAATACTTTAGGAAGAAATACGTACACTTGTATGTATGTGTGTAAACATGTATGTATTAATGTATGATTTATGATAAATAATAAAATAAAAAAAAAGAAAACATTTTCCTCGACGGAATAGAAAATTGTATACACATTTTAATGTTTATGTTTGTGTGTACATATTATTGCTCATCATAACAAAAATGACAAAAAATACACAATTTTATACAAAACAATATTTTGTGCTAAATGAAAAAGAAAAAAATAATTTTAAAGCAAATTAAATGAACCAAACACACACACACACACCACTCCTCTATATTTTTTACCATTAACTTTAAAATAAAATTAAAAAAAAATATTCATACATACATATATACACACATACAGGCATACATACATATATACATACCAAAAAGTGTGTAATTACAAATACACATACCAACATATATCCATTTATAAATATTTACTATAAATATTCAAATTGCATGGTTCGCCGAATCATATTAGATTTTATACGAAAAATTATATATACATAGGAACATACATACTGACATGCATACAATATGTATATATATAATCAAATACATTCTTATTTGTTTATAATTTAATACAAACATATTGATTATCGGGTCAAACAAAAATAATGATCTAAAAATGGTATTTGAATAAAAGCAAGTAAGAATGCTATATGCTAAATGCTATACCGAATCCACATTACCCTCCACCACAAATGCGTGTGATGTAAATTCGTTATGCATCGTACATACACATACACATACATATATACATTCACAAACGTATATAGTAAGTCATCAAATTACTTATATTTTTGACTATAACTTTTTTCTACTTAACCGATTTTGATGATTTTCGGAATGATAATGAAATACATATAATTTTTTTTTAATGCCTAAATCTTATTCTAATTTTTTCATTTCTAATTAACAGTTTTATAAAAATTCTTCGCTGGAACTAGAAGTTACCTAAGATATCGGTATATATCTATTGATATTCAAAATCGATTCTGATGATTTTAAATAGGAAATTTCTCAGAACTATAACAAATACTCAAACCAAATTGCATTTACCACTGTCAATTATTGTGAATGTGAGTGTGCCGACAACAGAGAGACAAACAGATGGACAGACGGACACAGTTAAATCGATTCAGATTTTGATTTGATGCAAGAATATATATACATTATGGGCTCTCAGGTGATTCCTTCTAGACGTTACATACGGAATGACAAAGTTAATATCAACCAACCTTTTGTATATAAGTGACTTAAAAAATAATATAAAATTATGATCGAATAATAAAAATTTGGAAACTTAAAAATAAAAAAACTTAAATATAAATCTGTATCGATTTAACTATATTTGCCTGTTGTAGGCACGTTCATATTTAAATTAATTGTCGAACTTCAACGAATTTTCAGAACGTTTGAACTAATAGGCCTTTTAATGGTAAATGAAATTTGCTCTGAATATTTAAAATTGTCTGAAGTATGGCGCTATTTAAAAACAGTAAAATTATGGGCCCATAGCTGAGATAACATTAAACAAAGAACCTTTGTACTTTTTCAATTAAAAGTAAACATATTTTAATTAAAAATTTTCCTATAGTTCATCACTATGACGTAAACTATCAAAATTGGATCAGTAGAGTTTTAACAAAACATGAAATAAAGCAATATTCGGTAGTGCCGAATCTTTAACACACTGCACCAAATGTGTATGGTAACAAACACAGTACGTCACACATTTATACTCTAACATATACATAAGCCTACAAATACACACACAAATGTCAAAATGACAACTACTTTGTTGCCACGAGATGCATCGTAGGAGACAGAGAGTGCACCGGAAAGAGACAATATATTTTCTTCTCAGACAAGCCCATTTTAAAACTAGTAGTCACAGTGTTAGACTTTTAGTTATTCGGCTGACCAAAGTAACCACAAGCTGCTAGTAACTAATTTACATTTGTCAGTGTATGCGTATATGCATATGTTAGTATATGGGTGATGTAATATTGGCACATTTATTTGGTGAAGGGTATTGAAAATTCGTCAAATGTTTTTTGTTTGTTTCTGTTTGAAGTGAATATAATTTTATGTTATTTTTGTTTTTAATTTATTTCTTTTAGGTGTTGAAGCTGTGGGAAATCAAAGGGGCTCCAGTGACAGTAAACAAGCAGTGGAATATGATTATAGTGATGAGGCTGATACGTCTAATAGTGATGATACAGCTCCAAAGGCAACAATAAAACCATATTTTGAAAATAGTATAAAAACTGTTTATGTAACAGAAGATATTGCTAATGTAACTTTGGAGTGTGCACCCAAGAATTATAATGGTATTGTACTTTTATTGAATAAATAGTAATTAATTATAATTATTATTTTAAATTCTACTTATGATTTAACGCTTTTTCAACAGGTTCCATGCATGAAATTTTATGGTATAACAAGGAGGAAGCCCTCACTAACGGCAAGACATCTCTAAAACCCGAACAATATGCTGTCGATAATAAATATAGGTTGACCATTCTCAATTACTCTAAAGATAGCAAAGGCAACTACTCATGTGCAGTACTTCCCAACGATATTCGCCAATATATGGTAATCGAATTTGGTGCACCTCCAGAAAATATTAAAAATCAGAATGGTGCTGCCAATACAATTTTTATTGAAATTGCATTAATTACCATATCTCTATTAGCAGTACTTACATTAAATTATAGTCATAAATTTTAAATTGAAATTAATTTATATTGATAAAATGGAAAGGAATAATGAACTTAAACTGCGTGCACTAATGAGGCTGAAATTTTTTTGTTTTTGTTCTAATTTCAAATAAAGCAAAAAAATTTATGTACTTATAAATGATGCCTGATTAATATATATATATATATATATATATATATATATATATATATATATATATATATATATATATATATATATATATATATATATATATATATATATATATATATATATATATATATATATATATATATATATATATATATATATATATATATATATAAAGCTTTGCTCCATTATAACTCCTCGATAAGTCTTAAAAAAGAGCAATAAATTTAAGGCATTTTAAATATATATATGTTTTAACGAATTAATAATCAAATTTGGCCACTTTTGAAAATAATAAAAATAAAATTCCATTAATATTTTATTAGGAATGTAGTCAATTGTCTTAAACTCTATGTAACAATTCCATTTACATTCTAATTAAATATAAAATCTGCGGCAAAAAGGAAAAACAACATAATTCAAAATGAATTATGAAAAAAAAGATATAATATTATTTAATTGTTATGCCTCATTTGGAGATGGAAAGTACAAAACTGAGTTATGTTGTTTTTCCTTTTTGTGACAGAATTTTTAATTTGTTAATACTTTTTTTTTGTGTTTAATAAAGTTTGTAACGGTTAACAATTTCTTTTTTAAAATTTTAAAATGCCTTAAATTTGTGAAGAAAAATTACATAAATAATATTCTTGTCAAATATTATATAATGTCTGTCATAAATAATATCTTTGTCACAAATAATGCTTCCATTATTAATGGACTTAAATACTAAGTGCTCTACATAGTTTTTGACTTTATAAGGTATCTATTTTATTGCAACATATACATACAAAGATACATACAAATGTATTTTTTTTTTTTTTTTTTTTTGATAATTAAAAAAAACTGTTATATTTAAAAAATTATTAAAAAATGTATGTAATTTTGAATTTGTCAAAAATCCAATGGAGAAGTTATTTTTTATTACATTTTATATAAATGATGAATTTCTATTTATTTATGTATGTGTATAAGTATTTTAGTAGTTTTTATTTATTTAACTATTATACTGTTATTGAATTTATTTTATTTAATTAGTCATATAATTCTTTACAAATTGCGTTTTCCAAAAATGTATTTGCAAATTGTATGCCAAAGATAATGATTTCGGGTGCCTCCATATACATTTTATTTACATTTATTTAAATTAAGTAATTAAGTTTTCTTTACAAAATTTTCTCATACAAAACTAAGTTGAATAAGTTAAATTTTAGATATTTATATATATTTCAAAAATTAATATTAAATATTTAAAAAAAAACACAACAACATAATAAAAGCAAAAACTAAATTATGTAAAAAAAAAACACCTTACAAAACAATACATAATATGCATATGTTTAAAATATATATCAGTCTGTCGGTCAGTCATACAGTCAGTCAATCAGTCCGTTTGCCTTATTATCTGTTGGATAATTGGATAAGTTGCCTTCAGTTAATTTAATCAAAGTATTGGTAGTATGGTATTAAGTCAGGCTCTACCGAATTTATTTAAATGCTTGCTTTTAAATCAATTTCATAATTAATTACTTATTTTATATTATAAATAAATATTGAAATAAAAATAATAGTTTTAATATCAACATTTTTAGAAAATTCTTTATAAAGTAAATACCAGAAAAAATGAATGAATGAATGAATGACAGAAAAAAATAAATAAGTGCAAATCACCCAGTGTTATTTTAGTGCCTGCATTTCTGCGTTATAATTCGTATAATTAATAACATTAATTTCAATAATAAGTACCTTAATAAAAATAGTGAAAAATAAAAATGTATGTTTGAAATTTAAGGTCACATAATATATAATTAAATATATGTACATATGTATGTATATTGTAATCTATATTGTATGTATTAGTATTTATATAAAAATGTTTTGACATTTATCAACCAATTTAAAAAAAATCTTTGTTTTATAGAGTTATATATTCCTTCCTAAGACTACAAAAATATATAAATCTCTAGATGATTAAAAAAAACAAACAATTTATTAAATGAGAAAATAAACTAAAATATGTTAGTAAAATTGTTTTGTATTTTTCTTATAACAACAAAATTTGAAATTTGTACACCTAATTAGGTGAAACGATTTTAGTACAGTAGAATCTCACAAATTTGAACTGTCCAGAAATTATAACCATACATTTCAATTCAGTGCATGGTCTGAGATTGATACTTCTGGTTAAAATTTCTGGAAATTTTATATTCTTTAAATTCATTGATCTTTGGTTCATTGATATAAAGCAAAAAAAGGGATAATTGCCAAATTAATAGTCCTGTGTAAATTTTCTTTTGCATTTTTGTTTGTCATTAAGTTTTCTCTTTATTTCAGTACAGAGTAATAACAAGGGTATTCCCTTTTATCAATTTCATCCTTATGCCTCATGTGTCAATAATATTTTAAAATTGGTCTCCAAATGGTCTAATTTTTGAAAGTCTAATGTATTCCCTTAACCTTTCTAAAAGTTATAGTGACATATGAAGACAGACTAATGTTTTCCAACTTGCAAAGTACTTCATCAGTTATCAAATTTTGAAAAGTCGCGGACCAACTCTATTTTCCATTAACCGACAATCCAAGTTATCTGAAAAAGAAAAATAAATTCATTTTGTATCAATTTATTTATTTTATTTATTTTATTTTTTTGGATTTAATGAACTGTAATTCTAAATAAAATATGTAATATTTTGTTCTTAAAAAAAGTAAACAATGCGAATGAAATAAAAAAGAGAGAAATTCTGTCATTAGTAAAAAATGATTCCGAAGAATCTTATGCAGTATTCATTTATTTGATTTACAGTAATAATTTATTATTAAAACTAAATATTATACGTTAAAAAGTTGCTCGAAATAGACACTCAATTAATTGTAAAAATCGATTATACAAATTGATTCCATTTCCTACCTCTACGTAAATTTGAAATGTGTGTGAAAATAAATTTAAATTCATTTAGCCAAGACACAAACTACATGCTTTAACAGAGCTCTGAAAACACATTAACAGAGCACTGTAAACACATTGACAGACCATTACTTTCATCCGACATACAAATTAAGAACGATTTTGTGATCATTTCTGGGATCGGAAAAACGAAACCATGTGAGATAGAGGCCTTATTAGTCGCTTCATCCAAATAATATTGGAATTTAAGAAAATTCGAGTGGCCATTTCTAGACTTAAGGAAATGGCTGGCATACGACTTTATGTGGAAGTGGTGGTAAATAAGAGCATATAAATTGCTTTTCCCAAATAATCTTGGAATTTAACAAAAATTACATTTTTCTGAAATTCTGACCTGGGGAGGATCGGTGGCCATATCTCGACTTAGGGAATCACAAAATCGGATGAAAGCAATACTCTGTCAATGTGTTTACAGTTCTCTGTTAATTTGTTGTCAGAGCTCTGTTAAAGCATGTGGTTTCTGTTTTGGATAATAAATAATAAATTTTTCTTCACACCCATAAATTTGAAAATTAGTATTGGTTTTTGTTTTCGCTCGGTGATTTTAGTCTAGACAATTTTTTTTTGTATTTCGCCCAAACTCAAATATACCATACAATAAAAATTAATGTTTTCACTAAACATTTCTTGTTATTCAGTTGATATATAATTTCGGAATAAAAAGAATTTTATAAATTTTAATGGCATTATTTTTAATATTATTATAATATTAACTATATATGGTAACTTTTGATACTTTAGAACTTAATTTGTCTAAAATTTAAATTTTAGCAAGATCACAAATTGAAATTAAAAAAAGAAGGTCCATTTTGAGCAGTTTCATATTTGTCTACATACTTTGGTAATAAACAATTTTGGACTTATCGTAAATTATTCTCGAAATATTTTATTAATAAATACGTTTTATTAATTAATTTATTATCACTTAAAAATTTTACAGAAAATAAATTCTTAATATATCATTTTCTCAAAATTAATAACAGTTTAGTGTTTAATTATGAATAATAATCTATTGCACTTTAATTGTACATATTTATAATACAACAATGTTCCTGAGATATTTTATCCTTTAGTGTTAGTTATTTTATATACAATAACTGGATTAAATGAAAAATTTATTATTAAAATTAACGGTAACAAAGGCCAATAAGCCGACGAATAAAAGGGAACTTGATACAGGTCCCATGGCTGCACCGTTACCGCCATCGTTAGCACCATCATCTTTTCTCTTAATTATAGTTAATCGTTCCTCAACTTCCGGGTATATGAATTCCCGTTGTTGCAAATATTGCAACAAAGCGTTATAATCATTTTTCTGTAAACGTTGAGGTTCCTCGTTCTCGACAAATTGATGGCCATCGCCACCATTTATAAGGAATTGCTGTACAATAACATTGTAGGATTTATCTTCTTGTAATGGTTCGTAGGTTGGAACTTTACATTCAGAACATCTGACTAACACTGATACAACACGTTCACCAATATTTTTGTTATAGTCATAGACGGCATGAACACCTGACATTTGTAGGAAGCCACCGTTAGAATCCTTGGCGTCCATAGCAGCTGAATGTTCTAAAGCTTTTAAAATTGTTTTTCCTGTGATTTTTGTTATATATAAATCATTTTTAAACGGTAAAACTGATAATACATCAGTAGCCAGAATGGAGCCATCGGAGCGTTTTTCAATAGAACTACGAAGGCCTAGTTTGGTAAAAATACATTTGCTTTAAATAAGAACTGAAATGTTGATTTTAATAGGTATTTTAAAATTTACCTCCTCCTTGCACAAATGCAATTGGAGCATCTGTCCAATAAGAGCCACCTTGATTTTCTAATACTCGAGCATATACCATGGAATCTGCTACCAAGTTACCAAGATTACATTCACCACTGCGGCAAATTTCAGCACGACCTTCTAAATGTACTTTTGTATGCCCAACAACATTTGATTCCAAAGCAGTAATATTGGGTCTATAGACTTCCAATAGTTGAAGCACATCACTTTCTCTTGGTATTTCGGCATCCAATAGTAAAGGCGTACCGTCGAATTCTATCAGGTTGCCAGCACTATCAAACTAAAATAATGATCAAAAATTTTAATAATGAAGTTGTTTTTATCAAATAGTATTAATCAAACTTACTTGTACATGTAATTTTCCTAAATATTTGGTATAGGCGTATGCTTGGACTACAGGAACTTCTTTGCCATTAGGTTGTTTAACAATTGTGGGATATGGACCATCAACACGCTCGGCATCGGGTTGATCACCATTATATAAGAAAGTGTTAGTATGACCACCTATTACAAGATCTACATCGGGACATTTCATAGCAATTTCCTGATCCTTTAAGTAACCAGAATGGCCTAAGGCAATGATAATATTTATTCCTTGAGCCTTAATGCGAGCAGCTTCTTCACTAAAAATATAATTCTTAATTTAAGAACAAATGTTATTTTATAACAGATTATTTAGCATACTTAATTGTTGTTATTTCATCCAAAAATTCCACTTGATTAGGTACGGTCAAATATTTGGTTTCGGGAGTTAAATAACCAATAACACCCACTTTTACACCGCGTACATCTAGAATAGTGGAATTGTAAAAGTTTTTGGCACTAGCCAATTCCGGTTCTTTGCTAGCATCAATATTAGTTGCCAAAACGGGGAAATTGACTGCATTCAAAAATGGCACTAAACCTTTTACATTTTCATCAAATTCATGATTTCCCAAAGACTAAATTTATTTTTTACAATTAAATAACGTATTTTTTTTAAATCATTTAAACAACTTACAATTGCATCGGGTTGTAATTTATTTAGGAAGGCAGATGTTATATTGTCCTTGAAAACTGTAAACCAAGGAGTACCGGTATATGTATCACCAGCATTAAGATACAATACAGGAGTACCACCTTCTGCAGCTTGTTGACGGTATTTACGTACTCTGTAAAAAATAGTTATATTTATATTAACATAATATAAATTGTTTTTTGTTTTTTTATTTTCAATTTTAAAAATAAACTTACTCATGAGCTACCCTAGCGAAGCCACCATAACATTTATTAGTATTTGCCATTTCCGGTGTACATTTGCCACTGTTTACACTTGTCTGTTCAAAACGGGCATGCATATCATTGTTATGCAATATAATGAATTCAGTCACTTGCCTACCGATGGGATTACCATTTATTGGGCCCAAACACAAGAACAGACCACAAACGGAGGCCAAACAAAATTGGATTTTTCCCATCATAATTTATTTGAAAAACTGATAGAAAATAAGAATTTACAAGTTTATATTATTTATATATATATATATATATATATATATATATATATATATATATATATATATATATATATATATATATATATATATATATATATATATATATATATATATATATATATATATATATATATATATATATATATAATAAGTAATTTTTAATAATTTGTTCCAAAAGCATTAATTAAGTTCTTTTTTATTAATATTAATTTTATGTCTTTTTTTATTTTTATTTTAAGAACCCAATAAACAGAAACAGACATCATTGAGTGTATAAAATAATTTTACATACAAATATGAATACATATGTACATACATAAACTATTTAAAATCGAAATTCTAATTTATATCAATATGGTTTTTTGGTTGTACTCAAAAATATTATAATTAAAAAATGGAAATTGTTATTTTTCAATTATTCAGAAATTGTATCTGAGAGACAAAATTTTAACTATTTTTTAATATATACATACTAGCTGACCCGGCAAATTATGTTTTGCCAAACCAAATGTTTATCGATAAAAAATAACTATGTAAGCTGGCTAATAGAACCTAATTTGTGTAAAATTTTAATTTTAGGAAGAATGAATTATCACAATTTTGGAATTACTTGTACTTGTTTTGATCTTAAATGAATTTGCAAAAATAAATATATAGACATATAAAGTCTTAGATCATTTTTACTGCTAGTGATTTCATGTTCAATATGAATTTTTGTTTAATCGGAGAAAACTAAATATAAAATTGTTTTATTTATCATTTATATGTTTTTCATTTAAATCCTTTTTTGTTAAATCTCGCAACTTGAATTTCAATTAATTTCTGAATATTAATCACTGTATAATTATGTACAACTCATAATAGAAACAAGTTTACAAACAACACTTAATTTAATCTTAAATTAATATTTTTTCCAATAAATTAACCTCTTCGATCATTTGAGTTAAAAAAAGGAAATAGAAAAGTAGAAATATGTAAAAGGGGATTTTCTTTAAAATGTTTTATAAATAAAAAGGCATTTGCAACAGTGATTTTTCAGAATATTAAAATAATAATATAATAAAAGTCACCGTCATTTAAATCATCATTCCAAGAAAATTATTCGGCATTTTAAGGAAGTTTTTTTTGTCAGGTTTTATACCAATTTGTTTTTTTTTCCTTACTGATATTTTTATAAGAATGTGTAATTTTAAAATTATATCAACTTAGAAAATTTTAAGAATCAGATTTTAAAGATCTCTCAACACTCATTTTAATGACACAAAGAATATATTAAGTATAATTTTAGATTAATTAATATACATTTTATTAATTAATTATACTAAATATATTATTTATAATTGATTTTAACCATAAAGCAAAAAAAGCCCAATAAAACTTAAATTGATAACAATTTGGTCTTTGTGTGCGATACTAAATTCTTAATTTATTTATTATATATATAGATAAGATCGTATTATAAAATTTTTATTTCAATGGTTCAAAAAAATATTTTAGATTGATGATTAGATTTACACAAATAACGTGATTATTGAAAACTAAACTAAAATAATTACGTTTATTCTGAAAACACATGTTATATTTGATTCGATATTTTTTTACGAATAAAAAAATAAAATAATTATAGGAATAAAATAGTTTTATAGGAAATTTGTTGCTAACAAATTGCATGAGTTTTTGTTGTAATTTCTAGAAAATAATTGTTTAAATAAATAAACAATAATCTAATATTAGTTATAAATTTTATTTGTTGATTGTACAACAAATTGTAATAAAGATATAAGATTCGTGAACATGTGCCCGACTAACAGTCTCTCAGACGTCTAAAATGTATATAATGAAATATGTGCGCTGTGCAGTCAAGACGACATTCTGAATATCAGTAAAATGTGTATGAATATGGGAAGACAAATATTTTTCTACCCACGAATAATTTATCTTAAATTGAGAATGATTTTTTTAAAAATATTTAAAAATTGTTTATTAAGGGTTTCAAATGTTGATTTTTATATGGTTGGATACAAACATGGTAAATGTTGGTAATCAATTTAATTGTCAACGTTTAACTGAACAACTCCATTTGTGTGCGTGTGTGTGTATGTTAGTATTTTTTTCTGTCAAGGAGAGAAATGATTGTGACATTCGGATTTCACAAACAGCTTAATTTTAAATATTAAAAATATTATAAATATATTAAAAAAAAAAACAGAAAATCAAACAGTTTGTTTTAAAACTATTTAAATAACTTGTTTTTACACTTAAAGGCTAGACGACCGACCACTTTTATATTAAAAGGATAAATCAAGTTTTTGCAGCAAAACAAACATATTTTATTTGTTTAATTTTCTAAAGAAAAAAAAAACAGTCACTTGAATAAAATTATAATGTTTAATTCTTGAAATCACCAATAAAATAATTACAATTTTTAAACAAGTAGAGAACAACTTAGTTTTCGTAAATTAAATAAAATAAAAAATTAGTCAAAAGTAAATAAATACCCCCGTTTTTTTAGAGAGAGTATGATTTATTTTGTATATTTCACACTCGATGCTTAAAAACGAACTGATACGGTATAAAACAAATTTTATTTTTAAGAGCAGAGCAGAGCAGAGCAAAAACAAAAAAAAAACAAACTACCACTCAGACATCGATCGGTAACTTTATAATTCAATTCAATTCAAATAAGATCATACAACCGACAATAAGAAATAGACGAATGAAATACATGACACTATCTGAAATAAGTTAGAATTTGTTTTTGTTACATTATCAAAAGCAAAACATCAATAAAAAAAACAATAAGAAAAAAAAAAAAAAAAAAAAATATATATATATATATATATATATATATATATATATATATATATATATATATATATATATATATATATATATATATATATATATATATATATATATATATATATATATATATATATATATATATATATATATATATATATATATATATAACTACATTTTAAAACACAACATCTTTTCTACTACACAGCAAGAAAAAAAAACTCAACATCAATGTTTAATTTATTTTATGCTTTTTTGTTTTGTTGTTTTATATAGACAGAGAAGATATAGTTTGTTTGTCTGCAGCATGATTGTATGGTCGGATTAATAACCTAATAGTTAGGCCAGTAACTTTTGGTCATAACTTTTGTTTGGAAATTCTTTATAAATTTTATTGTTAACTGCACCCTATAAACTAATTCGAGATTAGAAATTATGAATTGAGTTAAAGATCACTAGAATCGTTGGAACACACGAGTCTGTATGTACGATCATACAGACTCATTTTGTATTGTGTGATTTTTAAATATTGTCTATATTTATTAAAAGTATTAAGATCTAGTTAAAATTTGTTATGTATTGAGTTTTATGTAGGGCATATAAATGTCGTTATTAATCAATATATTTATATAAATAATCTGAATTTTGTTTTGCTTTTTGGTCTTTTTTAGAAGTATTTTTAATTTTTTTTTTTTGATAATTGATTTAGTGTTTTTTTTGTGTTTGTATGTGTGAATGTGTGAAATATTGCTAAACGTTTTGAGTGTGAAGCAGTAAATTGCACTGTATCTATCCAGAGCTGTCAATGAGTTAAATATTTAAATTAAAACGATTTGATGCAATGACAACTGTACAATTGATCATTCTATATGTAACGGTAAAATGAACCATATTTATTATTGCAGCATATAAAAATGTCCTCTTCCATAATTGAAAACCTAATCAGATCATTTGTTATTCCCGGCAACATTTTTAATAAAAATATAAATCGAAATTAATTTTTGTTTCTTTAATATCGATCTTGGTTACATTTTTTCACTTTTAAGCAATTTTTAATCTCTAAATGATTTAATTATTGAGATGTTCTGTTGTGTGAAATGTTAAATATGCTTCATATCTTTCGATCAAGACTTCTTTCTGTATCATCCATTATATATTCTTACAAATTATAAATGTGTTATACAAATGTTTCTGTTATGGAACAATTATATATAATTGATTTGCAGCTTCTGTTTGGGTGCTGCTAAGAGAAGTTGACTCACATTAATGGGGTGTTAGTGAATGGAATCAACAAGTGTTTTACCCTTTTTAAAGTAATCACAATATTTATAAATATTTATATATATAAAATATTATTGTTTTAAAAATGTGCATAGAAATATACATATATGTCGTAGTACACACACACACACATATATATATATATATATATATATATATATATATATATATATATATATATATATATATATATATATATATATATATATATATATATATATATATATATATATATATATATATATATATATATATATATATATATATCAACACGCTTTCTTAATTTCAAAACAATATCTGTTTAATTGAGATGACGGTTATAAAAAGAAATTAAAATTGTTCATTAATTCGAATATTGAAATAATTGTTTAATATTTAATTTATGCGACAGTTTCTTTTTTTATTCAATTATTTATAACAAAAAAATAAAAATATGCGTCGTATCTAGTCTAATATTTTGTTGTAAATACAATTTTAATTTATCACAATAATTTTCAACATTCACAACACTTTTAACCACTTATTATTATAATCCGTTTAACAATAACAACTAACTTAAATTGGAACATTTAAACATTTTTAATTGAAGATGTTATAGACATTAATAACTTATAAACAGTTTGGTCTTCCGATAAGATTATATTTTATTTAATATTTATAATTTGTACATTTTAACTATATAGATAAGTGATAGATAACCATGTACGTTTATGTAGATAAGAATTAGGAATATAAATTTTGCATTTAATCTCAAACTTTAGAATAACAAAATAACTATAAGTTGTGCGATAATTGTTCGATCATTCAATTCTTTGTATTTTTTTAACTAATTATGGGTTAATTGTAAGTCCACTTTATTAGGAAATATTTTATGAATTTATTTTGTGTTAAATTAAATGGTATTTATTTTATAATTGTTGCTTTTTTGCTATCGAATGCATCATTTAAAGTTTATTTTCTTAACACAGATTTATTGTTCAGTAGTGGTTGTCAAATTACATTCATAATTTCTTTATAACGCTAAATATGCAGAAATGTGAGTTCATGTTTATTTGCACATTTAAATGAATTTTTCCTTCTTTCTTACTTTTTATTACATTTGAAATTCCTATTCAGAGAAATTTGATTAGGTAACACGTTTCAGATTAAGATATTATAATGACGTTTCTTTATATTTGAAGTCATTGTTCCAATTAAATAAAACAATTTCAAGGGTTCTATAATTAAATTATGAAATTTGTTATGATCGATTCTCAGTCGATTTAGATGTGTCCATCTGCCTGTTTGTTTGTTGTCTCCAGAGCAACAAACGAACAAACAGGGCTCAATGAAATTTGATCTGAGTATTTGTTATGTCCTCAAAAGTTTCCTACTTAAAATCAGAAAACTCGGTTATATATATATTTAGAGATATGGACCGATCTCTGAGGCACCCTCTAAATTCAAACGAAGAAGTTTCTTAAAAATTTGTATTACAACTTGACAAATTAGAATGAAATTTTGCCATAATTTAAGATATATAGACTTTATTACTATTCCGGTTCTGTAGAAGAGTTGTCTCTTTTGTATTGATACCTTAAAATGTACTATTGATTGTTTGCAATAACAATATTTTGTTATTGTTTCTATAAACTTTTAAATTCAATTTATAGAAATATAAATATTCATCTTAACATTAACTTGATTTTAATGAATGTACATAAATATTATTTGTTTCTTGAATTACATAATTTATTAGAATGAAAATGAAATACTTAATCATAAATAAAAAACATTTTCCTAAAACTAGATCTTCATTGTCATATGCCTTCATCAATATTTTAAAGCATAATTTAAGGCATAAAAAAACTAATCATTCTGTTAACAGTCAAGGGATTTTATAAACAATGTTGCCAGTTTTATTTCTTTGGGAATAAATTTTGTTCCAAAACTGAGTTTTTATTGTTTAATTTCCACAATATTATTAAATTCGAATTAAATTATCGAATAAGGATTTACTATTAACAACCAGCAGACTCGGCAAATTTCGTTTTGCAAAAACAATTTTTTTATGGTGTTGCTGGCAAAGCGGACAATTGTATTGTGTTATCAGAAGAATTAAGTAGATTATTAGTAATTTATATTTGCTTTGTTTTGGGGGTACCTCCTTCTGATACAATCCGCCCTATATTTTTTCAGTAAAAGTATCTCATATTAGCATTTTTGCTGCAAAATGTTAACACTCTCGCAGTTATTACCCTTTAGATATTAGAAAATTAATATTACCTTTGTAGAGGCGACACCCTTCCCCTCGTCCTATTCATCCTACGTTTTGTATTTACATATAATTGATATATGAATTTTAATTAAATAATAAGGAACATTTTCTAGAGAATATGGATTTTTTATTAGGGTAACGCTAAGAAGGAATCATTTCATATCCCATAATGTATAAATATTCTTGCATCGAATTAAAATCTGATACAATTTAGTTTTGTCCGTCTGCCAGTCTGACTGCTGTTGGCACACTCACATTCACAAAAATAGATAAGTTCAAAGAGATTTGACCTAAGTATTTGTTATAGTTTCCTATATAAAACCAGCAAAATCAGTTCATTACATTAAAGATATAGAACGATATCGGAGGCAACCTCTAAGTTCAAGTGAAGCACTTTTTTAAAATTGTCAATTATAACTCGATAAATTAAAATGAAATTTTGCAATAATATTAAGTTATATGAACTTCATTACCATTAATGTATGCGTTTGTATATGTGTATGTGCGAAACAGAACGTGTTTACTTCACACGAATTTTCGGTGGAGGGTATTGAAGATTTCGCATATCCGACGAAAGCATTCTTACTTATTTAAATAAAATTTTTATGAAACATATATTTTTCTATTTTGATTATTATTTTTTATTGTTTTTTTTTTCTTTTTTCTTTTCAATTCAATACAAGTTATTTCGTATAAATTATTTGGTTAAAACAAAATGTATAACAAAATTAAAATGTTTATAATTTATTTAGTCCTTTGTTTTATTTGTAAATTATAAATAACTTAATATGAAGAGGTATATTAAAAAATATATTAAAATTTTTCTATTTTTCTTGTAATATGTTTGATTTATTGAAAAATAAATTATTCTTGAACATCCTCGTGTATGGGTATAGATTCAGGCAAGAATATTGGTGGTAAACTAAGATCAACTGGTGGAGCTGCTTGATTTTTAGTACGTTCAAAACGCTATAATTTAACAATATATATATATATATTACATTACACACTTTTAATGTTATGCGAACAAAATAAACTTACACCGCCAGGACCATTTCGTGAACCATGTTCTGTTTGTGGCATTGATGATGAAAAACTTAAAACGATGATAATTAAAAAGAAGATAAAAAAATTTTTACTCATTTTTGAGATGATCTTATTTAGAACTTTACACAAGCTTGTATTACAAGTGAATATAGTAAAACTTACGGTTTCATTCGATTATATATAAGACAGATTTTCAATCTCAATATTATGATGACTTATTGTAAAATAATTATTTTTAGATTTTTTTCTTTCTTAAGAACCGACTCACATAACTTCATGTAAATATTGTACTTTCATTTCATATGAAAAAAATGCTTAATTATTTTTATTAACCCAGTGAGAATGAACATTTCAAATACCTGAATAACTAAGAAGCGTTTCAAATACAAATACACATACAAAAATATAAATACATTTTTAAATGTATTGGTAAATTCATAAGTTAAATGCAATTAATGTTAAATAATTTAAAAATACTCGCAAACAAACAAACTGAAACTGAAGACAGGTGTTGTTGGTTGTTGTAAGAACAGGAAGTCACAACGTGTCGGTGCTTACTTACTTGCTTATTGTTGTTGTTGTTGTTGTTGATTACTTGTGCAGGTTGCTGGATTTGCCAGTGAAAGTAATTCGTTTAATAATTATTAACACAATACAACGAAAGGTGTCATGCACGATTTACATTTATATCGATTGATGACAAACTATTGAATTTTCTTTACATTTTCTTTTTGTTAAAAATTTCATCTTTTCGGATGGATTTTGAAAATACTTTTTGGTTATAGCCAGTGTTGCCAATTAAAAACCAGAAAGTTTTAGTCCTTAATCATTTCCCGAAAAATATCTAATTTATGACTGTTTTCGTCACAATACGCTTTTTAAGAATTACCCTTAAGATCTAAAATCATGGAAAGTGACTTTTTAGTTGATAATCATCTTGTTTTAGATATTTTTAATTATTTCAAAAAAATCCTTTAGAGACTGCTTTTTAAGTTTCTAAATATTAAATGTAGATAAAAATGTCTATGAAAATGGCTAAGTGTAAAAAGAAACGGCTACAAAATAATTATTGGAAAATTTAGTTTTCAGTCGCTAAACCATTGTATAAGACTTTTTACTACAAGTCATGTTTTTTGAATTTTTTTCTTAATCTAGAACGGAAAAGAATTGTTGTGCAGCAAAGCGCAACGGGAAGAAGCTAGTATATAAAAATAATGATAGTACAAATTATAACTTTTCAAAAAATTCTGCCATAAAATAATAAACCATCATCTAAGGTCCATTTCCAGGATCTAATATTTGGTTACTTAATAAATTTGTCAATTTATCTAGTATTAATCTATTTTTGTAGTTACAAAATGGAGATCTATAGAAGGAAAATTCAATTCAATATAATATAATTCTTTTTACAAATAAACAAATCACCGAAATTGTGTGTAGCTAAGACAAGTGAAGAATATTTGGCTCTTCTATAAAGGGAAAACACAAAAGCTCTACAAACATATTGAAGAGTAAACTATCAAATCTTTCAGGTGAATGTTAAAAAAAGCAGATCGGTGAAATGTTATTATTGCAAAAATTTAACGATTTATAAAAATAAATATAAAAAATGAACAATCAGTTACATAATAAAACTCGGACATTAAAATTATAATTATATTGTTTGTTGTTTTAAAACTAATCAAAATTAATCTAACAGGCAGACATTTTCATTCCGTAATATGACTTAGAATATAACTACAACAACGATTTTAATAACTATATCTGATCATTAATTAAAAAGTAAAATAAAAGAGCGAAAAAGCCACATTCTAGTAATTGTTAAAGTTCTTCACAAAATTATAATGATTTATTTTTTATTTTATTTGTTTTTTAATTTATTTTCTAATTTAATGGAACGAAAGTTCTTTGAACTCTTTCGATTGCCTTAGTGTTTTAAATTAATGAACGATGATTATATATGAAACCATTAAAAAAACATAACATAGATCTATATGTGTATGTGTTTGTTAATATAACATACATACATACATACATACATACATACATACATACATACATACATACATACATACATACATACATATGTATGTAAGTTATATGTATAAACATACAAATATGGAGTGTTATTTATTAATTGATACAAAGTATTTTATTGTTTTAAATCATACTTATAAAATACTTAATTAATAACTGACATGTGGATAAATTTTACATACAACACGTACATATACAGATACACATACGAACGTAAAAATTTTTATGCAAGAGTTTTTAAATACTCATATTAATATAATGTTACTAAACTGTCAAATACACCTATATAAGTACATATGTATATATGTATGTATGTATGTTTATACGACTGTAACTGTTTATATTCTAAACCTTAACAAATCGTTATGCGATTCGATGGCATTTTAAAATTAATATTATACAATTTTAAACTAAAATGATCGATTTGTTTGGTCAGGGCTTAGAATGTAAATAGTTTTTGTTAATACCTCATTATAGGACATTCTTTTTGAAGTTTTTACTTCTGATTGGATTCAATATTCTATACACGTTGTGAAATAAAAAAAAAACATCCTGTAGATAAAATATTGAATTTTAAAGATATTGAATAATAGATAAAAATATATTAAATCGTCGTCATTTAACTTTTTATATTGCTATAAAATTTATGTATTTGAATTGAATTCAAATATTTTATTTTCAAATCCTATTCAAAATTAAAATGTTTATTCAAAATTTATGTGTCATAGATAATCACGTCATATTAAAATGCCTAAAGAGTATATACTAAAATATGTTATGCCTTAAATTTATTCCGGGAAACTCAAGAAAATAAACATTTGTTTATTACGATTCTTTATATATTTTGAAATCAATTTTTTGGATTCCAAAAAATGGTAAAGACTTAAGAAGAAAAGGACAGGAAAAAATTATTTCATTTCTAAATAAAACATTGTGATTAATTGTATATATCGCTTATTTCCTTCAAGATCAAGAACTCAAAATTTAAAAATTTGGACTTAACATCACTAGTGGTTAGTAAATTAGCTATTTTATTAACTGGTAAATGTTTCAGAATGAACCATTCATATTTTAGAATCTATGTCTCAGCAAATGAGCGATACTGGAAATTTTGTTAAAGCAAAGTACGACTGATTTCTATCGATCCTACGACAATACGATTGTCTCACCGAAAAGGGCCGAGTTATACTCACCAAAAATTATCAATTCATTGACAGCATACGATTAATAAGTATGGTTGGTATGACCTACCCTATGTAAAAAAAAAAAAACAATTACTTTGCGATCGTTTCTACTCTGCCAACTTTATACTGAAATCGATTATTACCCAAGTTTAATTGAAATGTGTAGATTTTTACAATTTGTGATTTTTCTGAATCAAAAATCAGAAAATAATGTTTTTTACAAATATGTAAATTTAAAGAAAAAAAACATTTATAAGGAAAGATTATTCAATTAAGAAATCTATCAACTATTGATTTTGTTTACCATTCACTTCCGGTTGGTTAGATTTTCCACAGGAAAAATCTACTCGATGAAAACAGGTCCACTTATTTTAGAATATAAAAACAATGTTATTATTTTGAAAATATACAAAATTTAAAATTTGATGAAGATTAAAAACACTCTTTAATTATAACAATGAAATATGAGTTTTTCCTTGTTTTGGAATATAATCGATTAAAAAATCACTCAAATCGATAATGTACATTTCAATGAATGAAATACATAAAATAATTAAAATTTTTGGCTTTAAAATGTTCAAGTTTGTTGAAAAAAAATTAATTGATTTATCAGAAAGGGGACCAGAAATTTTTGAAAAGAACCAATGAACTTGAATATATTTTATAAATTAAATGCGATTCTTAAAACTTGTTTAAATTTTTCCCCAAAGTATATTCGTAAGTAATTAGTTTCTTAGTTCACATTTCACCGTTGGATACTTTTGAGGGATTGATACGGGCAGTTTTACTTGATTATAATTTTTTTTTCTTTTTTGTTCATTATTTTTGTTCTTTTATTTAACAAATAAATAATCTTTTTCTTTAAATCTGAAATATTTTTATTGTTGTTGTCCGTACGAATATTTAACAAAAAAATATATATAAATAAACTAGAATAACAAAAATAAAAAGAAATAATTACAGTTTATAGGCATCATTATCAGCACCATCATCATCAACAACAACCTCATCATCAACCACAATGGTCATTATTTAATTGTGGATGGGAGTCTTTAAAATATTTTTTATTAGGTGTTTGTGTGTATGTGTAACATTTTTAGCTTTTACTGAGAACATAATAAAAAGTTCTAGTTCAAACGAACGAAAGGCGCGATATACAAAATATATGTATGGAAAAAAAGATGTCTAGAAATTAAAAAAAAAAAAAAAAATTGGTGCTCAGATATATAGAAACGTATAATGTTCGTCTTAATGTTTTGATATTTTTTCGAAAAAATAACGGAATTTTGAACAGAGGTAAAAAAATTATATAATTTTTGAAAACTTTAAATTTCGCAGTGACGTTCTCAAATTTCAGAGATATCGGAGAAGGTAATGTTCAAATTAGTTGATTGAAAGTTATGAATAATACATCATAAAAATGTTTATTTTCGATATAATATCGGTCAATATCGATTAAAAATTTTAAATATAAAAGCCTATGCAAAATAATATTTAGTTGTCATTTTTAATTTCCGGATATACCTCGTTTTCCGTACCACAAAGGTGTCTATTGTAAAAATAAAACTATTTTTTCTGTCTTTACTGTAAATGTTCCCTAACATATACATTTATATAATTACATATGTATGCATTGAATATGTAAGAAAAACTTACTTTTGAATAGTTTTAATCATACACTTGTATTATCTGATATTTGATATATAATTTTTCACCACATTCATAGAATTGTTAAATTAAATAATAACAAAAATAACAATAACAAAAGTAATTTCTTATATAATACGATTCTTCGAATTGTGAACATTTATAGCATAAATTTAATATAAACACTTCATCCTTATATAAAATCATGTATGAGTATCTCTTATATGTTTATAAGTTGTTATAAATAATTTCATTTTATAATTTATTGTATTTTTCTATCAAATGTAAACTTACAATCTTACATATCATTCATTTGTTTCAATATTTGGCCCAAACATCAATAGAAGCTGTTTGATTGTCTGAGACATTTATGAAAATGAGCTGTTCATATATTGGACATAATATTATTACTGTCAAAATTTATGTATTTCTGTCAAAAATTAAAAATAAAAAATGGGTAACATATATTCAATAACATTTATCACATACTTATACCATAATCCACCAGCTTATTTAAAACACACACAAAATTGTTCTATCTCATACTTAAGGTATGGCAATATGAATCGATTTAACTTATGAAGTACTTTCGTTTGTGCTATTAAATATTATTGCAAATCCTGTGTTTAAAATATATCACAGCATTTTTAAGCTACTGAGAAAGAACATATCGCTCATTTGCTGCAAGTTCATTTTTTAATAAAAAAGTTTTTTTTTTTTTTTTTTTTTTTTTTTTTTTTTTAATTTTGTTAACTAATATGAATATATTTTTTGGAATTCATAAATTTGAACAACAATAGTCCTCTTATAGACAAAGAACATATAGTTTATTAGCTAAAGTTTGTTAAAACTCCAAAAATCAATTTTTTTAAGGAAACTTTTTTAAGTTCTTCAACAAATTGTTTTTTTTTTAATTTATGAAGAAAAACTTTAATGTGAATAATTTTTAACATGTTTATTATAGGAAAAAATTATCAAAAATCTCAAGAAATTCTCATTTGCACAGATCTTGAATAATTCGTTCAAAATGCTTTGTTTACAATGCGCCAGGATGTTAAGTCAAAACTTCCTTATTTTTGAGTAATGAAGAACTTGCAGCTAATATGCCCTAAGAATCTTCAAGTCCCAATAAAATTTGAATTTAATTTCTTTTCAATTTCATAAATATTAAAAAAAATCTACAATATTTCGTAAACTTCAGTAGAAAAATACATTTACGGTATTAATGTAAAACAATTTTCATTTTTCGTATGCATACAGAATACATACTTACAAATATATATTCAAATATATTGAAGAAATTTAAAATTTCACAATTTATTTATGACCTTTCCTGTGTGTCGTGCAAAATTAAATATATGTATATAAGAAGATTCATGCATTTAGAATATTTTGCACGAAAAATCAAAATCTGTTAAAATTATAGTAAATTTCGTTATTTGATTATTTGTTGTTATTGTTGTATTTCAACTCAAAGTTCAAGTAATAGACAATGAGATTTCCATGATAACAACAATTGCTTATATATATATATATATATATATATATATATATATATATATATATATATATATATATATATATATATATATATATATATATATATATATATATATATATATATATATATATATATATATATATATATATATATATATATATATTTGTATCTTATTTGTATGTATCCACTCAACCAGCCATCTTTGGAAACCAACATTGAAATAAAAATATTGCTGCATCAGAAGGTACAAGCGTATATACCGTCGCTTAATATTCTTATAATTCTTCATATAATTTGCCAACGACCAAGTTCTTGGATACTCATAGAAAGAAGATAAAATACATGTGTATATATATACAGGATGAATGTGTGAATGAATGAATGCTAGTGGAATGGACGTGCAGTGCAAAACCAAAATAACAATGAAAGAATGAAAACAGATTCACAACAGTAACAATAAAGTGTTTATCCTCTTCTTCATTTTCTTCTCTTATTAAACAAAAAAAAAACAACAACAGATTTTTAAAGCTAAAGGCTAAAATAAAAATACCTTAAAACATTGGCAAAAAGTTTATTTTTAGATAAAATAAAAGAGAAAAACGAAACAAAAAATAGTGGAGAAGTCCGCAGCACTAAAAAGAATTCCAAACAAGAATACAACCAATATACATATGTATGTATGCTGTACTTGATGTATATGTACTTGATCCTCTTCTACACAAACATATTAGTAGTTGTAGTAGTAGTTCTGGCATAAAGATTTCAAATTCAAAATACAAATTTAAACTTACTATATTCGTTATTTTTAACAGTCGTCGTATATAAAAGTTCGTTCCTTATATAACATTTTTTCTTCTATAATTCGTATAAAAAAATCGAAACGTATACAAAATACAGATAGACAAGACAACAAAATATAGCAACAACTACGATAATAATAATGTCGAAAGAGTTGAAAGGCGTAAATCTTAATCCCTGAGAATTCATGATTTTCTGACATTCATCCTAAAGGAAATAAAAGAAAAAAAAAACAAAAATAAAACAAAAAGTGGTAGAATTGGAAAAAAGGAACGAAGTCAATGCCTATGATGATGTTGCTGCGCATGAGTGGAGTCTCATATTAAAATTCAAAATTATTGCACATTCATCTGTACCAAATACACATAAATGGAGACAGACACATGATACGGCACCCTAAAGATCTTTCTGTATGCCACATTTTTTCAACTAGTGATCGAACCAAATTTATTTATATTAAGATCAATTGACATATCTCCAACTATTGTGGAATTAAAATAAGATTTACAAAAACATGTATATTATATAAATCATTCAAAATATCTACCTACATATCATTAAGGATGTATGCAATTTGTGATATTTTTTTATTAAAAATAAATAATTGCAGTCATACATACGAACACCATACGGTCATACATACAAATGCATGGCAAAGTACAATGAAAATAAAAAAGAAATAACTATAAATAATTTAATTCCATTTCGAAAGGAAGCGACTAATTTAAATTATAAATTTCCTTAAAATATAATTTCTACAAATTAAAAGTTAATCGAAATTCTAATGTAGTATTTTCCACTACTACTCTACTCCATGATATTTACATATACACACATAAAATTTCTCTTTGTTCTATGTCATAAATGTGCAGAGTGAGTTTTAATGTCTTATCCATGGTCATGGGTTATAAAAAAGAAACGCTGAAGGCATATTAAAGCGTGCCTAAAAGGGTTTGTTAAAATTCAACAAAATGGACATGGACATGGACTTAACATAAAACCTACACATGCATATTTGCTTTCACATTTAATAAGATTCAATTTGATTTTAACTAAATATTGACAATACGATTAAATACAGTACAACGTTAAATTATTGAAATTTTGAACTTAGGATACTATTTGCCTAACTATAACCATAAAATATATTTAAAATTATCGAAATCAACTAGAATAAAATTAATTTTGAAATAGAAGATTTCGTTCTGCAGACACAGTACTTACAAAAAGATTTTCTTTAACAATTCTGCAAATTTTGAACAGTCGATATCTTAAAGATAAATATGAGTCTAGTTACAACCATCCACATCTGTAACCATGTTAAATTTTATTAACCCCCTGTAACTGTAAATTTTATCATAATAAAATTCATTTTCTTACATTGCTTTGTTAAGATCGGTAAAAAAGATCAATAATTTAGTTTTGAATACAATTCAAAGAAATATATATTATTTTATAAGTTCCAACCTGTATTGAAACCACTACTGAACTCTTTATGTGATCATTCGGTAAGAGATTTAATACAATTTTTGAATATTCGACTTGCTCCGAAACAAATAAGTTTCAAATTATATTTGAAACTTATTAACTTCGAAAGTGATTTTGGTCTCTAATTCTGATTTAGAATAGATTTACTAATCTCCGTATGTCTGTCGAAAGACCCAACTGATCTGAATCTGAATAGAACAAAAGCTTCAGTTATTATTTATTGTTATTCTAAATTTTTTGTGTTTTTAACAAACTGAAAATCCCTACAATGAAATATTGTCATAATATTATATTTTCTTCACATATGTTTGTACATATATATTATAAATAACATAATATGTGTGTTTGAGTGTGCTAAGGATAATTCAAAATTGTGTTTAGAAATCAGTCGCAGTCAGTTATAGCAATTTTGTTGCGTTTCTAAAGTTTTATTTCAGGTAAGTTCATAACTTCCATTCCTGTATGTTGTTTTTCATTATTATTAATTTTTAGTTTATAACATCGACGATGATGACGATGATGATTATGATGACAATGATGGCACAGCTAAATAAAATGCCATCATACAACAGCAACTAGGGAATCATCCAACCAACAACAACATTAAATGCAAAAGAACCGGGCAGACTAAAAACAAGTTTGTGGTTTAAAGGAAACCAAAATATTCATATGTATGTACATGTGTTGTAGGTATGTGTGTAATATGATTTATAAAAATAAAAGATAACAATTTTTAACAAAAAATATATATACAAACATTGTACGTAGAGACATATTTTGGGAATGTTTGGTAGAAAAATGAAAACGGATAAATCATCTATCATAATGAATTTTTATATTGGAATTTCTATATAAACGAAATTAACAACATACAGGTATGTTGATGTTTCTTACCTGTTGTTTGCTTTAGAATTTCTTAATCTGACACAAAATTCACAAAAAAAAAATCTTTCATTTTTTAAAATCTTTGATTTCAGATTCTTTGTTATACATTCAGATAAGGACTAAATTATTTAAAAAAATCGAAAAACCAACATGATTTGATAAAAATAATACTGTTTGTTTTGATGGATTTATTTATTATCAACATATTGGTCGGATGGTTGTATATCAATTACAACGATTTGTAATTTTTATAAATATTACTGTCATTAGTCTACAACAGAATCAACTGCACCAACATAATCTGGACTTTGTATTTTTTTACCTGTCCTTCCGATCATTTATAAATAGACAAAAAGGATTCAATTACTTATTTAGGGAAAATGGAGAAACCAATAAAAAAATCATAAACCAATTGGTTACAAAATAATTTTGCTTTAGAGCGACTATGACATATAAAAGTGATTAAGGCTTTTAAAAAAATTTCACATACTCTTGTCATCAGTTCTTATTCTTTTCATCTTTTTCTTTAATATATTTTTTAAGCAATCACGCCAGCAACCTTTATACAAAATATAAATACATATGCATGTATGAATGTATGTATGTATGCATGCATGTACTATATGTATTATAGAAATATACAAACATCTAGAGTCATGTATATATTTTGGTATAGGTATGGGTGCTAGTTATTGTTGTTGCTTTGTAGCCTTTTTAGTGTCAGACGTTGAGACAGAGAAACAAGCGGACAAATAGCCCATTATCGTGATCATAATGATGAATATTATTAATACTTTAGAACTTTATTTGTAAAAATACAATAATAAAGTGTGTATACGAAAATAATTTTTTTTAATATTTTTATTTTTTAATATCTTTTTTTATTATTTTTTTTAAATAGGACAAAATTTATTCGTTAACACACTTTATAAAAAAAGAGTTTCTGTTTATTTTTTTATTATAGATTTTAGTTGGAACATTGGTGGGTATGTTTGTTGGTTGTTTCTTTGGCTGTTTGGCTATTCACTTCATACTTCTTTTGTCTTTCTTTGTTGGTAATATGTTTGATATTTACTTTTCTTTTTCACTTAATTTTATATGTGTTAAAATTTGTTGATGTGTATATACATATATGCGTCTATGTGTGTGTGTGTTTAAGAGAATGTGTTTGTATGTGAAAAGGTATTTATTTTGTATATAACCATATCTAAAAAAGTATTAGCTATACTATTCTTTTTTCTTTTGATTTTTCTTGTTGGCTTATTTACTTTCCTACGGATGTCTGTTTAAAATTCCTTTTAAGCTTACTACGTATCCCAATTTCAGGCATTCGCGATCGAGAATTTGAATCGGAAACAACAAGACGGTCTTAAAGAACTGCGACGACGTATATTTATATAAACATATATACAAATAGAATATATTATATAGAGTTGCATACCAAATAAAAGTTTAAACCTTAAAATATACAAAATTTTATTGTGTTTTAACTTAGACCTAAACTTAGGGTGTGTGAGTGAGTGCGTTAGTTTGCTTTTTAAAGTGAAGGTGTTCGTTGAAACCAACGAAAAAAAAAGAAAAAAAAACGTAATCACCTTCTTCTAAAAAAGTACAAGAAATTAAATAAGATACGAACCGCTTATAGCTTGAGAACCTTTGGCCATAAAAGCAAAGCTTGGTTGCGACTTTAAAGTTAATCTTTTTAGAATTCAGTTTATATCTACACTAGCTTTAATAAGCACGAAATAACGCATAAATCGAAAATTGGATAAGCATATCTGACATTAAATTTTAATAAAATAAAAATATAACATAAATTGTGTTTATTTTTCCTGCCTACAATCAGAGGAAACATTATGAATAAAATTCTTATATGTCTAATTGGTTTAGTGGTCCTTTCAACAGGTAAGCGTTTATTAAATTTTATTTAATCGAATAAAAATTGTGAATTCAATTAAGTATATAATTTTTCAAATAAAAATGAAAATTAATAAAATATTTTGTGTTATTTAATATTTTCCCAAAATAAAGTGTTATTAATTATTTGGAAAAATAAAAAGTTATTTTAAGATTTTATTTAAAATCGTCTATATATTTTTGTTAAAAAATTTAAAAAAAAAATTGTTGAATCAAACAGTACAGCAGTTACATAAAAAAATTTCCCTAAATAAATATTATTTTTTTTATAAAACATTTTAACATATTTTTTAATTTTATAAAATTTAGAAAATTTTAAAATAATGTTTTTTTAATTTTTGCAATGAATTTTCATTTTTATATTGAATTAAATTATAATATATTCGTTTTTATATTATAATTTAATTCATATTAACCTTTAGTATTAAATTTAAATAAATATCTGAATAAAAAATATAATTAAATAATTTCTAATATATTTCCTTCAACAATATATAATTTATACAAAAAATATACAGCAAGTATTGAAATATTGAAGTTTATTAAAGAAATTTCAACCTTTTTAAGTGAAATTATTTATTATTACTAATATCTTCTGCAATCTCTGGTTAGATATTTGCTGCTCAAAATTCTCCTCCGTTCTGAAAAAATGTCATAAATCGCGTCGCATATTTAAAAAAAATTATGTAGCGGAGATTTGGCGAAATTAAATGATTTTCGCCTTAATATATTCGATTATTAATTTTGCTTTGTGTAGATGATCTCCATTCCACCCTAAATTTGTCCGTTAAAATTTTTTCATAGGAAAGTGACAAATATTTTGAAACTACAGGCGGAATAGTTCTAGATATTCGATTTTAATTATTTATTTTAATGTAAATAATTTATAAAATTGTTAAATATATAATTTAAAAATTTTCACAAATATTCTTATGACGCCACCAGTGCAATATCTCAACATAATTTGGTTATTTATTATATCAACAGTTAAAACGGTATATAATCTTTATATGGATTTTGATTCTAAAATGTTAATAAAAAATTCTTTAAACTATTAGTAATCAATTCGTATTAGAGAAAAAATATCAATGCAGTTTTAAAGAAGTGTGAAATGAATTTTAATGACAGGAAGTACTATAAACTACAACACCAGAAAAAAACAAATTTCTATTTTACAAAAACAACAAACGACATAGCTAAGAATATATAATAAAACAAAACGGTTTAATAAATTCGAAATATTGTGCAAACCATAATAATAATGATAATAATAATAAATTTAACATAAAAACGGTTTAGTCTTACTTGGTAATGCAAGTTATTGGTCTAAGTCATAAATATAATAAGAAAATATTATTGTTATTATTATTTATTCAGTTATATTTAACTTTCTTTTGTTTTCTGTAAATAGGACAACGCATAACCACTATCCACCTCGATGGTGTTCAATATTTCATTAGTCGCATGAATCCTTATTCTCCCGAATTGAATTACTTTTTGGCTTATCAATATTGTCGATCATTAGGATTGCAGTTGGCTTCCTTCGAAACAAAGGAGAAGGCTGAATCGATGACAACGTACTTGAAAAATGCAGGCTATGGTAATTATGACTTTTGGACTTCGGGTAATCGTTTAGGGACCGGCATGTTCTTGTGGATGAGTACTGGCTTGCCTTTCAACGCTACTTTTGACTTTTTTGAAAACACAGCTGATGCTATACAAGCTGGTCTTTTGGATCCTGTTGATCATAATAGCAATACATCACCCCAAAGAACCGCCAGAGACAGGTAAATTATAAGAATTATAAACACTTTTTTTAATATTCCATTAATTAATATCAGAAAAAACCAGCTTTTACTTTTTAATAAAATATTGTTCTCTAATAAATCAAAAAAAAAAATCCTATATATAAATAACACTTTAATTATACCCAATTCGATTAATTAATTTTTTTAATTTCAACAGCAGCAGCGGAGCCGAAAAAGGTTGCGTTATTTTAAAACAACCCACCTTGAAATGGATGCCAGAGGATTGTTCTGCCGTAAAAGATTTTATTTGCGAACAAACACGTTGCTACTATTATAATTATGGCAGTATTCCAGTCTCTTCAGCGCAGGGGTAAGAAGAGCCAATCCCACTCATAACACATTAAGGGGTTTCTCTTAAAAAAAATTGTGAAAATAATGAAAAAAAAAAAAAAAAACTGAAACCTACACACATAAATTTTAGCCTGTAAATGTTACCTATAAGAATTTATTAATAAAAACGAATCTCGAATTGGATAAATGCATAATAAATAATAATTAAATTGAACATAACACTAAATCTAAAAATCTATTAGAAACAACAACAAACTTCAACTAAAGCTGATTCAAGAAAAAAATGAAATAAAAATTATTTTAGGTGAGCTAAACCCCCAAGTCGTATATAAGAAATATAAAAAATAATATTACATTTATTGTGAAAGTAACTAATTAAATGAATAAACAAATCTCTGACTGGATGACTGATCGATACTAAGCTCCATTAACAAAATAATTTAACTTCGGTCCTTAACAAACTCGATTTTTAATATGTATATTAACTATTTCTCATATCCTTTTAAAAGCCCATAATCCTCATCTTTTATAACTAACATACTTCTCTATTAAAAAAAAAACAAAGAAAACTATCTGCAATTTTAGAAATTAATATTTCAATGATTTTATTAACAAGTGTGGTGAACTGGGGCTTAGCTTTCCTAAAGTAGTTTAATATTTTTATATACATACATTCGTATGTATGTACGTGTAGTTGTAGGCTTCTCTGATTCATTGCTCGAAATACTAACATATTTCTTTATTTTCACAACTCTTTTTCATATTATCTTTAAAAACAGACGCCCTATTACCACCACTACACCCCGCAGCAATATTAATGATGTTAACAAATCGGAAATGAAGACCACCACACCACTGCCTTTGTTAATGTCCTCTTATGCCACATCTAAAAAGTCAAATCAACCATCCTATGTTTCCTTAAAGCTTGATCAAGAACGTGCCTTAGTATCCAGTAAAACTAATGATCTTCAAGATCATGAAGATGAACATGATGAAGATGATAATCAAACAAACTCCAGCCAAGCAGATGAGGTTCAAGGACGTGATTTAACAAATGAACAATTTGATCATGAGGTTAGTCAACAAGAAAACTCTGAGGAATTACATGACGACCACGATGAGACACAAGAACAGGATGATAATAAATCGAGTGATCAACATAACGAAGACAATGATGAGGATTTTAGTAAAATAAATAGTTCACATTCTCAGGAACAGGAAGATGAGTTAGAAGAATTGGTAGCTAAGGAAAAGTCTTTGGAAAGCTATGAAATTGAAAATACACCTGAAATGCCAGCAGTAGAAGTACGTCTGAAGGAAATTTCTCAAGAGGTGGAAAAAAGAAATAACGAAGAAAATAGGCATATTCCTTCCTTAACACCCGATCTCGATGATATTGGTCGCCAATCATTTCTCTCATTAACTGATCTTATACGTACTTTGCATCCAAATGACAAACAAATTATACCACAAATTGATTCAGATTATTCGAATGCAATGCGTATGTTGGGCGAAAAATCTGTGGTGGTCAACTCAAATGAGGATTAACTTAGTTTATTGCTCTCATATAAACACATTAAATGGGGTCTATAACTACTGTGTAACCCTCTATAAACATAACTAAACTGAACGTCCGTCTGAAATTTTAGACACTAACTAAGACTATAACATATAAAATTTTGATATTGATATAATCAATACAAGTTCTATGGTAAACTGATAATACTTATTTTAATGGACTTTTTTTGCATTTCATAGAAGAAAATAAAAGTATATTTATATCTCTTTTATATGAGTACTAAAAATTAAGTTCATTGAATGTTCACTTTATGTTAGAACTTGACTATTCAATTGATACATTCGTACATAAGTATGTAACTGCTGGGATATATTCACAAGTTGACATTTTAAAACTTAACAAATTTAATTTTAGTTTATTTTTATATATGTATACATATTTTTAAGTCAAATTTGATTTATAACAATCGCAGTATGCGATTTTATGTTTATAATTAACGAATAAAAATGTTTTATACGAAAGTAATATATAGATGCGTATGTATATACATATTACTTAATTGGAATTATAACATTTCTAGAATACTTGGCTAGAATATATTGGAGCTTCAGTATTATCAAAAATATTAATTGTTCATTATTCTAGTCCCTCATACTAACGACACGGTATATTATTGCCGTAAGCATATGACCTGATATCAGTTTCCATGAAAAAATATTATAGATTTTCATAAAAATTTGTTTCAAATAAACATTTATTCAATCCTAAGGAAACGTTTTGAAATTTTCTTCATTCAAGTAAATATATGTAAACATTAAAAAGACTTTTAGATATATGTGACAAATATTATTTAATTTAAACAAGGCTACATACAACATTTTATTTTAATTAAATAAATTTTCAATATAATAGTTGTTATTGTTTGTATTAAAATGCTCTAATTCAAGTGAGTTTGCTTATTGGAAATTTTAAATTGAATAATATATTACTATCAGCTAATACATATTAAAAATTATAATATAATATATAATCATTTTTGAGAAATGTATTTCGTTCATATGTTGAAAAAAACTGCTATCAAATATTAACTTTTTAGGAAAGCAGGAAAATATAATATTTTATAAGTGATTTCAAAAGAAATATTAAAATAATATTTAATTTACAATGTAATATTAAAAAATTAATATAAATGTCATTCAATTTTCGCTTCGATTGTTGTGTAATTTACATTGCAGAACTTTTTAAGTCTAAAAAAATTAACCAAGTTTTCATTCATGAGTTGACAAAATTTCTAGTTTCTCAAATATATATTTGCAATCACAAAAATATATATGAAAGATTTTAACTTTATAAATGAATTCCAAAAAAAAATCCTTTAATTAATTATCTACTTTTTTCTATTTTCTATTATTACTTTTCTTGTTTACGACTATTAGACGTCAATAAAAAGATATGAAACAAATGTTAGCAAATTCGGTTATTTCGAATCTTCTTTACCCAATATATTAATATAAACGCATGCGAAGTAAATACGTAATATTTCGTAGATACACACTCTCAAACGTAAACATTATATTTGAGTTTTTCTTAAATATACACAGGAATATTTAATGAATCATAAAATTATTTATATTTATATTTTACTATAACTTTTTTTCTACTGAACCGATTTTTGTAATTTTTAATGGTAAATTTTGCCATAATGTACTTAAATCTTAATATTATGTCAAAATTTTATTCTAATTTATCGATTTATAATTAAGAATTTTATTTAATTTTTTTTTTTTGCTTGCATTAGAGGTTGTCTCAGATATCGGTCTATATCTTTTAATATACTAAACTAATTTTGTTTATTTTTAATATGAAACTACTCAGGACTATAACGAATACTCACGGCGAATTCTATTGAGCTCAATTATTGTGGTTGTGAGTGTGCCAACAACAAACTAGAGTTTATCGGAGACTTTTTCAAGTAGTTTCTTTTTTAAATGAAATATTTAAGAAACGGGAAAGTGTCTCTTGAAAAATGTAATTTTAGAAGAAATACTTATGAAGTTTCATAATAAAGAGCTTAAAAAATATTAAAACTTCGTGACCCAAAAATAAAAAAAGTTCTTCTTGAGCGAACAATATATAATTTCAAATAAATAAATAAATTCTTAAATGTATAATATCTGTGAACAGATCTTTCTCAAATATTACTAAAAAATAAAATAAATATTAATAAAAATGTACCAAAATACATTTAATAATATAACTAAATAATAAAACCATAACTACACATTAAATAACAACATCATTATTTATGCTATTTTAACGAACACAACTGCAAGTACCTACCTGCATAGGATAAATATTAGTTTGCAGATTATTTTTTTTTTATTTGAAGATTTATTAATTGTTATTAATCACACCAGAATATTGTTATAGTTCAAAATCATCTCGTAAATCATTATAAGACATAACATGTTTCTTAATTTTGGAGCTATCTACCCAGGTTACAAAGTCTTCGAGATTGCGGGAAACTAGGAAGGCAATATCTTTAACCATTTCTGTGCCAACTCTTACATGGCCACTTTCAACTAATTCGGTAGCATTTTTGATATTTTCGGAAAGTTTGTCTGAACAATTAAAAAAGTTTTATTATAAAACCAATTTATAAACAATAAATCACAATATACAGTATAAAAGTCCTACTTACTTTTTACCATAACAACAGGTAAGCGACGGCGACAAAAACAGCTGGCCGATACTCTGCTGGCAACTTGTAAATCTTTTTTGTCATTAATAATTCCCATTGCATATAGTTTTTCTAGGAGCATGTATGAAGCTTCCGATTTAAATGGATCACTTTTATTTAACTTTGCAATTTTTTCCACTAATTCACGTATTTGCCGAGACAATTTATTATATCTAAAGTTAAATTATTACAATATTGTATATATGTATGATAGATATGTATGTTAGTACATGTGTTTTTTAATAAACTAATCACTATTATCCATTTACTTACTTTGTGTAGTCCTCTCTTTTGCGTATGTGATACCGTCTAAGAATTTTGTTCTCTTGACCACCATTGTCAACTTTCCAAGTGATAAAATCAACTTTTTTTAATAGTTTTTGTTCGTGAAATTTTAATTTTCTCACCATGTTGTTTAATTAATTTATAATTTAAAATGCACTATTAATGGCAGAATTGTTTTTGAACATCGATTTTCTACTAAAACAATTACTCTGTTATCGATTCTGCAATAACATGTGATGTTGCAGACAACGTTATTTACTTGCGCAATTTTTTGCAAGAGTGTCGATTTTTAGAAAAAAAAGTTTTGTTTTAAAGTTTTTCATGTTTTATTATTTTATGTGTTGTAATTATTTCAATGTATTTCAAAAATAATTAACAAATATAAAGACAAAAAAATATTTATTGCTCCCCCAGCCAGATATAAAAACAATTTTACAAAAGACTGTGTAAAACATGACACAAAGAACATTTCATACAAATAAATCGTTGCCGTCGTCTGAAAAAGTCTTACGCCGAAGATTTTTAACGGCGGAATATCGAATTAATACATTGAAATATTTCAGTAACGAAGTTACTGAATAAAATTTGTTGCGATTAAAAAAATATTTAAAAATATTTCCTTCTGGGTTAAAGCATACTTCTATTTAATAATTTAACCTCCTATCTAAACACTTAATAGAGCAATGGAATCAATACTAAGTGTCCAGCCAATTAAAATTTATTTTCGATATGAGGCAGCCTAAACGAATCATGGAGGATAATGATCAATTCCTCCACACAAATCATATTACCAACATGTTGATATGGAAAAGATCGACAGGATACTGAGCAAACAGTTTGAAACAAATTCTATCACGCGAATACCAGACCCCTCTACTTATATTACCTTACTATATTGTTATAAAAACATTTTTTAATAACCTCATTTTATATGGCAAAAACACATTTATTTAAAATAATAAAAATAAACTTTTTCTTTTTTAGGTTAAAGAACAAAAAATTTGTTTAATATTTTTTATTTTTGAAATATAAAATTATTTTTTACTATTATTAATAATTAAATACATATGTTTTTGTATGTGTTTTTAAGTGGAATTTCATAACTTTTTTCGTATTTGACATTTTTTTCTGTTTTGGAAACTAAATGTTGTAAAATGGATATTTAAATATTAATGAATAACACAAATCAATAATTAAAAGGAATATTAAAAACAAAAACATTATCATTTTGTGTTATAAATTGTTATTTATTATTATTATTTATTTTAGTATGTATAAAAAAGAGCAAGCCAAACTTTCAATAAACAAAAAATCAGCAAAAAAATAAAAAAGAAAAATAGTAATAAACTAAGAAATTAGTTAATAATAAAAAATAGATTTGTTATCATTATATTTTTTGTTTTATGGTTTAATAAGTAATACATGTTTTGTATATATATAATATATTTAATTTTTATTTTATATGCATTTTCAGCATAAATTAATTATTAATAATAAGAGTATAATTAAAGTAGTATTGATTTGACTTTCGTTTAAGATTATTTCATTAATTCAAATTTCATCTTTTTCTTACTGTTTTCTCTAAACTATTTACGTTTTGTTTTATTTTACTTCAGTTTTTTTACGCAATATACATCATATGACGACATTAGTTGTCTTTCTTTTTTTTAATTGTTATTTAAATATGTAGTTTTTTCATATTATTATATATCGAGTTATATATAGAAATATTTTCAGTTCTTATGTTATGTTAAAAAAAGAGAGTTAAATAAAAGTATTAATTGTGGAGAAGGGAGAGAATTTTAGAGATTATGAAGATGTGTGTAAATGAGTTATAATATTAAATATTAATAACATAATTATAATACCGGAGTTTAACAGGGTGTTATATGCTCCTTGGGTTTCTTCCTAAATAAGCATACAATGTAGTTGACATTCTAAGCGTTGGTAAGGATTATACTTTTTTATTTTTTCTAGTATACGATTAATTTCCTCTTTAAATTTTGCTGGTAAGACTTATTGTGATGATTAGATTACTAAAGCCATATCTTTTTTACTGGGTAAATTGACTTTTTTACCCTGCCATAGAGAATTATGTATTGTGAAAGCATCTATAGTAACGGTTAAATGCTTTGTGTGGACTTGAGAAAAACATTTTCCTCCTGAATTATATCTAAATGAATCAGAAGTGTAAATAACATTAATTTACTAGTAAAAAAATGGAAAATTCATTTTAAAAAACTTACTTAAAGAATTTATCGAACATAACTTCATCTACGTGATTAGGTCCTGTACCATACAATTTCAGCACCTGCTCGGTGTCAGGTGTATAACTGTATAATGCTCGAAATTGGCAGCCTGCATCTCTGAAGAGTATTAGAAAATGTTTTGCCTCAGAACGGGCTATTTTTTCTAAAACTTTTTGCTTGGCATCACGATTTACAGCGCCTGGGAAGACGCAATATTCAACAGCATTGAGAATAATACCTCTATTTGACTTAGCTGCTGGCTGCTTATATAGTTTTGGCCCTAATTATTAATATTTTTTATACAATTAATACAAAAATAACAAATTTCAATAAATATTACATTTAATAAATCTGGTTAATATTTTAAATTAAAAAATTTTCTTCATTCCTTTGCAATGATATCTATTACCAGATTTATTGAAAATGTTTTTTTTTTTTTTTTTTTTTTTTTTTATAAAAATGGTTTAGTATGTAAAAAAATTAAATACTTAAAAAAAAACTAAAGAACAAAGAAAATACATTCAGTAAGTGCAAATAAACCAACATAACATTTTTCAAACAACAACATGACATTAATTAAAATCAAATCGAATCAAATAAAATAAAAAAATACAATAAAAAAGAAAAACATTATATGTTTGAATTAACAAAATTAGGGGTTAATTGATAAAATTAATAAAATCAAATTAAAATAATAATAAAAAAAGGAAAAAAATAACATTCATAAGCTCATTTTAATAAACCGTCTGAACGTTGATTATCATTTTTCTAAAACTTTAGTTAAAAATTATTATTTACCCTCTGTAACTAAAATACTTTTAAATTCTATTCACTTAACGTTAAAAAACTATCCTACTGAAAAAAACGTTTTAATAAAACTCAAAAATTTTGTATATTAAAATTATAATTAAATAAAAAATAAACTTCATAAATGAAAATGATTTCAAAATGAATTGATTTTTGCGTATGTTTATGAATTTTCAGAAATGAAGTGATATATATATAGAGAGAGAGTGAATCTTGTAAAACTATACGAACCCGAATAGTCCATCATGGAATTGCCAGTCGATGATATATCGCTTGATCCATCGTCTATACCACGTCGTTTCGATATTAAACCGGGCGGCAAAGAGCCAGGTCCTGATGGAGAGGGCATGTGCCTACTCAACGTGGCCATACCAGGCGATGGTGCTCTACGTGGTGGCGTAGCTCTTCCTATACCAGAATCTATTTCTAGCCAAAACATCAAAGATTATCACATCATCAAGGCAAGACAATTACAAAATTAACACATATTTGGATTCGTTAAAACACAGTTTGGTAGATGAGTATAAAATGATGATTGATGAATGACAATTTGATTGATTGATTAATTAATTAATAAAATTTTAGATTTATTGGATTTTTTTTAATTTGATATAAAAAAGAAACATTAAAAATGAAATTAGTTAATGAATACTAAAAGCATATTTTTTCATCTTTTACAGAAATAAACAAATATATAAATTATAGTAAATAATAAAAATAGATTTGGAAAGGTGCTTGGTTTAAAATGTAAACATAAGTAAAAAACAAAAAATTTAAAAAATAAAGATAATGTAATACGTATGTATGTGTATAGGACAACAATTGCATCACAAAATTATTTTCGCCTTTATTTTTGAAAATAAAAATGTAATAATCGAAATCGAAAACTAATGTTTCTACTTTCCAGTTTTCTGGAATCAATTTAATTAATATTAATTTCTGTTGTTGTTATACTAAAACCTGTTTTATGTTATTATATTACAGTATAACAAACATACTAAACTGATAAAATAAATAAAATCTTAACTACAATAAAAAATATTTGGTTTAAACATAACTTATTTAAAATTTAATGGATTTCTGCAGTACTCCTAATTGATTTCAATATAGATATGAAAAACAGGGATAAATTTATCATTTTTACTATATTGATTAGAAACTTAATCCATCACTTCAACTAAAGAATTCTTCAAACAAAAACACCTTTTCCAAATTTGAAATAATATAATCGATTGAAAAACACCACCACCAAACCAACTAAGACATTATTTTCAAACGATTTCAATTGAGCACTAATTTAAATATTATATTAAAGACTGAATTAAAAGTGTCATATAATTTAAACATATGGTTCTGAATTTTATTAAAAAAATTTTAAATTTCAATTGAATTTATTTTCGATGGATATCTATCTAATGATTTTTAATGTATGGGTACGTATAAAAGTGTTTTGTTAAAATCTAAGTTTTGGAAGTAAATTACAATTGTATATACTTATTTAATGAATATTATTTATAATTACGGAGATGAATGAAAGAATTATGATGGATTGATTGATTGATTGAATTAAATTTAAATGATAATGTTTTATAAATGTATGAAGCAATAAGGTGAATTTGAATAAAAATTTCACATGTAAAAATTAAAATAAAATTGTTTGAAAAAACACCCAAATAACCTTTAAATAAATTAAATGATTTTCATATAAAACAAAAAATAAAAAAAATAGTAATGTAAAGAATAATTTACAGAAAACCAAATAAATATTACCAAAAAAGAATTAAGAAAGAAAAGTAATATAATTGTGACTAAAACTCTTACCGCAAAGATTCATAAGCGAATTTGATTTTCGCCCACGAAAGTTTAGAGTACTTCCTTTGGCTACAGATATACGTGATAGTGTACGACCTCGTTCAACATTTGGTTCTGGAAAAATTCCCACATTTTATGAGGGTGTATAATATTTTGTAAAAGTATTTCTCTATTTAATAATATTTAATTGGGATTATCTGAATATAAAGCTTATTTTGAAATAAAAACAATGGAAACAAAACCCATCTCCCATTTCTCGCTTAAATATTAAATAATTTAAATGAGTTTGGTTTTTAGGTCCAAATGAAATTTTTTTAACCATAATCAACCTAAATAAGTTTTTTAATTATGTTTATTCTCATAAATTGTCTTAAATATTACGGAACGTATTAGGAGCATGCTAATAAGACATTCATTTAAACGAATCATTATCTAATTAATTGAAAGCAAACAAACCAAACCAATACTATGTGCAAAATAAACTGAACTTCAAAATATTGTTATATTACGTATTTGATTAGAAAACTTAAAAAGCTTTGAGAGAAAAATAGGAAAAATAAAATAAAAAATAGTACAACACAACTTAAGTGAGATTAAACAGAAATAACAAACTCATATTGCAAACACAATAAACAAAATTAAGAACTTTGTTAAAAATCTTCCAAAAAATCTATATCTTTTTATGAATGATTGTTATCATATCCCGCCACCAACCTTTGGATAGTTTATATGATCCCCGGCGTCCAATTGGCGTAGAACTTGTACTTGGATACTCGTCCGGCGATTCTGATAAAAGAAAAATTATTTTTTTTACTTCAACAAACAAACTAACCGATATTTTGAAGCTTTATATTTCATGCACAATACAAATACGAATACAAAAAATACCGAGTAACATGCAAAAAAAAATTATATATAAACTCAAAATACAATTAATTCCCATTAGATTTTGATTTTAAAAGAAATAGCAAAATCTTACAGTTAAAAATATAAAAAAAAAATAATAACCATAAAAGAAAAGTGGAAAAAAAGAAATAAAACAAATAAAATATAATTAATTACCTTTGACAGTAAGGGAATCTTGAGAGCCTCTGTAATAATCTCTCCTCATTGAATTGGTACTCAATTGGCCGTAGCCTTTGGAATTGGTGAGTTATCAATTCATAATACAAAAAAAGGAATCATGCAATAAACAATTAAATTAATAAAAACAAATGAAACACCATAAAAGAAAATAAAAATGTATAATCAAATAAAAAATTTTTTATAAACACCAAACGACATATATTCATTTAGCTGCTGTTCAGCGTGTTAATTAAAAGTGATTGCTAGTAGCGAAACATACCTGTTAAATTGGTGCTAGAACCTTTTTTACCGCGACTAGAAATGCTCGATGCCTCACTTATATCCACCGAACCATCATCAACGTGTATCGTTTTGGGACGAGGACGTGTGGGTTTAGGACGTGTTCTTGTCACAGTGTTGGTATGGCTGCTGGGCTTGTGACCAATATCGCCACGATCAAGAGTTTTTCCCTAAAATAAACAAACAATAACTTCATCTTCATTATAAATGAAAAAGTCTTTACTTCTCGTTCTGCTTCTTCTAAAGCTTTCTTTAAACGATGCTGTTCGAGTATAGCTGCTCTACGTGCCATTTGTTCTTCCTTTTTTCGCTGTTTTTCTTCCTCTTTTTCACGTTCAATTTCTCGTTTTCTAGCAGCCTCTTGTTCTTTGCGTTCTTTTGCTTCTTCTTGTTGTTGGCGACGTTGGAGTGACAAAAGCATTATTTTTTCTTTACGACGTTCCATTTCCTCTGCTGATTCCTATAAAAATTGAAATCCATCTATTTATGTGTTTATTACAATTATAATAGTAATAGTTATCTTACCGGATCAAGGGTAGAGGGATCTGTTCCAATTACTAAAGCTTTACTTTTTACTTCACGATTCTCTAATGGCGTACAAGTTCTTAAATGTGTTGGCGAAGTGGAAGCTACAGAAGGTGGGGGTGTTTGGGGTTGATTGTTGTTGTTGTGCGTAGATGAACTTTTTTGTATTTTGTGTTCTATTTTACTGTCACCACTGCCCACCGACATGACTTGACTAAGTTGTATAGGACTATCCGTATACTTGTTGTATGTCGTGCTCTTGTTTTGGTTACTAATACTAAAGTTACTGCTATCGTCATTATAGTTTAGTTTATGGACTTTAGGTCGAATTTTCGGTTCGACACTATTAACATCATTGTTCATTGTCTCAACATAGTCAGTTGAATCGGAATTGTTTGATAATTGGTTATCAACACTTTCCAAACTTTTTTCTTTTTTCGGCGAACGTTTAGCTCGTAAAGGTGGTTTAGGTCTTTTAGGTTGATCATCATCGAAGGAAATATAGAAGCCTTTTTCACCAGTGTTCTTTTCGGACGACCGAGGATCCTAACAATTTAAAAAGTTAGTTTTTTTTCAAAATTTATATTATATTGAAAGAAAAATAAACGATTACAAATAAATACCTGGAAGCTATTCGGGTGGAGTTGCGGACGTTGTGGTGAAGGTATTCTGTAGGTTAGATTACCACTGGTAATATTTAACTTTTGTGGTATCATTTCATTGCCGCCACCAACATAATCGTCGTAGTTGTTGTCTCGCTCATCACGTTGCATTTGTGTTACATGAGAGATATGAGATTGTTGTTGCTGCTGCTGTTGTGAATTATGGTGTATGGGAAAACTATATTCTGAAAGACCAGTAGATTGCATTTTCTCAATAACATTTCGTTCAATTTCATCAATGTCGTCCTGATCACCAATGAAGCAAATGCTCTGGGGTGCCATGACATCATCAGGTGGTGTGGGAGCTGGTGAAGCTTTTGGAATAACGTTTGGTGATCTTGTTTCTCTTAAATTAGTCATAGACTGTTGCCTTTGTACACCCATAGCTGAACCCCCTCCACTAACACCTACGCTACTTCCATTGCCTACAGACATACGTTGGTTATGTATGGGAGAAGAGTGGACCGGATACATTTGATGATCACCATTTTGGTGTATAGACGATCGGTGGTGTTGTTGTATGTTATTGTCGGTCTGTGGACTGCCCCAATTGGGACCACCGCCATCATTATCATTCGACTTTTGAGGTCGTCTTTGAGTTTGCCAAGAATTGCTAACAACATCTACCATTTGCATTGCATCAAACGACGGTTGCGCCCATGTTCTTCTTTGTGTAGGATACTGTTGCTGTTGCACTAGCGGTTCGTGTCCATAGTAATTGTTCGGTTGTGGTGACATATTCGGCTCTCGCCCATGCATTGATTGTATTTGATAATCATCATAAATACTTTGACGAGGAATGTACTGTTGATGCGAATGATGACCTGGCATCGGTGGTTGATTATTCGATACACCGAAGCTATGATTATTACTTCTGCTATAAGGCACGGCATTGTTGTCATTATAATGCGGATGCATAGTATTATATTGCGATTGTGGCATCATGGACTGTTGTGGTGTTTGTTGCGCGTACATATACTGAGTATTGTCATTAATATATTGCACAGGCATTGTTTGCATTTGCTGATAGGGATCGCGGCTCGGTGGCCTGGAGCCATACGGATTGATAACAGCAGAGTTAAATGACTGTGGCAAATGAGGAGACGAGCCGAAATTCGGTTGATGTTGTAAAGGTCGGGTTGGATAAGGATCGGCTAAATGCTGTTGAGAGCCAAAATTTTGCTGTTGCTTATTTAGATGAAAAAGAAAACAGTTCCAATTAAGTTAATCAAAAAAATAATGAACAGAGGCATTCTAACTGCATTTGTTTGTCTAAAACGAATATAATCTTATTTTTATTTGTGTTAGTGTTTCCTTTATTGTAACTAACAAAGTATAAACTATTATTGGAATTTCATTCAGATATATTAAAACGATATTATCTAATTAACAATTACAACAAGGTTTAATATCTTTCATTATAACATATACGTTAAATGCATGAATGAATGTATGTAAAATGCGCCTGAGTCAGTGTGTGTATAAGTTTTAAAACAATTTTGAAGTGAATTATGTGATTTTTACCTGATTCAACATATTTGCTATTTGTTGGGCCTGCAGGAGCTGTTGAGCTTGCATTTGTTGGGCCTGTATCTGATTTTGCTGCGTAGCTAATCTTTGTATATCTTGTTGAATGTCTTGAAGATTCATATTCATAATAGCGATGCTTTGCTGTGTGTGAGTTAATGATGTAAAGGATTTAAAAGTTAGAAATGTAGTTAATCACAACATTTATGTGAAACAAAAACAAACGTACACAATTTCAAAATTATATTTTAACGGAAACAAAAAATTTTAATTTCAATAAAAAATTTAAGACTTTATAGACATTTTGCTGAACAACGAAATGAAATTAACATAAAATAAAAAGGGCATATTACAAACATATAAGGGTATTTATTTCTTAATTATATTCAAAGATTTTTAAATATTACGAAAGACACAATATTACGAACATTGAACAGTACATCACAACATATTTATTGATATATTGATTTAACTAATTGAAAAATATCACAAAAACAAATCTAAATTCACAAAAGATTTTAAGATTTAAGTAATTCTGTAACTTTGAAAAAGAATGACATAACAGATAACGACACCCAGTGTAATACTTGTTTGATCAAATAAATTAATAAATAAATAACTTTACTGTTATATATAAAATAGGATGTATATATTGTATATATGTAACGAACAGACTGGGCTATTTTTGATGAAATTTTCACAGAATAATCCCAATTAACTCGAAAGTAACATAGACTATAAAAAATTCTGAAAAGACCAGGAGAGAGTTTTCAAATTTGCTACCAACTGGACAAAACGTAGGACGGATAAAACCAGGGGGAGGAGTGCCCCCTATAAAAAACAAATCTTGATTATCGAATATCTAAAATACTATAACAGCGAGAGCCCTTATCACTTTTTGAAGGATCTGCGTTACCGGACAAAACGTAGGACGGATTTAATTGCTAAAAATATATTTAAATCGTATGATTATACAAAAGCGTTGTTGGCCCTAAGCAAACATAAGTATTTTGTTTTTTGTCAAACGAAATTTGTTAGTATAATATAAAAATATATAAATATATATAAAAATATACCAAAAAATTTATTTCATAATAATTGTTTACTATACATAATCGGGTCATTAGAGAAATAATTTTAAAAAAGATTGAGTAATTAAATAAATAAACGTACAATATATTTGATTTTTGTTATACGACTATAGAAATCTTTTGTGAATCTTTTTTTTTTTTTTTTTTTTTTTTTTTTTTTGCAAAACACTACTATGTGTAGTTATGAATTACTTGACTAATTTGTAATCTGTATAAATCATTCTCAAAAATACAATATTTAAATTTAAATGCAGAATTTACAAAATAAATAATTTATACACTAAATGGAAATTAATATATCTACTAATTTTTATTCTTTTATCAAAGAGTTCGATTTACATAAGTACGTAATAAATACGTATGTAATATATAGTTCAAAAAGAAAATCATAAAACATAATGATTTTATGGAACAAATGTATCTTTTTACCTATTTTAAAATGTATTTTTTTATACTTAAAAATCAATTTGAGTAATTAATTCAATTTCTTAATTGTGTTAATGAAATAATATTAAATTACAATATTAAATAACCGCCACACAATTTAAATATAAAATATACGAACCTGATATTTATCTAATTCATTTGGATCTATGTCGGAAGTACGTTTCGAGTCATTGCTCATGGTTTCCCATTTCATGTAATCAGGATCCATAAAATCATCCTGATTTAACTAAAATTAAAAATAGATTTACTTTTCAATATTAACTAAATAAATAATATAGAATACTTTTTCTTGGTGTCGCAGTAAAGCCATTTCAATTCTTTGTTTATCCTGTTCAATTTTTTTCCTTTTCTCTTCTAATTTCATGCGTATAGTATTCAGCTTATAAGTGCTTTCCAACGAACGTGTATCATCATCAAATGTATCTAAAAATATATATTTAAAACAACACGAAGCAGAATATACGAACAGAGTTATTGTAATTACCACATTGATTATTTTGCCAATTGGCAGTTTTAATATTCATACTAGCATTTGAAGATTTTCTTGTTAATGTAGCATTTGGATCTCTTAGCGGTTCATCGTTAACCAATTCGGGACTAGTGGAATGCTTTTGTGAGGTGTTTAAAGTACTATTACTTTTAGTTTGAGCACTCGACGCAAAATTAACATTATCGCAACTACAAAGAAGACAATTTTTATTAAATATTTTTCTGCCAATTTTAAACTATAAATACCTGGCTTGACGTTTTAGCGGTTCTTGTTTTTCTGTTTCACGATCCTGTTTTTCTGAACCGGAATCAGTATCGTAGCCTAATTGTAAAGTACCGCGAGCATCGGCGATTGATGATCTAACCGGTACAACGTGTTCTATAAATTAACAAAATAAGACTTATATAAAACAAAATAAAATAATTAAATAATATACCTATAGTAGTATTTGATAATTTTCGTTCTCTGTCTCTTTCAAAACGTTCTATATTATTAAGTTGATCCTGTGAGCCACCAAAGTTTTCAATTGTTAACTGTGAATCTTCACTAGACGAGTTACGACGGGATCTGCGTCCTATAGGAATTAAATTCATTTTATAAAGGTAAATGATTCAATAACAAAGCAATAACTTACCAGCATAACTTGGACGACGATGCTGATCCCAATTACTAGGCCGACCGGCTGGTACATTGTCACCTAAATGAGAACAAAATATATAATATTTATAGACAATATATTTCCATACATACACATGTACATATATTGTACACACATACGTATAAACTATTTAATAATAAGTAAATCAATAAACATAAATTTTAACAATGGCAAATGAGATATGAATGAAAGAAAAATAAACAAAAAAATAAAACAAACCTCTTTCGTCAGCTTTTGATTCTGTATTTTGTTTTTCTTTGGCCTGCCTTAAACGTGCTGGCATTAAGGGATCCTGTTGCTGCATATGCATGGATGATAATGTGGGAATAACACGTGTTTTGTGTACAACGAAGGCTAATAAAATAAAGTCAAATTAAAACCATATATACAATAATCGAAATTATAAAAAACAAATGATTTCAATAAACAAAACTTTAACTATTGAAAATATTTAAAAAAAATTCTATAACGATTACCTTCATTCTGAACATGACAATTTTCAGTCATTTGTTGATCATATTGTGATATTTGTGCTGATGATGGTTGTATGGAGGAAAGTGCTGGTTTATTTATAATGAGACCACTTGCGGAATTCGTATATGTAACTAAAATTTTTTAATTTAATTAAATAAAATAAATTGAAAAATAATTAAATAATATAATGAAAATCTTAATGTCTTAAATAACAAAAATTAAAAAAAATGATAAAAAATCTAAAATTTTTAGAAGCAGGATGAAGCTGATGAAGCAATTGTTACTTAAATTTCTAATTTAATATTACAAAGCAAAATCAATATAATTAAAAATATATTAAAGCACTAAGAATTCACACATTTTTGTCGACGAAAAACTATTCACTATTTTAAAGAAACACACACACACTCACAATTTCTCACAGGGTATATACGAAATAATGTCTTGGGAAGCATAAATATTTCGATTTCTTGTTTGTGATTTTTTTTAATAATGGGTCAAACTAATGAAAAATGTAGGTACGTATATTAAGATCGAAATGTATGAAAATATAAATGATTGTGTAATTTGTATGAGTATAATGATGCTGTGTTAAGAACTGTGTATTAAAATAGAATTAAACATGCAGATGTAGAAATGTAAATGGATATAAATGATTAATTAAGAAAATATTATTAAAAAAAGCATAAAAAATGAAAGAAATAAAATTTAATAAAAAAATATTGTGATGTATTTTGTATTTAATATATATATATATATATATATATATATATATATATATATATATATATATATATATATATATATATATATATATATATATATATATATATATATATATATATATATATATATATATATATATATATATATATATATATATATATATATATATATATATATATATATATAACAAACATTAACAGATTTCATTTTAATGTGTCTTTAAATTTTCAATATTGACCTTGAAATTGAGGTCTGGTAGATGGTGATGTAGAAGGTTGATCTAACTCGCTTCTTAAATCGGGAATCGGCGTTACAGTAGGCATTGTTAAACCTCGTCGATGATAAATTCCATGTTCATTAGCACCTGCATTCTGTTTTGCGATGATCTCTTTTTGTGTTTAAAACACACACACATTTAGTTTATGTTTTTATTCATTTATTTTTTGTTTTATTCAGTAGAAATCAGAAAGAAGAGAGAAGATAAAATATAATAGTTTTTATAATGTTTTAGACAATAAAAACAAACAATTATTATTTCACTAAACACCTATTTTGAATGTAAGGAACAAATCGACATCAAAACATAGTTGCATAATGTAAAAGGGACATTTTATATAAATATGTTTTTTTATTATTATTTTTTTTGTTTTGTACACGGTATCCAAGGGATTAGATCATATTCATATTCAAACACAAGACAATTGGAAGAAATTTATAAAACTGGACAATATACAATGCAAAAAATTTTTAATAACATTAAAAGAAGGCAAATTGTTAACCCTAAGAAAAACTTTAGCATTTCAAGTTTTATAAAATATGTGTGTGTTTCTTTATTAGCCAGAATACACATTATAACAACATATTAATTCAATAAAGTGTCAAAGTTTAGTTTAATAATATTTCAAATACAAATTTTTTATTTCATATACCAAGTCACCACTTTAAATTTGTTATTTTTTAGATTTTTAATATTAATCTAAAAAGCCTTCTCATATTAACTTTAGCTAAGTGTATATATAGTAATAAAGTGGCGAAAGTGATATCAAAAGAAATCTAGAATATTAATAAACATTCTAAAATATCCAAAAGAAATGATTTGTATATTTTTACCATATAAGCTAGCAATAAGATGAATAGTGCTTTTGTTATTGTGTTGATATTGGATGAAATGATATATAATTTTTGTAGTTCTCAAATTTATAATCTTAATAATAAAGTTAAAATTCATGAATATTTATTTTAATTAATTATTGTTCTGTAACATATGAACGCTACATTTAGAAAACTAAACGTATGTTTATTTTTATACAAATTCTATGACATGGCTTTAAAAATTTTAATTGGTCACTCTATGAAATAAAAATCAATGGTCTTTATTGTCATCAAATTAGAGTTCTAGTTGAAATATTTTATTTTTATTTTTTTATATTTTTGCATTAACACTTTTTGTTTGTAAACAAATCATTTCATCTAAATACTTAATGTTATATACAATGTAGACCATTACCAAACAAATAGATACATTTATACGTATATATTTAAATATATACCTTTTCCAAAATAAAAATAAAAATAAAAATGAAAATAAACAAGCAAAACGTAAACTTTGTAAAAAATGAAAACAAAATATATAACAATTAATACCAACTTACCTAAAGAGTCCATACCAGGATATGTTACACAATTTGCAGGATGTATTTCAAACAAATTGAACAAATCGGCTAAAAGAACCAACAAGTTCAAACGCATTGATCTTAAAATGATAATGACAGTTAGATACTTTTAGAATGAGAAGTAGAATGAATTAAACAATTCTTACCCTCTCATGTATGTAACATCCTCGGGAAGCATATGGAACACATTATATGGCAGATATTTTTGAGAAAAATTGCTTACTAGTAAAACATTATGTATTGAATCCTCAACTGCCGGTAAATAATTAATGCGAACATCAGTCCATCGAACTACTTTTGGACAATAGTAGGATATTAAAAGAGCCAAACAAATGCCATCGCAAAGATCTTGAAAATCACGAACAGGCGGTATCTCAGGAGATTGCAAGCGTTTACCCTGTATAAATACAATTGAGATAATATGACTCTTTCATTTTCTGCGATCTCTTACTTACATTCTCATCTTCTGGATTCAATTGTAAATCACGTTCTATGCGTTTTTTTAAGGCAGCACACGTATGTGATACCCACGATAAAATAGTATGTTCTATATTCCCACTAGTTGGCAAAATAGGTTGATCACTATTACCAGATATTCTTTTAATGGCATTTGTAATGCGTTCATTTGAAGTTATTTCCTTGGTATACAACATCATTAGAGCCTCTATTACTGCCATATGACCCACCTGTTGAATTGGTTAAATTTACTTGTTAAATTAAATTGTAGTACTTTTAAGAACTTACAAGTCTTAATGGATTTGTTTGTATCAATACTGTTTCCGTTAGTGGCATATCAGGCGATTCATTGACAGGCACTCCTTTCCGTGCCAAAGTTTGCAATATTGACCAATGATTGAGACTTTGGTAATTTGGATCGGAATATAAATTCGATAAAGTTTGGCAATATAGTGTTGCATTTCCCAAATCGACTACAATTTTCGGTTTAAGTCGCTCCTGATTTTCATGATCCCGATAAAAAGGCTCCTTTAGATTATCAGGAACACGATTATTATATGCTTTTGAAAGCAACCATTTCACCGAAGCTCGATAACGGGCCTTACAAATAAAATATAAAAAGAATATTTCATAAATAAAAAATTGACATGTATTTTTGTACATACAAATAGTTGCAAACGTTTTCTGTTTTAGCAAATTTAGTTTATCTGTTTTTAGAAATTATGTCAGCATTTTTCATGAAATAAAAATACAAAATTTAAGGAGAAATTCTATTTTGACCATACATTTTTTTATTTTTTACTTAGAAGACAATAATTCCAATCAAAACTCGTTCATTGTCTCATACATATGGGAACGTTAAAGTTATTGCAATGCAGTGAATGTAGGTGTATATACATAGGTACGTTACAAACATTTTATTACTTCGACCACACAAAAGCATAAACAATTATGTATGCACGTAAGTCTCTATATACATATACAAAATAACATTTCATTAGCATAAAGGAAGATAGTTAGAAATCAATGATATTTTCAGAAAATATTAACTTAATTCCAATTTTTTGTTTGTACAACGACCATCATAACGATAAAACATCAATTAAACTCGATCACTTTGTTCAATCATGAGAGATTGATATAAATGTAAAAATATACCCAGAGAATTTATTACAATTATTATAGTTAAACGCATTTGGATTCAAAAGTCTCCTAGCATGTATATACATACTTTTTATATTTATATACATACTTTACAATAAAATCATGCGAAAAAATTTCAACTAATCTGAATCGACAAGGGTCGATGGGAGCATTCATGAATGGATAATTGAGGGGGGGTAATTTAACAAATATTTCGTGTACATTGTTGTTGTCTCGTGTGTGAGTGCTACAGAAAAAAAGTTGACAGTCACTCTTTTTTGGCAATAGATGTAGGCGAATAACACCACCATTCAAATAATGTTAATAATAACACAAAAGTTTGTTGTTTTGTTTATTTATTTGATTAAAACAAGATAATTATAGAAGCATTCTATAAGTATAAATGTCTTTATGCATACTTTGATATATAGGTAATCATATTGACTAACATTGATAAAACTGGAATGTTTATTTTAATAAAACTGCTCGAAATAAAAAGTAATATAAACAAATTTCAAAATAACGAACAATATTGCGTTGGAACAATAAATGTATATACTAATAAAAGGAATTAGAGAAAATATAAAACTACAGTTTAAGACTAAGATTTATCTGTAATTTAATTTTTGACTATTAGATATTTATTTGTGCTAAAACTTAATAGACCAGCATTAAGACAACTTTAAAAACTTTAATCAGAGTTTTAAACTTAAATCGGCTCTGAAAGTTTCCTGAGTAGATCGAACATATCACACACACTTGGTAAATTGGGTATAATTAATTTCACTTTATTCATTGACAAAGTATTTGGAACACCCTTATTAAGACGGTTAGAAAAAATTAATTTCTCACATATCGATAATGTAGGAACAAACATATAAATAGACTTCCTTAAAATATTTTTTTTATTTATTTATTCCATTATGAGCATTCAAGACAATTTTGCAACATACCTGACGAATTTCTTGTGTTTCGTCCATTATGCGATGATTTTTTCGGTTTACAAAAATAAATTAGACAATTCCTCAAATTTACTCAAAACATATAAAGACGACAGACTCTGAACGCAGTAGCAGCGAATGTTGCGGCAGATACCAAGCGAAAAGCAGAGTCTATGAAGTCAGAGGAGTGTTTTTCGTTTCTTCCTCTTCTTCCACTTTTTCAACTATCTTTTTTATTATATTTTGCTTTTTTCGTCGTTGACGTCTTTTACTTCTTTTTTTCTGTTACTTTTTTGGATAACTTTGCACACACAACAAGAGCAAAAAACAACAAGGCAGGCAGGCGTTTCCACATCGAAATAAATAATAAAAATATTGTATTTTTGTGCCCTCTTTCCGCTTACTTTCACCGTGACGAGCAAGACTCTATTTGAAAACTTGAAGTGATTTTTCAAATGATGATTCCTCCTTTTTCCCTTGTTTCTTTTTGCAAAATCTTTTAGAAAATTCTTTTTTCTTTGCGTTTGAATTAAAATCACTTTTGGAGTAACTAACTAATTATGATAATTAGTTTATCATCATCAAGTTCAGTGTCCATTACAGCGAGTGTTTTAAAGAAAAAATAACTGCACTTTACAAAATTAAAAAAAAGAAAAAAACTTTTTTATGTACAAAACTGAAGCTAACAGCAGAAAGTGATTCACTCAATCATAACCAACAACAACCGCGGTGGGCGTAGGGGTTTTAGAGCAGCAATAGCATTTGACGTAGTCGTCGTTACCGTTGTCGTCAGCTGTTTACACTTTTTAATTTTTGTCACTCTACAAAATATTCTTTATAACAATTTCATTTTAATTGCTTTTAATCATCGTTAATAAACAATTTTATTTAATTTTCTATTTATAATTTCTATATTTTTTAAATCTTTTTTCTTTCTTCATTAAATTCACACTCACACACTCCTATGCAAAAAATTAACACACAAATAATTCTTATAGGTTTTTTATTTTCTGGCAGTCAGTCGCGTATATCTGCTGCATTGCACGATAAAATACTCTATTTTATTCTCTCTCTCAAACTTCAATGTACTAATGACATAGCAAATATTGCTCTCTTTCTTTTTTATTACGACCAAAAATATTTTTCCAAGTAACTAAAAGATGCAATTTTCGGAGTTTTTTTTTAATGAAATATTCATAAAATTTGCCAATTATTATAGTTTAATTGTTGTTAATTCCTTTCTTTTGTAGCAAAATTATAGAATTATTATTTTTTTTCTTTTTCTTGTTATATTGAAGTGTAATTTCTTCAAGCTCTGTTGCGTTAACTTGTTTGACTCAACAAGCCCGTCAACATAGATCCGTAGCGAGTAGTTTTAACGGCGTTTACTTCTTGAAACATTTGTCGGCTCCACATATTAATCATATTCATGCATATCAATATATTATAAACTTAAATAGGAGTTCGTAACACCTTCACACAAAAAATCAATAAAAGAAAGTAATAGGAAAAGAACAATCCTTGTAAAATAAATCCAATTCTCCTAAATTTTCGTCGGCGGCGCCAGAATAAGATAGTATAAGACTCGACGCCGTTGGATGCTTTATATATTTGGCAAAGAATTATAACCTAGCAATAAAATGCAGAGTTGCAATATAAAAAAACAACGTTTATAAATGACTATGCTACACAGGAAAAAAATAAAATATCAAATTTAGTCCGCATACACAACAATCTCTGTTATTCACAACACAATATTTTTTGAAGAATATATGAATATATGAAAATTGAAATCAGTAAATATACTATTTTCTGAAATAATTTTATGTTATGAGTCTATCAATATAAAAATAACACTAGAAGAAGTTGAAACAAAGTTCCTTAGATATTCAAGAAGCTAACGTCAATTTTGTCTCCTTGGGTACTTAAATTTATCCAATATATTCTGTTCAAAGAAATTTCATAAATTCATTTCAAAATTTAAAGTCCCTTAATCGGGAATATAATGATTAGATCAAAAATTAAATTAATTAGAAGAAAGTTTCCAATAACAGAATTTTCCGAAGTGACTCGGTAATAAGATAATAATGTAAAATTTGTTACTTCAAAATTTTAGGGAATTTGCTTCTTTGTGTTGCACTCGAAAATCAGATGTGATATATTCCCATTTGTCCGAATTTCCAAAACCAATTATTAAAAAGGAATGTATGACCTGTAAGTAGATGATTTGAAATTCTAAAAACTTTACATTCAAATATGATCTCCACTGGAACCAAGAGGTTGAGATAACACAAAAATACTACTTTAAAAACCATGTCGTTTTCCGTTTGCCACTCATCGGGAAGTAATTTCTCGATTTCATTATCGATATCATAGATCGGCCTTTAAGTGGGAAGATGGAGACCGGTTGAGTTTGTTTCATTTGCTTTTTCGCTACGTGGAATGTCTTTATGACCTGGAAAATAATGGCCCTCAAAATTGTTAGCACAATATAATTGCAGTTGTTAACATGTGCCAATTAAGGATGCTACATGGGACTAGTTTTTTCAAATACAGGGACTCGAGATTTTAAAAATCAAATCCCGGGATCCCGGTATTTTAGAATTTCGAAATGTTTACTGAAATTTTATCTTTTTCATATATAAATATAATTTTGAAAAAAAAAAAAAACATTTTCTTCAAATTTATATTGAACCGCGTTCTGCACATTGATCAGATAATTCCAAAAAGTCGTCTGCAAATTGAAGAAGTGTTGTATTATTCGAGTATATTCTGTAAAAGTTGCAGTAACCATTTTGTAACACTTTTCATACGGTTGTGACGTAAACACTCTCAATATCTACACACGCCGCTACATCTTGCAAACCATTCCGCTTCTTAATGTAAATGTAATAAACCAAATTTTATGGAAAATCGGCTTCAAATTTGACAGAAAACTGGAATTATTAATATTCCTCCGAATACAGTGTTTTTTTTAAGAAAACAAGCAATAAAATTTTACATAATCAAAACTGAGGTGTTTTTGAGTCAGTGACTCTCTGAAGTTGACCACCTCGGATATGTTTTTCTAAAACTTCGTCAAAAGTCCATTTATGAATTGAGAGACAAGATATGTCTAGGATAAGCCTTTGTAGAGAAATGCATGGAAATTTACTAGTGGAGTCATAGTTTAGGTTGGATTTTCAGCCATGGTATAAATTTTTAACACAAGTATTTGTTGTCTATAAAAACATCAGGATTTGCAGATTTACAATTTTAAAATAAAAATAAAATAAAATGTTATTTGATATTAAAAATTTATGATTAATTTCAAATTTCATTTTTTTTTTTTTGAAAAATAAATATGAATTTTAAATATATATATTTTTTTTTTGAAATTTCAATACAGTAAATACAAGCTTATATATGATTTATAGCGTTAAAAAATCGTAATTTTCAATGCGGAAATGGCTAAAATCCCATATATATCATGTTAAACGATCGCCTTCCCATTAAAAGAGCTTTCCGATAGAAAATATTTTTTGTTCGTTTACCTTACATATACAAACGGGACTGGTTACTTCAAATACCAGGATTCCTGATAACGGCAAATTATAAATATTTTTTTATAAGACTCAAAATTTTTACTGAAATTTTGTGTTTTAATAGGACTTGTGGCCATGTCTCTGTTTCAATGACATTCAAATTAAGTTTACACGCATTCTTATATAAAAATTACAAAGCACAGAGCAAAAAATAGTTTTATAAGTGAATAAATATTGTCACCTTTTAGTAAATAATCTAAAAAAATAAGTTTTTTTCCAAAATTCCAAATTAAATTTATGTAATTATTTCACCGATATTTTTTCGGAATTTAAAGGGAATCTGGTACATATTTAAAAAAAATTCAAAATATATTTTGACTACAATATCTCCGAAACTACTACTTTTAAAAAATTAACATACCTTTTTTAGAGGGTCACTAATTATTCTCCTGATCGATTTCACCAAATTAACTCAGAAACACCTCTGCTCTAACTATATGAAATTTAATTTCAACCGCTCAAAAGATACACAATTATTTCCAAGAAAAAAATCGGTATGGACACACAGTGTCCAATGTAAAATAAATTTAAATAAAATAAAATAAAACTCTTTAAATTATATATTTTTTTAATATTTTTTATTTTGAATTTTAATTCAATTTTCTTAATGCGAAATATATAAACTAATAAATAACTAATAGATTTTAATTAATACAATTAATTATGTTTTATTATTTTTTATTTTTGTTATTATAAGATATGTATAATAGTTTTATTATTTTTATTGATATTTTTTAATATATGTAAATACTATTTTTACAGATTAAATTTAATTAGTTTAATAAAAAAAGCTTAATTAAAAAAGTTCTTTTTGATCGGTATGATTAATTTTTAAATATGCACAAAATTCGTTATTGCTATTTATATATTTTTATTTATGTTGTAAATGTATATTTAAGAGTTTAAAATACATTTTTTTTAATTTTCATATTTATTATATAAAAAGAAAACAATTTTTTACTTAAATTTAAAAAATTAAAAATCAATTTTTAACAACAATTATTTATTGAATTTTTTTAATTTATTTATTACAAAATAAAATGTCTGTCTATTTGTTTTTATTAGTTATTTACATATAAATATGTATGTATTTGTTAAATCTGTTAAATCTTTTCAATTTAGTTTATATTGATTTTATTCTTTAAAAAAAATTTAAAATAAAATGAATATAACAATTTTTCTTATTTATTTATGTTTATTTGAATTATTTTAAATTTATTTAACGATATGCTTAATAACGATATTTATTTTTTTGTTTTATTTTTTATTGTAATTCATTTTAAACCGTATAATTATTGATATATATATATATATATATATATATATAATATATATATATATATATATATATATATATATATATATATATATATATATATATATATATATATATATATATATATATATATATATATATATATATATATATATATATATATATATATATATATATATATATATATATATATATATATATATATATATATATATATATATATATATATATATATATATATATATATATATATATATATATATATATATATATATATATATATATATATATATATATATATATATATATATATATATATATATATATATATATATATTTGATAACTTTTTTAATTAAAACTATTAAATTTGTGCTTTTTCTTATTTTCTTTTTTCTTCAAGATGACATAAATAATAAATTGTTATTTTCCCCGATTGCTAATTTGATCACCAATTCATTTTAACTTTCAATATTAATATTTGAACTGATTTTCTTTTTCGTTACCATCGAAATAACACTGTGCTACAAAAAAGAAAAACTGAAATCGCTAAATAAAAACGTCATACTTAGGATTGTCAATATAACCTCAAAACGATTTTTTATTTTTAAATTGCTTTAGAAACAAGAAAGATTGTTATAGTCGGTCAAACCAATTAATGTAATACCTTACACCTTTTGTAAGGGGTTAAATAAGAAGTGCACATCGGTTTTTATTTATATTATTTTTATGAGCATTAAACCTCATTCCGGTAAGACATTTGTGTGAGAAATACCTGAAATATTGGACCATATATGGTCAATTTCAATAAGTTTCGTCTTTGAGCCAAAAAATAAAATAATAATATTAATAATAATATGTACCAAATTTCATCAAGATATCTCAAAAATTGTGATCTGTAGAGTTTACAGCCAGCAGGACATAAAGTCGGACGGACATCGTGAAATCGACTCAGAAAATGTTTCTGAGTCGAACGTTATACTTAAAGATTTTCTTTATGATACAAACATAAGCACAAACGCATAATACTTACAGTGGTGTAGGGTTAAATATAAAGAAAAGGATTTGATATTTTAATTACAAAATATATTAAGTTCTGACTCAAGTATTCATTCCCTGTAGCACAGTATAATTAATGCTTAATAAAGTTTTTCTTCTTAATTATATTGATTTTCATTTTTAGTTATTAAATTTTATGTTAAAATTCTTTATATATTTTTTGATAAATTTAAATTTATTATTTTTTATTTTTTTTTATTTTTTTTCTGTGATTAAAGTCGGAAATACAAATTACTATCTATGTATGTGTGTATGTATATGTATTTATTGTATATATAATTTATTAATTATTTAATATATTGAATAATTTATGCATATAAACAAAACTATATAAAATATTGTGTTTCTGTTTGATATTGTGATATTGTGATATAATTCGTATACATTATTATTTTTATTTATTTTTTATTTATTTAATTTTGATTTTTTAGTAAGTCTTCTTCTTCTTGTTGTTTTCTTTATAGAAAAAAATCAGCAACAATATATATGAAATCACATGAATCAAATTTTTAATGAAAAATTAAAAAAGAAAAATTCATTATTGAAAATATAATCAATTAATAGACAAAGTGGGTCGGGGTATGTTGATATTTTGAATGCTATAAATAACAATTTTTTACATTGAATTCAATTACTCTACTTAAGTGTAATTTTATTTACAAACAAATTAGCCATAAATGACCAGCTTTATTTATATTACTTTAATCCTAAACTTTTGATCATTACTGTAGCAAAATGTTTTTTTTTTGTTTTTGTTGTATTTAAATTCTTTTTTATACAAAAATTATGGAAATTAAAAAAATAATTATGAAAAAAAGAAAATATTGCACGTTTTCGGTTAATATGTTTTCCTAAAAAAAATTAAATATTTTTATTCATGTTGTGCAATTTACAAAAATAATCTGAATTAAAATAAAACGCATGAAGAATAATTTATTCTTTTATTTTTTTGTTAATTTAAAGAAAATATTTTCCTTTATAAAAACAATTAAAGAACATTATAATATTAATTTTTCTATATAAATCCTATAAACGATATGTACGATATAATTATATTCGTCATAACATAATGTCGTGTTTTTGTTCTTTATCGCCAATCATCATTATCAATGGCGTTAGTTTAATAATAATATTATTTTGATGAAGTCACTAGTTGTGAACTGCTGTAGCCTTGTGTATTGCAAGTGGGCAAAGTAAATGGATTAAAACTCAAACTGCTTACTCCTGAAAAAATATAGTTAAAATAAAAAAACAAATACAAAAATTGATTAAAACAATAAGTAAAATAATAAATTAACAAAAAAAGATAGAAAAAAGAAAAATTATCTGCACTTGGACGAAGAAATTGAATTTAACTTTTTCAAGATTATCATAACTCAAAAGACACAAGTTTCCTCTTAAGACCAGGGTATATTAAATTTGTTATTCCATGTGTCAGGTCAAGAAGGAGGTATCTAAGACCCAATTAATTATGTATATTCGTGCATCAAAACCAGCAAAATCGGGTCAGTAAAAAAATGTATAGACCGATATCTGAGATAACCTCTAAATTCAGACAAAATGTTGTTAATTAAAAAAATAGCTATCTGATTGAAATAAAATTTAATTATAAAATCGGATAAGTACAAAATTGGTTACAGTCAAGTTTTAAATAGACTATTCATATAATCGTGTAAAAAATAAACCACATTTGAAGTATTCATTTATGAAAAAATATATTTATCTCTCAAGAAATTAAAAAATACCTCTCTTGTAAATATTGATTTTTTGAGTTATGACTATCTTGCAGCAAATAATCAATATGAAACAAAAACGCATAATAACTAAATATAATAATAATAATAATAATAATAATAATAATAATAATAATAATAGTAATAATAAATGAAATCATATAAAAATAAAATAAATTAAATTAAATTAAACTAAATACCTATTTATTCATATTAAAGTGTTTCAGTGTTTTAAAGTCTCCGTTATTGATAATGATGATGGTGATGGTAAAACGTTGGTTTAGTTGATTGGTTTAAATTGTTAGTTTCGTTAGTCAAATTTTTAACCTTGTTTTATTTTCTTCAATTTTTATTGTTGCATATTTAACACAATTTCAACTTTTGCTAATCTATTTGTTCGTTTAATTTTATTCTATCTCCCAGACTCTATTCTATTGATTGATTGAATTTTAGTTTTAAACTAAATGCAAATACATGATGATGTTTTGGATTATGGAGTTTTGTAATGTTTTTGTAGTTGTAGTTTTTGCCCTTTTAATATTAATGTTTTTATTTTTGCGGAAAACCGAGCAAAAAAGACCAGGACCTAGGCAGACTGTTTGTTAGACGAAATTGACGTACGGCGAGATTCGTTTTTTATCTGTTTATTTGCTTGAGTATGAATTATTTTTTTTTTAATTTAAACTGCCGCAGTTGCTGCTGAAACGGCTGGATTGTGCCAAGGTTGATGCGGATGATGGTAGTGGTGTGGATGCGTATGATGATGTTGTACCAGAGCCTGATGCCATGTTGAGGACACTGTTGGAATTAATGGCGAAAATGCACAAGCTGAGCATATTGTTTTTATAACAGTTTTAGGTTTAAGTATTTGATTGTTTTTTATTTATTTAAATTTTTTCTATTCTTTTTCTTAATTGTTTTAATGGTTTTTGTTTTAAAATTGTGTTTAGTTTTTTTTATATTTAATTCAAATTAAAATAAATAAAATTAAAATTAAATTTTTAAATCAAAATTTTAGAAAAAAATTTAACAACAAAATAACTGAAATTGAAAATATGAAAATTGAAAAAAAATCATAAAAAATGAGAGTGAAACTTTAATAAACGAAATTTCAAATCAAAAACCACTTAAATATAAAAAAAAGAATTTGTTGTCTGGCTATACTGACTTGATGTGGAATTGAAAACACTGCCGGGTGATGATGACAAAGTGCCCATATTGGGTGTGGGACCATAACCATTTGTGGCCGCGGTAGTTGTTGCACCATAAGAACCTCCACCTGAACTATGTGGTGTTGAAGCACTACTGCAATAACCACCTCGTGGACTTACACTGCTTGATTGAGTACGCTGATAATCGTCTTCAGTCCATTGGCCACTACCATCTTGTACACTTACGGCCAATTGTCCAGCATATGAATTGAAACCAGTCGAACCACCGGGAGATCTATAATAAATAAAATAATATTTATTTTAATAACGAAAATAATTTTAAATAAGGGAAAATTCTTACCTGGGCATGGAATATAAAGCTTCTACTAAATCGGCCGCTCTCTTTAAAATAATTTCTTTCTGTAATTTCTCTGGGTCACCAGGATGACGTGGTATTAATTTTTGTAACCTTTGGAAACCATAATCAATGGTGGGCTCATTAAGGGCTGCTTAAACAGGAAAAATAATAAGTTAATGTCGCGGTTTTATAAATTTGATAAAATTTATTTTCAAAACTTACAAACATAAACAAAACGTCCAGGAGATCCTTTACAAAACTGTTTACTTTTGTATGATAATGTTACTTCAACCACTCCCGGTATATGCCTAGGCGGGGTTTGTACGCGTATAGCATGCGATGTAATTAGTTCACTCCACACCAGCATGGTGCCGAAAACAACCTGCAAGCCATCAAAGAAATTATCACCCACTATAATAACAGTTGCTCCACCTGTGGTCCAACCTTCACTGGGTGATATGGCTTTAATGCAAGGTGTTGCTACTGGCAGGGGAGGATATAGACCTATAAATTTAATTAAAAAATAACATTATTTTACTTTTTTTTCTAAAGTTGCTAAGAATTTTGATATATAGGTTAAAGGTCTACAGGGTAATTATGCCAATTACAATAAGAAAAACAAATAAATAAAATGAAAAGAAAACAAATGTTATAAACTTAAAATTGCAACATGTTAGTTGTTGCTGTTGGTATTAAATAATTGAAAAGAATTTTGATTTACAGACCATCATAGGTACTGTCAGGCGCTAGGGGATGTCCCGTAATGGACAGGGAGGAATTGCCTGTACCTTCCGTTGTATCCAAACGTTTAGCACGTCGTCCATGTTTTGAATTATTATGTACAAACATATTATCCGAAATTGCTAACAAAGGACCCTCCACGCTCACTTGTGTGGAAATAACAACCTGTAATATAAATATATTTAAATAAAATAATTATTAAAAAGAATAATTCAATCTATTTTTTGTGTTCTTTAATTACCTGGAATCTGCGCATATCTCTGGGATTACCAGCATTCTTTAAACAATTTTGATTGCACTTTAAAAAGAATTTAAGAAAAAATCTAAAAATAAAAAAATTATTATGATTTTTAGTTTTGTCACAATATTTATTTATTACAAGAAAAAGAGAAATTAGAGGAAAAAAAGTAAATTTGACACCCGAAACTCTTAAAATGCTCTATTAAAAATCCTATTTAAGGTTAAAGTGCATTTCCACTAAAAACACAAGGAAAATGTTTCAATAGTTATTTGTAAGAAATTTACAGCAATTGAAATATTTATTACCTTAACAAAAAAAATGTTTAACATTGAATTTTATGTTCACATTCATATACATATCTACATATGTATTTATGAATGTATGCATGCATTTATTTATGTAGATATGTAGATGTGAACAATACAGGGATTAGCGTAATAATATTTCCCTATTTTACATATATTTTTATTTTATGTTTCATTTTTTTTATTATTTATTCCAGTGTCTCAGTTACTTTGGTATTCAAATTACAATTTCAACAATTGTAATTTAATACCAAACACTTTATTTTAGTCTACCACCAAAAAGAACAACAACAACAGCAGCAACAACACTAAGATGAAAAAAATTAAATTTATTTCATATTCTTTTTTACACAAATCTTTAAAAAAAATCTAAAATTATTTCATACAGATAAAAAGTAATTTATATATGTTGTATATAATCATACTTTTACATATATAAACACATTTACATACAAACTTTAACATATATATTTATTGTTGTCATAATTATTATTACAGAAGACAATGTGTTAAATGATTTCTTTTTTTTTTTCAATTTATTTCAATGAAAATGATAAGAATTTCAAAATCCTCAAAAAGATTCGATAATTAAATTTTTGATATACAAAAAAAAAACACTTAGAAAGTGTGATAAACAAATTAAAGAGAAAAATTAAGAGATAAGTAATTCTTAAACAAAATAATTAAATAGGTGATTTGTATGGATAACATTAAGAAAATACTTTGAACAAAATCCGAGACGATTTGGCTATATGCGATTGACTGTTCATCCTTTTGTTTGTTTTATTTCTATACGTCTGTCTCGCCCATATTCCAAACTAATTGTTCGAACTCAATGAAATTTGGTCTGATTATTTAGTGTCCTAAGAAGTTTGCTATTTTAAACTAGCAAAATCGGTTGTGTTATTAAAAAGTTATAGACCGATGTTATTTTTAACATCAACATTCTGATGAAGATCTTAAACAATTTTTTTAATAAAAACGAATGGATTCAAAAAAAAAAATTTGCTATAAAATATCAGTGTGCTACAGTATTTTATTGTTATTTAAAAAATCATAAAAATCTCTTCAGTTCAAAAAAAGTTACATCCGAAATACTTATATTATACATTTTGCGATCGTCTTTACAACTTCTTTCAGTATATTTAAGATAAAATAAAATATTATGATCATAAAAAAAAAAAAAAAAAAAAAAACAAAAATACGTAACTTATTAAAGAGCAAAAGTTATAATAACAAATTAACATTTGAAATCCGGTAATTATAAACAAATGTCAAAATTTATTATAAATTAGTTGAACAAAAAAATATAACAACAAAAATTAACACAAAAATCCCCTTTTTTGAAGTGATTTGGAAATAAAAACAAATTTAAATAAAAAGAAAATTCTATTAATAAATTTATTTATGTTGATAATTCCTGTAGAGAGTTTAAGGATACTTTAAATGTTATATCATTAATAAACCCTCTTAATTTTTACCTTTTTTCACAAATACATACAAACAACATACAACAAACATACGAGTATATACATTTCATATTTATAAGGATGCAATTTTGAAAGTCAGATATCAACACATACGTACAACAATAACAACATTTGCTCATTTTATTGTATTTGTTTTTGTACAAGGGTACAATGAATAATGGGCGTTTTGATATCATCATTGCTACTTTTCTCTTCTTTATTTTTTACAATTTAAATTGTCATACGACAGAGGGAAAAATCTTATGCAAAAAAAAAAATAATAATAAAACAACGAAAGGAAAAAAGATGAAAGAAAATAGTAGAACAACAAGGACTACAATAAAAATAGCCGCCTGCTGTGCAATATTTTATCAGTCAGTGTGCTGTTGGTCCTTTAGGCAAATTATTTATCCGTGTGAATTCAATTTGTCGCCCTGGGGTTTATGACATTTTGGGTGCACTTGTGATACTAACACTAGTAGTCTACATTTCAATTGTTGTTCCACAAAAAAATTTACTCGAATAAAAATACGGAATCCAAAAACAAAAAAGACAAACAAATCATATACAAACATATAAATATATATGACAAGTTGTGAAGTATAGATATGTATATGTACTGCCCTGGAACTATATTGCATAACATATTTATGTATTTATTTACGTTTAGTGTAAATAACTAATTGCCTTCCGGCAAACATCTGTTCGATTTATTTATCCAAAAGAAATAACTAAAACAATAATAAAAAAGTGCCATTTGACATTCACTTCCTATAAGAGTGAGTGTTTGTGTTGTTTTAAGTACTGGGAACCTTAATAATACGTTATCATCATATTAAGACACTTTTTTAGATTCTAAAAAAGAAAAGAATTTGAAAAATGTGTAAATGAAATGTCGTTGAAAATGTGTTTGGAAAAATTGAATAATTAAATTAATAATTAACAAAGAATAAGAGGAATATTTTGAAATCCTTTTTTGTGTAGTTGAAGCGAAAGAAAGCTAAATTAAATTAAATTTTATTTCAAATACATATTTTTTTAAATTAAAATTGAAAAAAAAACCTAAATTGCATATATAAAATTAATGTGTTTTATACTTTAATAAATTTAATAATGTATAGAGGAAAATAAGAATGTTTAGTGTTAATTTTCATTTGAAATGAATGTTGGATAATTATTGAAGTCGTTGCAGTGAAAATTTAATCTAAAACGTAAATGAGAATCGAGGTTGTCTAAGATATCGCTATATAACTTCTTTGTTTCTAGTCCAAATTTCATTTGGTTTTAAATAATAAACTGTTTCAGACAATAACAAACAATGTGACCAAATTTAATTGAATTTAGATTATTATTGCGATCGTGATATTTTTTTCAACAGACAGGGAGACGGACATGACTAAATCAATTCAGATTTTGCTATGATACAATAACACATTCTATATGGGATTTTAGATAGCGTAACACACGGAATGACAAACTTAATGTACCTTTATCACTACTTGTGGATCTATAACTAATTTCAAAATGGGAGAAGTTAAGACTGTCAACAAAGGTAAAATACTAATTGTAATTATTTACAAAAAAAAAAAAAAAAAAAACATGAAGAAAAATCAACGTTGAACATAACTGATTTGAGAAATCAACGTTGAACATATTGATTTTTTTCATTTAGTTTAAATTAAACGTTTTTACATTTGTGGTAAAATAATATTGTACATATTAGAATGTTCCGAAAATTATATATAAAATTGTACAACGATAAAATTTTAAAATATTTTTCAAGAATATTCTCAAAAAACTATGTTAAATATCCACTTTTTATCTATGAAACAAAATTTTAACTCGAAAAAAGTTAAATTATTTCTATTTTAATTAATTTTACATTGATCTGTGTGCATGTGAATAATAATTCTTATATACTATTTTGAATTTTTTTATTTTATAGATTTTTTAACATAAATTTAATTCTAAAGTTTGAAATATTTCTGTTTACTAAATCGTTTAGCATACCATATCTGTTAATTAATTAATGAATTAATACAAGTTTTAATCAATACCGATTTCAGAAATAGATTTTTTTCTACAAATTTAAATTAGATTCAAATTTATTCAACTTAACCTCATATTCTTGTAATTTTTAGGACAAACAAAATTATATACGATTAAAATTTATGATATCTAGAAAATTTTTCAAATTAACCTCAAATTTAGTTTTCATAATTTTTAGGATCCTTTTTAATTATTTCATGTGGACTTAATTTATAATAAAACAATGTTAAATTGACATGGCTAAAAGAATTTCAAATTTTGAAATTTATTTTATTTGATTCTATTTGAAATAAAACAAAAAGTATTTGATTATATTTAAATTATTGCCATTCTATTAGTAAAATCATTCCTTTTTTATATTCTTACCAAATTCAAGTTCTAGAAGAAGAACATAAAAAAATCGAAACGACTAAAATCAATGATGTGCGTAATGACTCTTTTTCGAAAACGTGATTTTAATTTATAAACACTTTTTCAATTGACCTTTAATTTAAAGGTCAAATTTGATTGAAAACAATTTAAATATAAAATGCACTAAAAACAACAAAAATTTTTTGTTCTGCAAAAAAGTTTTTGACAAAAAAAGATGGAAAATGTTTTATAATTTGAGAAACAAAAAGAAAATAAATTTAATTGTTTTTATTTATTTATTTATTTTTTGTTTAAGGAATTCTAAACATAAACAGAAAAGTGAAAGTGAATAAACAAACAAATCATGATAGAGAGACATTTTCATTACTCCATAGTTATAATTTAACACCACCATTTTGTTTATTTATTTTAAGTCCTTTAAGCTTTTCTAGACACTCATACATATATAAATATGTTTTATTTTGGGAAATTTCTGAAGATGTTTCTTAAGAAAAATTACCTTTTGTTGTTGTTTTGTTTAGCGATGAGGCCAATATTTTCTGTTATCATTCCAAATAATTATGTTCTGGGGTGGTGGAACTCAATGTTTATGATAATAAAAAGCTTTCTGTTAACAAAAACTCCTACTTTTCTCATTGAGAGCTTATTACCTAAATGAAATTGAAAGTAAAAGTCCTTTGGGGTTCATACACACATAAATGTGTATAAAATCCTGTTGCGTCTCTTGAGTTTAAACTCTAAAGGACTTTTGTTCATAGTGATAATTTTGACCGGCTAAAACTTTAATAACGTAATAATTAACTCACTCACTCACTCAATATTTGAGTGTTTGTTTTTTTAAGAAATACTCAAATTTAGATTCTGCTTACAATAGACCCCCAAAATTGTATACAGATTAGAGATGAAGATATTATTTTTATGTTTATGTTTATGTTTATGTTTATGTTTATAAAAAAGAAAAAGGGTGCTTTTTGATAGATAAATGGTTGCTTCCTTTTTTTGTGTTTGTTATGGTTGTTGTTGGGGGTTGCTTTGGGATTCAAATTCATGCTGTTGGGATTTTGTTATAATTTAAAGAATCAGATTGTTATATATAATACATCTATGAAAGTATATATAAACATATATAAATAGTTAAGTTCGATCCAGTCTGATATTTATTTTATTTTTTATTAAAAACATGTGCAACCTAATTCTTTGTTAAGTTTTAAATTGTTTTAAGTTGAGTTAAGACAGTCTAGCTAATTACGCTACTTGGGTGGTCCTCATGTCTTGCACTTTTAAACAAGCAGTCAGCAAATCAGTTGAAGTTTGCTCCAGGGATGTCCACTAATATGGTAAGCGGCAACTGCTTGAAGTGTGCCGTGAATGTTTTACACAGCCAACATTCACTTATTCGCATACATAACATACTAACTAAACATTTTTTTAGTTTAAAATAAGTTTTTCTTTTATTATTATTTTTTTTTTGTTTAAAACTTCTCATCCTTCAACTTTGAATTCAATATCTGAGTTTTTTTCTTTAGATTAAATAAAACATTTAAATTGTATTTTTTTGTTTTGAAAGATTTCATTTATATATATATATATATATATATATATATATATATATATATATATATATATATATATATATATATATATATATATATATATATATATATATATATATATATATATATATATATATATATATATATATATATATATATATATATATATATATATATATATATATATATATATATATATATATATATATATATATATATATATTTATAAATTTTATCATACATCATACATAATGATTTCATTAATCAACGTGATGTTATTGAAAACGTTTGCAACATTTTGTAATTATCCCATAACAGGAATATTAATTAAATGTTTGTTTGTTTATTTGTTTGTAAGAAAATAAATATAACTCTTTATTATTATAAATACTACAACTACAAAAACACTTACACTATTACTTTGTGTAATTGTTGATTGGTAATTTAACGCTCAATTGTTTTTTTGTGTTAAACATTTGCAAATTGGAAAAATTTTATGATAAGTTGAATGCTGAACAATTGTAAACGATTTCTGCGTTTTTTATTTTTAATGATCTCGTTTAAATGTTTTATAAAGATGATGGACGTAAAGACATTTTTATCCATCCATCCATCGATCCAACCAACCATCCATCCACATACATATTTGTATTTTTATCATCAGTATAAGCGAGACTTGTTGTCTGTCAGTTGGTGGATTTGTTTAAGAGTGGCATGGAAGTAGTGTCGTTTAAAGTCCTCTGTATGTATAACAGACTAAGAAAGAGAGTGTTCGAGTATTTTAGGATTATTGTAGCACGTCATCACAAATCAAAATATTGGAATGTTTCACGCACAAATACGTGCATGAAAAGCAAAAAATAAAAAAAGGAAACATTTAGCAATAATAATTATAATTTTTTTTCAAACACTCAGAAACTAAGGAAACCCAAGAAACATTTTAGGTTTGATTTGAAAATTATTTTAAAATCTCATTTTAATTGAGCAATTTTGATAGTTAACAATGTTGATCTTTTATTTTTTATAAAATTCAACATTAACAATTAATTAAAAAAATCAAACAATTTTACTTTAACACAGAATATGTTAATTTATAGTAAAACCATGTTGAATTTACTATGATCGTAGATGAAACTTTATCATAACTGCAACCGTACTGAATCATTTTGATTTTAGTTCATTGTATCTAGTTTATATTTCTGTGTGTATTTTTGCTTCAATTAAAATTTTATTTTTAATTAAAATAATGTTTATTGGGTTATTTTAAAATATCCTAATACATATTTATTAACTAGTTGTATATCCAATATTTACACTTTTATATTAATACAATAAAATTATGATCAAGCCAAGTTTTACTTTAACCTAACAAGAGATGAAAAAACACGAATTGACAAAAATGGTTAATCCGTCATTTCAAGTGAGTGTACGGTAAGTCTGTCTGTCTGTCTGTCTGTCTGTCTGTCTGTCAGCATATATGCGTGTTACTGACGATGAGATCAAAACGTCGTATGTAGTTAATTTCAACACAAAATCTTTGTATAAATGCAACAATATGTGTATGATCAAACATGCATTTATGCATTTTAGATATGATTTTTTTGTTTTCTTTTGCAATTTTTTGTATTATTTGTTTTTATTATTGTAAGGAAAAAAATCAAAAAGACACTCTCCACAAAGTGTTTTCTGTAGTATTAAAGAGGGTTTGAATAGTCAACCAGCCATGTTTGTCATGTTGATGTTCATTGTTGTTGACGACACAACGTAGTTGTGTCTAAGGACATACATGATGATTACGATGATGATGATGAGAATGGCTACGATCGTTCGTTACTTGCCAATGTTTGTCGGCGGCATCTTAGCACTCGTCAATCAGCCGGGACCACAGTGGCTTAAAAAATCTAGGTAAACTTTTTTCTTTGTTTAAAAAATGCCGCCACAAACTAGCTAAAAAATCTATAACAATATGAACAAATAAACAATCAAACAAACAAACAAAATAGTTGATTTTATTTCATCCAAAAGAAAAGAAAGAAAAAAAAACACACACACACAATAACTAGATAAACCATTTCGGCATAAAGAAACAATATTTACAATAAGAATCGAATCAAATCAAATTAATTCATATAATACCAGTAGTAGAAATCATTTACAGAAAAGGCCTATTGAAAGGCATTTTAGTTTTTAAAATAATATCAAGAGTTGAATACAGATAATGAAGAAAGAAGTTTGGAATAGAAATTTTTAGAAGAGAATAAAGGAAGAAAAAAGCAGTTGAGAACATGAGGGTAAAAGTAGAAATATAAATATAAGACATAGAGAAATTTACTCCTATAAGATACTATATATTTTATTAGATACTATATATTTTAGACATTGAGATCCACCAGCTCCTTTAAGGATCAATTATCAAACCACTCAAAATATCTCATAGGCAGACATGATGTTAATCAGTACTTTCTTATTTTGAAAACTTAAAGATCTTTTTGTACTATTACAAATGTAGGAGAGACCTTTATATATATATATATTTATATATATATATATATATATATATATATATATATATATATATATATATATATATATATATATATATATATATATATATATATATATATATATATATATATATATATATATATATATATTTATCGATTTAAAATAACTTTAAAATTAAAAAAAAAAAACTCATATTAAATATTTTGCAATAACAAATATTTCATACAGTGTTTTTTAGGTTTTGAAGTTTAGCTCGTTATAATCTAGCACGTGTTACAATTCGAATGTGTTTGTTGTAAAGCATTTACTCTTTATCCTTTAAGCCAAAAAAATACATTTCTACATACAATAATAAAAACACAAACTATCAATAAAACGTTTTGATCCTCATCGCATCTTTTATTTATATTTTTTTACTGCTGCTTCTTAAGCAGTCAGGCAGCCGATTGACTGTTCGGTTAGTTGGTTGCTTGGATAACTGGCTGAAGTTTATTTAATGCCATTGATTTGGAGATTCAGTGATTTGATCTATGTTCATGTAGAGTAGTGTTGCAAATAGCGCGTAAAGCGCAAACTTCAGTGGAGGTCCCTGCCATTTATGCATTTACGATCAAAACAATCCAACGTTAAGATCATTCAATGGACCAATATTGATTTTGTAATGTAGGCTGACTGACTGACTGACTGGCTGGCTAAAAGGCAACTTGTCACCCAGCTTTTGTCCCAACAAAATAAAAGTAAATAAGCTTGTTATTTTTTTATTTTTTATTTATTTATTATTATTTTTTTTTTTTTGGTCATGTATTGCTTCTGGTAATACTGCTAAGTCGAAAGAAAGACAATTGTTGCTTCTGCATACAATACATACATTTCTACAAAAGAACAAAATAACTTAAATTGTTATTTATACTTAGCAACTTGCAACAAAAAATACATAACAGACGACGATATTTTTTCAGCGATGACTTTAAGACTCCATGACATAATAACAAATAAACAAACAACAGCAACAACAACAGTAACATAAATAAGTAAATAAAACTTTAATGTTTTATTCAGCTGTGGCGAATTTTTAATACCCCTCACATACATACTAATATTATGTACGCACTAACTTATACGCTCACTCATGTGATGTAATATGTGTTATGTCGTGACAAAATCTTGTTTAAAGCCATTAATTTTAATGGATTTTTTCAAATTTTTTCCAAAAACTTTTAAGTTAATCCAGATGTTTAATTCAGATTTTATAGGTTTTTAATAATAAACTTTTCGGGACTTTAACAAATTTCTATGAGCTGTGAAAGTCTGAGAACAAACGACAGAACTTTTTTTCAAAAGTTCATCCACTTTTTGAAATATTATTAGATATCGGTCTAAAAATTCTTATCTACTGAACCGATTTTGCTCGTTTTATATTGTGAACGTGAGTGCGTTATTAAAAAACAGATCGAAAAAACTAAATTGACTCATATGTAGCACCCATATAAACGTTTATAAGCCTGTTACATACGGAATAATAAAGCTAATATTATCACTTTTGGTGGTGTAGGGTATAATAAAATGTACATTTTTATAAAAGGTTGTCCGGTACCTAATAACAAGAAAAGTACCACCAATTTTTTCTTAATCTAAATTCACCGAAAATTTTGTCTAAACATAGAGATCTGAAACCTAATTTATTAATACAAATACATATACATATATTTTTTTATCAATTCAACCCAATTTCAACATTTTTTTAAAAAAGGAAAATTTTTTCAGTTTTATTTTTTATTTATTTTTTGTATAGAAAAAATAAAATAAAATAATATATTTTTTATTTTTATTTTATTTCGATTTTTTGCACACACATGTTTTATTGATGAATTTGTTGTACTTCGTCTGTCTTACTATTTATCTGTCCAACAGTTGTTCTTGTTGTTGTTATTGTTGGTGTTTTTTCAGTTTTGTGTGGAGAAAAGTCAAAATTGTAATTGCATTAAATCAAAAAATCGAATTTCAAATTATTATGCGTAGAATAATAACAGTGACGATCACAGAGTGTCGGCGGCGGTCCCATTTAAACCGTCACTCCAGTAACAATAACAACAACAAAAGCAAACAATATCACATTTCGAATTACGATTCTTTCTAGGTGGAACCACTTATGATTTGTTTGTTTATAGTCCGTACTGAACAGCAAGTTAGACGACACTTTTATATTATTACGCGTACAAACAGAACAAGTGGGGCAGAAGAAGAGGAGAATGGAAAAGGTATTATTGTCATGATGTTAAGGTCCACAAAGGATATCTTTTTTGTTTTGTTTGTTGTATTTTGTGTGTTCAATGTATTTAAAGGCGACTTGAAATTATTCCAATATATTTTGTGTTTTCATCTTTTTTGTTGTGTTTAAGCTTTAGAAATATGCGCTTCGTGTGAGTTCAAGAATTAAATGAATGTAAGGGATTCACCACTGATGATCACTTACCGTTTATTTTGTTTGTTTGTTTGTATGTTTGTTTGTTGGAACGTTCAATGGCTTTTTGTTCATAAAGTTTGTTCTTATTTCACGGTGTGTGGTTTCATCATGTAAACTTTTTTCAGCTCCTTTTTTTTTTTGGTTTTAATTTTTATAACGACATTTGTTGATTTGATTTTAAAATTATGGGAGTTTTTTGCTTTATTTCTTTGTATTTTGTTTTAATTTATCTTCAAAAAATGGCCAGATGTTGATAAAATTATTTTTATTACATTGAAAACTATACAAAATTTAAATAATTTTATACAAATATTTTTAATTTACTTTTATTTATTTTAAATATATTTTTCTAAATTAATTTATTTAGAATAAGAGGAGTTTTCTTTTGTAGTAATAATTTAAATTAATATTAGTGTAATTGCCGTGTTGTCTACATTTTATTAAAATTTTTTGCAATTATCTAAATAGTTTGTTATATATACCTAATTCTCTAATATACACATATATATATATATACACACACACAAAGTTTTGTCCTTTATAATTGAGGCTTAGCTGTGTTCGTTCAAATGGTCTTAGATTCCATTAAAAATATTCATGCACTCACTCATTCATTCACCCTTTTTATTGTTACTTGACTTTTTGTTTGTGTTTTTATGCAAATCGCGTGATATTTTTTGATTATTTTATGTAATCGTTTTAAATGATGACAAAACTTTTAGTCACTTTGTTAATAAACTCTTAACAATACACTTAAAAAATTTAAAAAAAATTTAAGAAATTCTGTTAATATTAATTCAATATATATATATATATATATATATATATATATATATATATATATATATATATATATATATATATATATATATATATATATATATATATATATATATATATATATATATATACATTTTCTTTTGAAAGTAAGTAAAGTAAATTTCCTTAAGCAAATTTTTCTAAGTGTACTCGACTTTTTTATCTAAAGTTTTTTGTTTATTTTATCTAACCGTATTCTGGTGGCAACCGTAATAGAGTTTTTTTTAATTTTCTAAATGCATTTCAAGTGAAGGACTATTATTATTATTTTTATTCGCAAATATGTATTTTTTGTTCTGAAGAGTGTTTTAAAAAAAGGCAAAGTTCATTTAAATAACATGTGTTGGAGTTAAAAACAGAACAAGCTAAAATAAATATTTTTGTATAGTCGGTCATGGTCACTAGATATAGTACATTATATAAACTTTATCCTATTCAAATTTAGCTGCTATTTAAGTATTTCATTAATAAATTAATAATTAATAAATATAAAAATTTAATTTTAAATGTGCATAAAGACATGTCCGGCCATCTTACAAATTAACTTCTTGTTAGAACTCGATGAAATTCTGACCAAACATTTGAGAAGTTTTCTATTTAAAATCAGCAAAATTGGGATAATTCTCTACTAAAAGCGAAGGAATTTTATAGTCTCTTCATGATATGCAGTACTTCTACTTATAAACTGCCTCCTTACGATACACCTTGAGACCATCAAGTGGTTAAAATGATTGTATCTTTTTACTTTTCCACCTATTTTGTGGTCTTGGGGGATGCACAAAGCCTTTATTGTCTCCTCCTATAGGCTTTTTACTACTTATATGTATTTAATAGAAACAATTAAATAATTGCTAGATATTTATTAAATTTACTTAAAATTAATTTATAGGGTGTTTAAAGAAAATGAAATGAAAAAATATTGAAAATATTACATAACTTGTGAACATTGTAAAATTGTAATTGTTAGCTCTATGCAGAGAATAAGTTGGTTCCGGAATATAAATATGTATGTAGTGGGTGAGGTGATAACAGTCATCGTTTCTATATGTTAAATTGCTGGTAACAATAATAAACACCATTCATTTTTCTTGATGCATTTAGTTGGGGACATTCTTTATTTATTTTGAATTAAAATAATTATACGACAGTATTGCATTTTAATTGTTATTACACTTTTTTGGAGTTTATAAGCATTTTTCAAAAGAAATGTTAGCTTTGCAACAATTTAAAAGACACATATAAAATGCAATGTAAAATTAAAATTGAAAAATATTGATTGCAAACAATATATTGAATATAAAGTAAAATTATAATTGAAACTATATTGAATATCATATATTGGTTTCATGTTACTTTTTGTGTAATTAACTTTAAACAAATATTTGAAGGAATTTTTTTTTTAATCATTTATCATTTTTTCTATTTATTATGTTCATCATTATTATCTCCTTTTAATCAATTGCCACTTTTGCAACCCGCCCTCTTTTACCTTTAAAAAATTAAAACAATTTGTAATGACAACATAAAAATGACAATGGGCCCCATTAAATGTTCGACTGCCAGTTGGCATTCACGTGTGTTACATCATTTGTCGGTTAAATATATGTTTTATCATTATTATAGTTCGTAGTATAGAATAGAAGGTATTTAATGATTTTATGTTGTTTTCTTTTTTTTTTTTTTGGTAACCAATTAACCGTACAACTACCCCATAAAATGTATGATGAACATTTTCTTCCTCAATTTCATGTTAAACATAAGCGACAACATGCGTTGGCAATTTATATCAAAATACTGGTAGTTGGTTGGTTCGCTGGTTGGTTCAACTTAAAAACAATAAAGAAAAAATATAAAACAAGTTTTATTAAAATTTCTCTTGTAACTAAAATTACAAACAAGGATCGAAAAAAAAACATATAAAAATTATGGAAATTGTATTGAGAGCAGTATACTGGAGTTAGTTAACTTATCGACATATTGCACGCTATTCCAAAAATATGCACACACAATTTGGGCAGCAGCAGTACACGCATTTCAAAAATACAAAAACATTTTGGATGTAAATGAGTGAAGACGAATAAATTTTGTAGGAAACCTATTTCGCAGTTAAATTCAGAAGTTTGAATGTGTCAATATTGTTTCGTGTGTTCACTTTGAATGAGAGTGTATAAAAATAAACCAAAGATGCTAAATAATTTGTTGACGCGTGACAAATAAAAAATTGTAAGTGACACAGGTTAACGTATGCGGAGACTTTCTCCTTTAAATAGATTTGAAAAAATTATCTTATGAAATATGACTTGTTCTTGGTTAATTAGTAGTTTTTAAAGCCTCCACTGTAACATATGTACGTATGTAAGTATGTATGTAACGTATAGAATCTAAAACGGCTTGGCAAAATTTTGATGAAATATCCACAGATTAATCCCAATATACCCAAAAGTATGCTTGTATCGCCCATACAAAGTAAATATCTAAAGAAGTATAACAGCGAGAGTTCTCAAATTTGATCCCAACAACTTCCTTAAGGAACTGTTTTACTTGACAGAACGTTCGAAGGATAGGACATGGGGAAGGGTATCCCCTACGCAGCAAATATTGGTTAACAAACCCCCATACAAAGCAAGTTTTAATTACTATTAATCTATTTAAATCGTATTTTAACACTTATGTTTGCTTAGAGCCAGCAACGCCATAAATTTGTTTGGCAAAAGGAAGTTTGCCGGGTCTGTTTGATTTCTATAAATTATACATCATTATTATTAAAAAAAACATCAAAATCTACTTTCATTTTATTTCTCACTCATTGTGTTCAATGTTCTTTTGAATGTCATTTGTACAAATATACTGTACAGGTTTTTAAGTGATAATGGACCCTGAAAATACAGTAAAGTTCCTTTACACACTCTACACATTTTCCTACTAAATGAATTATCAGAAGGCAGAAATTACCTATTAATACAAAGCCCACGTTACTTTTTGGGTACTTAATAAAGTTTATGAATCGTTTGAACTGTCAGATGACTCTTTCAACAATTAAATGATTATTTTTTATTAAAATTAATAATAAAAAATGTTAAAAGAATTATAAAATTAATTTTTTAATTGAATACATTTTTTTTAAATATTTAAGTTTATTTTAGTAAGAAAAAAATGTCAATATTATTTCTCATACTAATTTTCTTCATAAATAATAATGTCAAAGAACGAAAGTTATTCTTTACACATATTATTACTTTATAAGGAAAATATGTTCTTTATATTTTCTTTCCACCATAAGGATGTGGTCTTATATATATATATATGTATGAGTATGTATGTAAGAAAGTATGTTTATGTGAATAAAAAAGTCTGATATTTATTATAATGAAAAGCTGCTTAAAATGTCAACTACGAAAGGAAATTCAACATGAATATACATACATACCTCAATAGCTACATATGTATGCATGTGTGTGTGTGTGTATAGATAAACTCAAACAATATAATGTCTGTATAGGGATATTTATTACAATTTTTCGCTATATTTTATAAATGCATCGAAGTCGTTGCATTAACATTGAAAATAATAAATAAGAACAAAAAAAATGAATGAACTGTATAAAGTATGATGTACACTTTTATAAGCGTTATGTATACGTACACATGTACATATGTATGTATGACAGGATAAATATTAATATTATTAAGTATGTTGTTGTTTGTAATATGCAACATTATTTAAAGTTGAAATGCAGTGAAAGAATAAAACTGAAAATGTCTCTTTTTTGTTTGTTATTATAAATAGTATTTTGTTACTTACCGATCAATAATGACAGGATCTGATGGTGTTTCATTGCGGTTTCCACAACTTTTTTTGTCACAACAGCGGCTGCAAAGTGGAAAAATATTGAAAGAGAAAAATATTAAAATGGTTTGTTGTCAAAATGTTTTCAGACTAATGGAATTTAATATAATAAGCAACAAGTTTTTTTAAATTTAAATAAATGGATTAAATGGACCGCAACAAAAAATTGCATTTTTTAAATGATCGGAACTACTGGACCCATGTTATATGTATATGTCATTATTTATTATGATTTTTTTCATTTCCTCTTTTTAATATAATGTCCTTGTTTTATACAGCTCTAATCAATAAGTTTATTGTTATTACAATACCTGTATTGTTGAATCAATAATCTTTCCATGATACTTTTTTTATATTCCATGTTCTAGTTTAGTTTATACTTAAATGCGTGAAAACAAAAAAAAAAAAAGAAAAAATAATAAATGGCATAAAGCCAAAATTCATTGTTATCTACTTTTATACTGTTGACTAACCATAATTTTTCAGAACATTTTCAACATTTTTTTATTATTATTTTGGTGATACTAAAAAAGGAGTGACAGAGATAATATATAAAGGACATAGGCAAAAAACCCTCACACACATACACACAATTACATACTGGTAAATAGAAAAAAAAAAAACAAATAAAAGAATGGACCAAAGCAAGAGTGCGTTACGTACTAGTAACGATAACAGGGATCCATTGTTAATGTTACTAGAGAGCTTAAACAACCATTTTATGATGATGCTGTTTATTCAAGTATGGTAAGTATATGTATACAGTTATATACATACACAAACACAAATATATATAAGCTCCCAAACAACCACCCAAAAACTCACTACACACACATTCAAATCGAACATATAACAGCTAGTTATTATAAAGAAAGTAGTGGCACTCGACTCGACTCGACTCGACTCGTTTGTTGCAAAACAAAAAATAATATAAAACAAACAAATTTACAACTTAACTCCATTTTATAAAACTTATCAGAGAATGAGTATTGTATGTTTAAATGTATGTGTATAGGCTGTATTAGTATTAGTGGAGAATAAAATTTTAACCATTTCAGCCATTTGGCTGGACATCAACGGCTTCCTTGCAAACATAACAATAAAAAATAAAAAAATTAAATAAAGAAGAATAAAAAGAAAAGAATAAAAGGAAAAAAATAAGGAAAAATGTAAAGGGAAATGATACTCAAAAGCTTAACAATCAAGGCCATTGTTTCCCAGAGGAAAGTTTACAGACAGACGGTATAAGTTAGGGGCTTAAGAAAAGGCTTTGAAGAACAATTGGAAACACGGTTTGAAAACTTGTTTTCATTCATTTTAGAATTTTACTAAAAACAAAAACAGTGGAACCTCATCTTTTACAAAATTGTATGGATCGAGAACATTCTGCATAACCACGTTTAAGTGCCGATAACCATTTATGCAAATGTTTGTAACGGACTGAGAAAATGTGCTACAGTACACTGATTAATTCAAAATTTGAGATGATTTAACTTCCAGCTGAACACTATAAAAGTCTCAACACTTAAGATGTAAATAAAATTTGTTTAATAGAATTCAAAAAGAAAAGGAAACTTCAATTTTAATTCAGCTTCCATTAAACTATTCTTTCTTATTGAAATTTTAAACTCATAAACTCTTAACTAGATTATTCATCTTAAAAAGTTCGGTACCTAATTGATCGCAGCTTTCATATAAGACTCATTGTCAAATGGGGATAGATCCACAATTTCCTATAGATAACTGTTATTATATGGGAATTAATATTATATTTTATATAATCCTGTTTAATGCCAGTATAAACCATATACACAACTTCTACGAGGATCGGTTTCCAATTTTTTTTAGTCTTTAATTTGTAATTAATATTTCCATTAAGTAATAGAAGAGTAGTATATGGTTCTAACCCATCGTTTGCTAATAAGTGAATTCCCCTTTCTCGTTTTGTTTATATAGTTTTTATCATTGCCGAATTCATCTCCGAATAATTGTTGTTATCGAAGATGAATTCATCTTCAAAATTCCTTTTCATTTTAGTGGTTTTCTTAATTTTTAGAATTAAGCTGTGTATTTTAGAAAGTTAATAATTAACAGGAAATTTTGAGAATCTCATATTCTTTTCATTTTCATTAGTACCCTACAAACACCAGTAAGGAAATTATAAGCACATTAACTAGTCAAAATTTTTTTAACTTTAAAAACTGATATTTTACATTTAGATTTTTTCTCTAACTTTCAAATCGATTAAAAAATCATCTACAAATATTTCCTTTTTCATCTTAAATACTTCATTAAAAACGAGAAACATTTTGATCAGCTACAAATAACAAACAAAAGTGTGAATATAAAGACAAATTTTTCTAAATTTATTCTTTTTTTTAAATAGATTTATTTGCAAAGAAAAAGTAAAAAAGCTTTAAAGCAAATATACAGAAAGGAAATAGTAAAAAAGGAGGACTAAAAGAAAATGTATACTCAAGGGGTTTAACTGCTGTAATAGAAAGAAATTTTTGAAAAAGAAAATGGTTTGTTCTTCTCTTGTATGTTTCTTTTCGTTTTCATTTTTTTTCTAATGCAAATATATTAAAATGTTGATGAATGAAAAAGGTGAATAAAGAAATAAAATAAAACAAAATAAATCAAAATATCTAGAAATTATGTTAAAATTTCAAAAAATAAAAAAGTAAAGATACTTTTAAGCTTATTTGCTTTTTAACACTTTAATTTTTATATTTTGAAATAATTAATAATTTTAGTTTTAAAGAAATGAATCTTACCTGCACATAACTTCATGGGTTAATAAGACACGACACATTTCAGGATTTTTATCTTGTCCTTCATAGATAATTGCCTGTAAATATAGGAAATGTAAAAAATATTTTACTTATAAATAAATTTAAAGAAGTAAAGAAGTATCATCCACTACAAATTTGAGTGATGTAAATACATTATGTTTCATACGTAGACACAGACGTAAAGAATATATAAAAGTTTTTCTTAAATATAACATAGAACACTTACTGAGCCATAAAATTATTTATATTTTTGACTATAACTTTTTTACTAAAGCGATTTTGATAATTTTTGGAATGGAAATGAAAAACAAATAATTTTCGATTCCTTTAATAGACTGAACTGATCAGTTGCTGGTTCTAAATAGGACTAATTTTATTAATTTCTGTTTATTATTGTGGATGTGAGCTTAACAACAGACAGACAGATAGACAGACATAGCTAAATCGATTCAAATTTTAATTCGATGGAGAAATATATACATTATGCGGTCTCAGATGATTCCTTATTAGCGTTACACATGGAATGACAAAGTAAATATACCTTCTTTACCAAATAGTAAAAAAAGTTGTAAAATTCCAATATGAATACCATTTTGATTTAAAACAATTCAATATTATTTTAATATTGAAAATGTTGATTTATGATAAAACAATTATGAAATTTACAATTTCTATTTATGAATCTTTAATCATATCTTTCATATATCCTTTTACTTTATGTGTATTCATACATATGTATGTATGATTTTACATGCGTGTATGTTTATTTTTAACAAAAACCCTTAAAAATCCCTGTGATTAGTGTTTGATACTTTTACTTTGAAAATTAATTTCTGATTATGTTTATGTATTTATCCTTCCTCTTGTGTGTAAGTGTGTGTGTGTGTGTGTTTTTTTTTTGTTGGTCGGTTGGTTCGAAAATAGATTTTTTTTGGGAATACCTTTCCCTAGATGATATACAGATTTTGCGGCATAAGGTAAAGTGAATTTATTTTGTCATTGTGAAAAATGTATAGAGTTATAAAGCACATATGGTACCGTTTACTAGCTACCAGTGATAAGTTACAAGTGATGACTACACCACTATTCTATTGTTGTCTATTTAAGACATTGACATGGAAAAAGTTTTAAAGCTTTTTTTTATTTTAATACAAATCTTGTTTTGCTAAAAAAACACAAATGAATTAAAGAGAAGTAGAAAGGAAACATAACAAAAATAACAAGAAGATGCTATTAAAAAAATTCAGATTGGTGGTTGAACAGAAGCATTGTTGTAGAAATTATTATCTCTTTTTATACAAATAAAAATTATAATTTTGGTATTTTACACACAAACACACACACACACACAAATTCATACAAAGCAGATAATGCACCCTGTAATTTTTGAGATACATTCTGGTTAGATTTGTATTCAATAGATGTAAGTATCAATGTATGTATGAATGTATATAGGATTACACATGTTAGATAGTTTTAAGGATTTTCTATTTAATTATTTTCAAATTAGACTGGTTGATTTTGTTGTTGTTGTTGTTGTTGTTTGAAAGGTTGGTGGGTTGTCTATTTGTACGTTTGTTTATTTAGATGCATTTTAAGGGCTTGAAGTACTTGAAATAAACATTTGTTTGTATTTTGATACATATTTGTTTGTTTGCAATGGATGAATGAATGGATGTTTGAAAGGAGGGTTATTGGATATAGTTACATTACATGATAGATAGCTTTTAAAAAGGTACTCGTTACTCATCTGTCTAAATTATTCTTTTATAACTTTTGTGGTTTTTTTTAGACTCAACATAACTTCTTACATATGTTAACATTTTTTTATATAGATTTTCAATAATATATGTTTTTACTACTGTTAATTACTTATGAATATATATTTTTAAATTTATCCCTTAAAAAAATTATAAAAAAAAATTCAGAATTAATTTGTTTAATAATAAAACAAATTTCAATTTTACTGTTAAACTCAATAAATAAATAAACATTTGCTACACTAATGGATATTTTATGTTTTCAATCAAAAATTAAATTTCAAATATAATAAAGGACAACAACAACAACAACAACAACAACGAAAAGCAACAAAATAAAACTTTGTAAATAATCGGTAACTGTATTTAAACTAAATAACTCTTAATTTTGATGACACATTTAGTCAGAAAATGTTTAAATATTTTATTTAAATTTTATCTCCATTTTAGATTTAGTTGAAAATTTTTCGAACATTTTTGTGAACATTTTATTCGTTAGTTCATTAGTTTTTGATTTGACATAAAAATCTAATGATGATTGACACATGTCCTTGTTGCCAATGAAATGGGAAACTGGGAAGGATTTTCAAATACTTCTGTTTTTTTGTTATTATTATTATTATTATTATTATTATTATTATTATTATTATTATTATTATTATTATTGTTGTTGTTTTTTTATAACTGTTTGTGTTAAATTGAAACATTTGAAAAATTAATGCATTTTGTTGTTGTATTTTTTTATTCACATGTTAATATTTTAATTGTTACAGAATTTAAATCTATTTTAGTTATTTTTTTATTATAAAAAATTTGTTTTCATAAATTCAAAAATAAAACATAATTTTTATTATTTTTTTAATGTTCATTTATGTAAATAAAATTACAACACAATAAAAATGTTTTTTTTATATTTTTTTGTCATTTTTTAAATTATTTTTTATGTCATTTGTTCAAAAGAAAAAGAAAAACTTAAGAAAACAACGACCCTCAGATGCCCTGTAGAAAGAATTATATATATATAAGATTCCTAAAATATTTCTACAATGTTAACATGAAAACATTCCCAACATCATTTCGGAATCATGAACATCTGTGATATATTATGGACTGACTCCCGATATGAGAAATGGATTCACCCTTTCTTATAAAGGTGAATGAATTTTTCATATAGTTACTAACGATAGTCAATATTTCGAATAATGATTTTTCAAATAAAAAAGATTTATAAAATTATTTTGTATTAGTATTCACGTCACAGTCCTATATGGATGTAATTAGGACAAAATTAGATTTCGCTGCATTGTGTGATTATCACCGCTTCTTTTTAGCCCTATTATTTTCTGTTCTACTTGTAGTTATACCCTTTACCACCATAGGTACTTTTGACACACACATAGGCACGGACAAAATAATGTTACAGCCAATCAGATGAACGGATGGATGGACATCATTCAATCGACACTAGAAATAATTCTGAATCGAATGTTGCAAACATCTACAAAAACTAATAATACCTTGTGTTTCTTGTATAGATATGTATGAAAGTATGTATTTTAGTATATAAATTTAACTTTTTGAAAAGCAATATAAATTCGCCATTGTGGTTATCGTTTAATGTGCCAACCAATATTCATGTGAATTAATGGTGAATGTAAATGTATGCAAACAAGAAAACAAACACAGCGTATGTTGTTTGTTGCTGTTGTTGTTGTTTGGGTCCACTATAACATCAATGGAATACATTATAAAAGGAATTCGTATCTGTTTTTTTAATATTATGGGGCGTTGCAAAAACAAAAAAAACACACACACACACAAATTGTTTAAGTTTCAATATTATTGTTGTCTCCACTTTAACTTGTGTTGTGTATGTATGTGTGTGTATGTGTGTTAGCGATATGCAAATTGCAGGTTCATACATATGTAAATATTTATACAGCCATATTTGATGGCTTTTATCAGTCGCGCTACTATTGCGGCTGCTGTTATTTGGCTGTTGTTAAGTTGCAAAAGTAAAAACCTATTGAAAGTTGATTTTTCTTGTATATCTATATAAACACACATACACATACACTCATACATAAATATATACATATGTGTGTTATGTTTATATATATTGATAATATATATAAACATAACTGAGTGTTTATATAGACATATATATTATTTTATTTATATTTATATGAACATGTTGTTGTTGTATTTGTGTTATTATTATTTTTTGCTACTGGTGCATTTCAGCACCAGTAATTCAAAGTGTTGACGTTCGAATTAATTTTATCGCTTAATTAACACTCTCAAACACCAGATAAACAAACACATTATGATAAACATAAACCAATACTTTTAAACTCATATATACATATAAATATTTTCATATCTATGTGTGTATTTGTGTGTGTAGCAATTGATAAATTATTGTCGCTTAAGGTAGAAGAATAAATTGTGTAAAATAAATTATTTTAAAGTGTTTAAATTGAGTTCAAATAGTTGATTTTGGATTTTGAATTAAATTATATTTGGATTTTGAATTAAAAGACAAGAAAATAATGTTTGTTTTTTTGTAGTGTTGGGTCAATTGCAATTCAATGTAGACTTAAGAAGACTTGTAATTATAAAAAGAGACACTTGAAACAATTTTCTATAAATGTTTTTTTTTTTTTTAACCTCTCTTTGATATAGAATTCGTCCTTAAATCAAGAATTCATGTTTTTAATCATTAAGTAGGTATTTTGACCCGTTTATCCTCAAAAATCAAGGAAAAGCAATCATTTGAGTACAATTTTCTCAAAATCAAATATCTGGTAAAGAAGTTATATCTTATTCAATTGAAGATGTAAGTCAATTAAATGAAAAATTTTTACCAATTAACCAATTTTAAAGAACTTGGACTTAAATGATTCATTATTTTCTATAATTTTAATTTATTTTAAATAAAAGAATATTGGTGTAACATTTTTTCCTTAAATAGACTCATTTATGGAACTTTTGAAGAATCAAAGGTAAGACGAATTTTTCATCATGATCCTTTTTATTTTTTTCGCAGCGATGAGAAACTACATTTGAATAGCATTCATTTGGTTTAATAATTTTAAATCAGATGATTGTTGAAAAAGTTATATTAAATTAAGATAATGAACTTTTTTCGAAAAATACCGAAATTTGAACCTAAATAAAATCCTAACGAAGGCGTATTTTAAAATTTGTGGAGAATATAGAGAGATGATAAAGTACAGTGGGTATTCGAAATATAACTTTTTGTAACTGATGTGGTTTCATGGAGTTATTTCTCTCTCAATTTTCTTATAAATTATGTTTTTTGTTACTCGATTCAATTAGTAATATTACTATTTTAAGAAGTTAAACTTTTGTATTTGAATTCAGAACAAAGACTCTGTTGGACTACCACTTCTGTCACAGTGGTTTAACATTCGATTTCAAGTTAGTTTGTTCCCCCTTCAAAACTTTTAAACACTTAAACGAATCAATAATAAAACATTTCATTAAAAACAAGGTTTCAAAAATGTATCTGTCTAATATTTAATGATAATTTGAAAGGAGTAATGGAGGCAAATATTCAACACATAAATAGAAAAAAAGAACTAATCATTATCGCCATCATTATGGTTATTGTTTTTATGATGGCATTATTGTTTATAACACAATGTGATTACTAAAACTTAAAACAACACAAATAACAACAACAACAACAATAAAAGAAAAATAATAGCGAAATATATTTTGCAACAAACATATTCATTAAATAGCCAGAAGGATATGAATACGATATGACAGGATATGATAGGATATGAAAAACAGACGAACATTATGAAGCGTTCAATAACAAAAAAAAAAAAAAAAAAAAAAATAAAAAATAAAAAAAGAAAAGAAAAATACTGCGGCCATTCATTGCCAATGTTGCAGTATGAAATTTGCAACATCACATGGCAAAATGTTTACTTGTTAACAATAAAAAGGCGAAATACAATAAAAAGTTGCAGCATTTGAAAACTGTTTTTATACACACAAATATAAAATGTGTGAGTGAGTAAATGAGAGTGTAATGTCTATCGTCTATAATGCGTAAAATCGCGATAAATTATTTTAATTTTTTTATTATAGTTGATGTTGTTGTTATTGTTTAATGCAGACTGAATATTTTGGCATTACATTCGTTTTGGTTTCATTTATGACGGTCGATTTTTTTCTTTCTTATTTTATATATTTTTTGTTCTTTTTCCATATTTTTGATGAAATATGATCTCATATTTTGTAGCCAATCTATGTAAAATATCAATTCAGCAGCACGTGGTAAAAGCTGTTCATGACATTGTGTGTGTCCTCAAATTACAATTGGAGTTATTGCTTCCCGGCCTTAATTTCTTTTTTTTTGTTACTTTTATTAGCAAATAACTTAAAATATGGAATAAAACGTTTTAAAAAAGTGAGACAGTGAAAGAGATGGAAAGGGAATTTGTATGTAACATATTTTGTTATCTGATCAAGTGTAATTATGAATATTTCATGTGATATATATTTTATTTTGTTGTTTTCTTCTTTTGCTGGTGTTTATCTGCATCTTTTAATGCCTTTGAAATCAGAGATGTGTATGTAGCAAGTTTTAGAGGGTTGCATCAAACAATCAGCAACCAACAAAAATTGGTCAAAATTTTAACCCTTAAGTAGCAGATAATATTTTTTTTTTTAAATATCATAAGTTGGTTTATAATAAAAACCGAAATTTAAAGGAATTTAATGTTAAATTGTTGAATTAAAAAATAAATGAATTCTTTTGAAATTCATTGATGATTTCATAGTTTGTCAGAACTGTTAAATAGTGTTTTAAGTAATAATAAAATTTCCAAAACAAATGTAATCACAATTTTAACTACAAATACTTCCTTTGTTATTTTTGTAATTGTTCCTCCCTTATTTTTCCTATTTCACTTTAATTTTGCCAAAATGTTTTAATGAATTCGAAAAAGAAAATAATAGAGAAGTGCCTCACTTTGTGTCACTTTAGGAATATCTAATCGTAATAATATTACTTTGATCTAAATAGATAATCGGATCAAATGATTGTTCATTTCCTTTAAATGTTCTGAAAAAAAGGCACACACAGTCACACTAATAAAATGCGGAAGCCTTTTCTTGGAGGCTTTCAAAAAGGGGTTGTTAGTAAATGATTGTGGGAAAACTTCTATTTAAATAAAAGTCATTAAATACCCACTTACGTGTGACAGATTTATTAAACATGATAGAAATTAATTATAATACGATTTTAAGCAAAGCAAAAAATTTTAACTTGGTATCGTTCCAACATTTTTCAAAACTGCTCCGATACTTTGTCTCTGATTTTAATAAATTTGTTATATATGTTTATTATAACAGTAGAAAATCAAAGTTTTTTATTAATTAAATTCAACTTCATTTGGTTTTCATATTCGATTTAAAAAAACCAAAACTCTATATATATATATATATATATATATATATATATATATATATATATATATATATATATATATATATATATATATATATATATATATATATATATATATATATATATATATATATATATATATATATATATATATATATATTCTTCTTAGCACTGTTACATAGTTTTCAGAAGAACCATTAAAATTTTTGTGTAATTTTAAAACATCATATGCAAAATTTTTTTTATCACTTTTTTGTTTATTTTTCAAAATGTTTTCAACAATTTTGTCATATTAATTATTTCTATTTTTATCATTTTTAATAATCTTCTATTGTCCAAACACATTAATGTTGCAAGATAAAATAATAAACGAAAATAAAAACAAAACACATGGCTCATTGATTATTTGCGTTCTTGTGGAAAAGAGCAAAAAATCTAATATCGACCAGTAAATCGGTTTATAATAAATAAAAGTATAAAAAAGATGAACATGATCAATGTTATATAAATATAATCATACTATTATTATCTATGGCACATTTTCATGAATAAAAACGATAAAGACTTAATAAAAAAAAATTAAAAGGGTAAAATTCTTATAAAAAAACACGCGTATCTGTTCAAATAAGTATTTTACACCCAAAATAATATTACAATAAAAATAATAAAAACACATAAAAAATAAGCAATTTACAACAGTGACCTCCTCAGCTTTTTAATAAAACAACAAAAGAATGGAACAGAAAGGAAAAAAACAATAATACTCATAACATCGAGTCTATAAAAATTTGTCACCCTAGAAATTAATTGCCCTTGAAAACAATACAATTTACAAAAAAAAAAAAAATAAATAAAACATGCTCATATACATATAACAATTACACATGTGTGAGTTTGTGTGTGTGTATGTGTGTGTTAAAATTGTCTAAAATAAATTTGTTTATATATCCTGGCTTGTTAGTGAGTTTGTATGTTTTGAGAAATCTATAACTAAATTGTAATAGATCTTTATCTCTTATTTTCCCCCTTTCGTTTCTCTTCACCTTGTTCTTTCTTTAAAGCCCTTTTTGTAGAAAGACATATGGTCAGTTAAATAAAGTCCTTTATTTTCCTATTTTTTCTATTGCAAATTGCTGTATTTGCAGTTTTTTTAACAAACTATTTGGTTGTCCTCCCTTTCTCTCAAACACCCAAAGGACATTTATACGAACATTAGAGAAAAGAACAATCCTTTTCAGTGGGCGCTACCTCGAAAGGTAATGACTATGATTTTTATGTGTTTGCAAAGAGGGTTTTTGCATTTATAGCAAGAATTCTAACAGCAGCAGGAGCAGCATTTAAAACCATTTGAGTATTTGACAACTCAATTTATTGAGTTGGTATGTTGGTTGATGCGTGTAGGACGACGCACTTAATTAACTGTGACAATCAATTTTGTATGCAACTTATGGCTCAATTGAAGACAAATTCATTATTTTTGGTGTTTCCAAACTCTTGAAAACTTTAGGCAGAGAAAGAAATATATAAAGAGGACATAAGGAATAAAACCGTTCAATAAAGGAAATTGAAAAAAAAAAGTTAACGAAAAAAGGATTTAAAAAATAATGAAATTTTCCTATAAATAATTGTAAGTTTAAAGAATTTGACATTAAAGGCTACAAAAATGCTAAATATAAAAGGCATTCCATTCTTCCGGAGCCGGTATCCTTGTACACCAGCCCTTTTAATTAAAATTCATTCTCAATTTAATAAATTCTTTACAATTCATTGGAAATCCAAAATATATGTTATATAACTTACTTGTTTTGTGACGGAGTCTATAAGTCTTACGAATATATCCTGTTCCTGGCGAGCACCTAAAATGCAAAAGAAAAAATAACAACAATTATAAAAAATATAAAAATCAAGTAGAAATATTATACCCTACACCATATTTTAGGCATGAAACTTTGTGAGGCGTAATTCTATGATCTGTCCATGCAAAATCTTGCTTATAGATGAAATTTTGAACCGATTCTCATAAAATTTGTACAGAGCTTTTTTGTATTTTCTAATCTTAATTGCGAATTATATTTTGACAAAACCAACGTTTTATTAGAATTTATGCGTTTTAAAGTGATTTTCTGAATTAGACGTGTCTATAGGGATTAATAAGAAATTGGTTTTCAATAAATTTGATTAAACAAATATTATAATTAAGATTTTATAAATTTTAAATGTCAAAATCAAAGGACATTTGTATGGCCGATTTGGAATGAGCATTCACAACGTTTACAAAGATAGACAACGTTTAATCGGTTCAGAATGTGATTTTAAGACGATCGATATTTAAAATAGATATTTTACAAGTTGTGGAGGGTAAAATTAGAAAGTATGTCAACTTACCATTTGCATATAACAGTTGTAAACGATATTGTATGCCATTATTTGTTTTTGTTGTATCCGCTTCAGATTCTTTTTCAATGAAACCTATAAATGCAGTCCTTTCGATTTCAATGGGTTGACCTGCACGATCATATAAAGCAATAACAAAATGAAAAAAATTTGATTTTCTCAAATTGCTGGGAGGCTGCTTTTCAAAATGTGCCCGTCCAATACCCAAACTAGAAGAGACATTAAAATACAAAATATCAATTAATAAAACAAAATTGATAAAATTTAATCGAATAAAACTAAAATTTGTTCTTGTTAAATACTTTACAGATAAAAACAATATTTTCATTTTTTTTTCGTTATGCATCAGATTTTCATTTAAATATAGTTTAAAGTTCCAAAAGATATGAGATTTTTAAAATATCTGAACCGGTATGAAAGAAAAATTGAATACTCTAACTTAAAGTAGTCCTATATATATATTATATATATATATATATATATATATATATATATATATATATATATATATATATATATATATATATATATATATATATATATATATATATATATATATATATATATATATATATATATATATATATATATATTCCCATTCATGGTGAAATCATAAAATCGATGCTTAAGTCCTTAAATATGATACATATTTAAAGCAAAAAAAACCATTTAAAACAACTAAATAAACTGGAAATTAACAACAATAACAAATAAAAACATTTTTATATGTAAAAGACATATGCGTGTGTTGGTAATTGTTTAAAGATCATTTCTTTGAGTTAATTATGTTTAATAAACTTGTCTAATAGTTTAATAATTGTTCACAAAAAAAACACACACACATTTATATACATAAACAATTAAATAAGAGCATGTGTGTGTATGAGTGTGGGTGTATGTGTATTAAAAAATATTCCCTAATTTTACTAAGTAACAAGTATTTTGTGTGTGACACTCGTGTTACTTGATGACAACGTTTTTGTTTCTTTTTTATTCATGTCCTTATTTTCTCTTTGGCTTTAATTATGGGTTGACTTAAACAAACAAATTAAAACCAAAAGTAATCAAGTAAAAGAACTAAAACTCGAAATTTGTCATAAAAAATAGAAAAATAAACAAAAAATATCACCATATTTTGGTCATAAGTTATACTTTTTCTCTTTGTTTGTTTTGTTTTTGGGGACTAAGCAAATATTTGTCCTTTGGAATAATTGCACACTCTTCAAATGCAAGTTATGATTATACCAACATTTTTGTTGTTGTTTGAATATCTAAACACAAGTATTTTTTATTTACTCGCTCCTTCTATGTATTTTTTCTAGTATTTGAGCTTTTTCCCCAAAAAAGGAAAGCAAAAGGTTAAAACAACAATTTAAATGCTAAAGGAAATACTAAAAGTGCAACATATGTATGTGTGCATGTGAAGGTGTGTTTGAGTTTTGGTTAAATGTCAATATGTCAATTTATTTATATGATAAAGAAAACATAAGAATTTATTCAAACACTGTGATCTATATCCTTTCATTTACTCATACATTGACATTCATTAACGGTTTAACTAAACAAACGGTAAATAAACATGACGATTTAGACAAGGATAGTTTTTGTATGCGAAAAGTTTAAACATGTTAAAAGACCAACAAAATCTATTGATTGTGTATCAAAATGTTTTAATGAATATTTTTTTTAATATTTTTGTAAATTAGAATATTCATTCAATGAAACTAAAAATCACGACATTCGCTTCATTTTTCCGAACATTCCCTGGAAAAGAAGTGAATATAAAAACACAAAAAAACATTCCTTTTTACAGATTTATTCATTTCATTTAAAATAAAGTAAAACAGTCTGAAACTGAAATATAGGATCCAAAAACTTAAAGTTTTGTATCTAAATTAGTGAGGAATATGACACATCAGATAAGAATAATATATTGATCTCGGTCTCTTTGAATGTAATGGGTTGATTCATCTTAAAGTTCATCATAAAAATAAGCCAATATTGGTATTTGGTATTGGAATAATAAACGAATTTATAACTTTTTCATACCTCGTTTAATGCTAAGAAAAAATCGTTTAAGACCCAATAATTTTTCAAATTTTTGCTAAAAATATCGGTTCATGTGAAAAAAATTTAGACAAATTTAATAAAAAATTTACGACGCTTATTATTTTGAATTAATTGTGTATGTGTTTGTGTGTATGCAACACACACATTCCCATAACTCTTTTGTGGCATCAGACTTTAACATGGCTTATCGTCACCAGGTGTATCGTAGAAAGACGTTAAAAATCTTGTTTATGTCCACGAAACACTTAGTAAATTGTAAGGAAATAGTAAAGATATTGTGTGCGCAAGTAATCTTTCAATTCTCATCAACTACGAATTAGTAAAGTTATCAGATACAAGAGGTTCAATCACTTTATCATCACAAGAATGTGCCCACTTTCTACCCTTATAGAGATTCGTTAAAAGGATATAGTATATAGATTCTACGAATGACAATAATTTACTTTTTAGATTGTTGTATTACTGCTGGGATATTTCGTTTTCTTTCAATATTTCGCTTTCTTTTCAATATTATACCGTTATGACATTATTACCGATGACTTCATAACTTGATCATGTGTGATGTGAGCCTAGTGTATTTTTGAAAAGGTTATGTATGATGCATGTATATATGTATGTATGTTTGTATGTATGCATGTATGTATGCATGTATGTATGTATGTATGTATGTATGTATGTATGTATGTATGTATATTTGAACATAAATAAAGTTGTTACTCCTCATTTTACATACGTATGAGAATTTTATATTCAGATATGCTTTTGTTTTCTGCTTTACTGGCTGAATGTTATCAACATTTTTCCCATAAATCACGGTCATTATATTTACATTCGATTTATTTACCTATCGACCTTGTCAATTAGTCAAAAAATATAACAAAAAAAATCAGTTTATATATGAAACTATAAATATGTTTAAGTATATAAAATACTTTAAAGGATAAGTACTCTTACATAATGTGACCAACTAAGGATATCTAATTTCATATTAAATTTCTTAGAAATTTTAAAATTTTCCTATATTTTTTAAATAAATTTTCAAAAACTGAACTTTAAAAGATTTTTTTTATAAAGGAGAAATATTTCCATTAATTGGTTGGTCACATTTTCTTGAAATCATTCAATTATTTTGGTTCAGTTGCATATCCATAAGTTGGATATACAACATACATTCATTCCAGAGTAAAAGAGTTGATTTTCGAAATATAAAATGTTTATAAACTTTTCGATATCTCTTCCAATATAAATTACATTTTATTACATTTCACAATAATTTGGCCATAATTTAACACCAACATTTTTACCATCAGAAAAACTTCTGTAGTCTTTTTCTTCCTTTCTTATTTATGATTTTTTAAAGGTGCTTGTGCGAGTCTTTGTGTGTATGTGTGTGTGTGTAAGTATTTGGTATAGTTATCTCGTTAACAAGTAAATATTTTTAAATGTAAAAACTTTTCAAGTGATTGTTCACACTCTATAAAAGGATGTGCTTGTTATACATTGAGAAGAAAGATATAAAAAGAGAACAGAAGGATTTACAAAAACACACACACACACACACATACACACACATAAAGTAACTAAATTGCATTTAACAAAAGTAAAGTAAGCACTTGTAGCAATTTAAAAAAAAATTCAGTTGGTTCTTTTTTGAAAACCCAGCAAAATTGTAATCAAACATTTTTTAAATGAATCTTGATAATAAAAAATAAATCAAATTTTAGAAATTTTATTTTTAATCCTTATTTTTTCTAATATATTTTATTATATTTTAGAATTTCTTAAAAAATTATAACAAATTGTGATACAATGTTTCCCTGGGTTATTAAGCCTATTAGACCAACTAAAATTGTATTTATTCGAGTAGAGTCAATTACAAATGATAAAAAGTGGCAGCCAGCAAATAAACAACAAATCCCCAAAAAGAAGTATTAAACTCAGAAAGAAAGCAAAAAAAGCAATGCAAAGGTAAGAGAAGGTAGAGAAAAAATTATGATGATTTAAATAAAACATAAACATCGAAACACAAACAACATCGAAACTATGAAATTCTCATATACACACAAACACACACACACACAGTCATAAACATATATATAAATACATTTCCATACTGCGGAAACGGAAACGGAAAAAGTCAATTCAACCTTTTTTTCTGTTATAAACTCTTTTTTAAAAAATTTATTTTATTTTTTCTCTTTACTTTATATTTATTATGATATAAATTGTTATAAATTTGTTTGTTTGTTTTTTTGTTTTTGTTTTCTTTAGATTTTAAATTAATAATTGTTTCTTTCTTTCTTTTAAATTTTCTTTCACCTTAATAATTTGTTATTATGATTAACACTTTGATGACGGCCATTTTGTGTGTTGACCGTCGTTTCAGTTTGTAAAAAACCCGCGGTCATTTTACGTACGTTAACTATTTCTAATTCTAATTCTTCGTTATATTGACTTTTCTTAATTGTAGTTGTTGTTGTCGTATTGGCGTTTTTTAATAAAAACATCTCACTTGATATACATCTCTATTTACACTAATAAGATGCTTAAAGCTTTAACTACAACAAAGATATGGAGGAAAAATAAAAAAGTAAAAAATACCAAAAAATCCCCCAATAAAATATCCAAAATATAAAAAAAAATATCTCGATGAACTTGAAAAGTAACCCTCTTTTTTACTCTCCCCCTCAGCTTCATTATATTTTATTCAGCCACTCAATGGTTAAATCGTAAAAAAGAACATTGAAAAACATGAAATTATTTAATACTCCCCGCTCTACGCATCCCCCAAGACTCGCCGCCATATGAAAAATAAAGTTGTAAAATTCTGTTTATTTTGTTTACTGTACAAGTACGCACTTTTATTTCGTAGACCTCTTTTTTTGAGGGTTGTTAAGAAAGAAAAGCTTTTTCTTAACTTTTTGTTAAAACATAAACAGAAGTACAAAATAGAGAAACGGCAATTTCGAATAGTTAAAACGTTTGTCTATTGCAATGGATACTTAAATTGATGTCAACTAAACAATAAAATAAATATTTAAAGTCACATGAAAACTTTTGGAAATTTTACTATAATTTCAATAAAATTTTTATAAAATCAAAGAATTAAAAAACATCCCACCTTCTTTAAGAAAATATCCAAAATTGCAATCTGTATAAATTTTTTTTTAAAAATATCACTTTTTTCATATAAATTTAAATAAAAATTCTGAATGTTAAATTTTGATTGTTTAAAATTCAGTGAAAAAACACAATTTTCTTTAAGAAAAAACTAAAAATTCTAAGCTTTATAAAATAGGTTAAATATTATTACATCCCTATTTAAATTATTATTTTTTTAAATTGTATTTTAAAAATATTAGGTTTTTTTTAACCACTCCCCCCGCCCTTATTTAAAAAATACATACACTTCTCATTTTGAAAAAAATCCATAATTTTTTTTTAATACAATTTATGTATTTTTAGATCTGGTCCTTATCCCGAAAAATGTTCCAAACTTTTTAAGAGTTGGATATCTTCGAAACTAAAAATTAATTGAAAAATGCTATGCTCAAAATGGCAAAATTTTTAAAGGTGCCGCCAACCTGTCGTGACAAGAATCAGGTCTTTTAACTCGAAAGCATTTAAGATGTATTTGGATCTTATGTAATTTCTTTTTATTGCGTTGAATGACTTGACTTCGTCACTTATCTACTCATTCGCTGTTACTATAACCCCAAGGATCAAACCTAAATAACAAATTGGAATAATAACCTCTTTTTTGGATCCTTTCGAATTTTCTAACGATCGTCTAACGTTGTCAGATTATTTCAGTTCAATGAAAACTTTTGATGTTTAATCAATTTGCAGCCAATGAGCATTATAATTTGATAAAAGAAGTGAATTCCCAATTTCGTTTAACACTTTGCTTCAAATCCAATATGGGGGATTTTTTGGGGATAAAAAGTTGAAAAACAAAACATTTCTTTCGATATAAAAGTAACATTTCTAAATTTCCTTCTCCCAAATCGTATTTTTAAACATTTGAGTGAAATATTTATGTGATTTTGCAACAACTCAAATTTTGAGCATATTTTTTTTCTTCCTTTTTGGAGATATATCGAATTGAAGAGCGGAAAAAAATTAAAAGAGAAAAGTTTTTCATGACAATTTTTTTTTTTTTTTTGTTAATGTTTTATAAGGTGTTGACATGACTTCCAAAGCCCAAAGGCTTATTTTAATGTTATTTAACGCTCTTAAAATAGATAAAAAGAAAAAGAATAAATAAAAAAAGAAGGAAAGTGTAAATGAATTTCAAAGAGAGATGCCATAAAAAGGAAATGAAAATAAAAGTAAAAAACAAAACAATTGCGCAAAATAAATGAAATTAACAACAATTAAATGTTTCATTGAAATAATTAAATATGAAAGTGACATTTTGTAAGATTTAATCAGGCAAATACACAGAAAAAAATAACCCCAAATAATTTCAATTATAAAATTATTAAAAAATCATGAGATTTTTAATTATTTTCTTTATTGTATTAATTAAGTGATTAATTATTATTAGTGATTAATAATAATATTATATTATAGTGATTAATAATATTATTTTCTAATATTTTCAAAAAAATATTTCTGGTTAAACTTATAAAATGTTTATTATTGAATATACACAAATATGGTGATAGAAGAAATTTCAATAAATTAAATTATTCGTTTAAATAATTATTTCTACATTTCATAAAAAATTTTAAATTTTTAATTAGAGCATTTCTTAATTTTTTTTTCTGTGTATAAATTCAGTGACAACAAAAACATGAAGCAAAATCAACGTTGAACATAGTTGATTTGAGATTGAATAATATTTTTAAATTTTAAATTAAACCTTTTTTTAAGTTTGTGTTGAAATAATATTGTTCGATATTAATATATAAAGTTATACAATAACAAATTTTTTAAATTACTTTTAAATAGTAAAATATCAAGTAGAAAAATTTCAAGAATATTCTCAAGAAACTTTGGAACAATGTTAAACTAACATTTTTATCTATGAAGCAAAAATAATAAATGAAAAAATATTTCTATTTTAATTAATTTTACATAATTTTTTTCTTATATTGAGAGTTTTCTATTTTTGACTATAACTATTTTTTTACTGATCCGGTAACTGTATATATTCAATCAATTTTTTTAAAGTTCACTTTTAAACGAAAAAAGTTTTCAGTTAGAATTTTGTGTTCGTCTCAGATATCGGTTTGTAACTTTTAATTTGCACATTTTTACTTTTATTGGAAAAAATAAAAAGTTTGAATTTTAAATTTGTCTCAGATATTGGTCTATAATATATTTGTTGATTTTAAATTGTGATGTATGTACTCTGGGCAATAATTAATATTTACAATAAAATTTATTGAGATTGAAGTGAAAACGTGAGAGAGCCAAAACCAGTCTCAGAGATATTAATTTAAATGAAAAATATTCTAACTTTATTGAGTGTAATCACTCTAATAAAAATCCTTTTTTTAATTCATAGTAGATCGGATAGGATAAAGGGTGGGGGGTTTACTCCCCCAAACACACACACAATATTTAAATTATGAAATATCGGAAGAACTTTTACAGTGGGAGTAAAAATAAAATTAAAATTAAAATATATCGGTTCAGAATGAGATAATTAATTTGCAGTTTAATATTTTAAATTATCAGGAAATTTGTAACCATAAAAAATCTACTATACTCGACCATAAAATTAAAAATTGTTCTTAACGAATAAAAATTAATTAATTAAATAATTAATTAATTAATATATTCATTAATTTTTAAAATTCAATTTCCCTTTTAATCTCAGAGATTTATAGGTTCAATTAAACTATTAATTATTTTATTATATTTGAAAAAAAATATTCACTTTCACTTTTTATCTGTTTAGATTTTCTTAAATTCCAATAATACATACTTGGTTTGATCGACAACGGGCTGCATCCAGGCTCGAGCTCCCAGAGGTTCTTCTTTCAACGAAGTCATGGGTCCCCGTGGTTGATTCATATCCGCAGCAGTTGGTGGCAAACCGAACATTAAGCCGCCCGCTGAACGAGGAGCGGCGGTTGGATATAATTTTCTACCCCATTCTAAATCTAGCGTTGGCCAGGGTGAAGCCGAGCTAAAACCCGGCACAGCTTCGTCGGAACGCAGTTTGAAGCCGTTAAATTAAACACAAATATTAAGAAAAATGTATATAACACTTAATAGCTTTTCCCAGAAAGCTTTAATAAAACAATTATAAGTTCACCCCAAAATATTTAAAACTTAATTAAGAATAGTATTTTCATTTAAATGATTTCAATTAATTTTAGCACTTAAAAAAACTGTTATGATGATTCTTAATTTCAGATATTTATTGTTTTTAATGTTTATTTATTATTATTAATATTTTTTTTGTTTTTGTTATGGATAATAGTTTTAATTTTATTGTTTAGATTTGTGTGTTTGTTTATGATTAAACGGTAATGATTTTTGAATTATTATTTATTTGTATTTAAGTATCAATGCACCATAGAGAATTTGGGATTATAAAGAAAACAAGTTGTTTTGGTTTATTGTTTTGTTGTTGTAGGTAAGAGTAAAACAATTTTAAGCGCGATCTACCGTCCCGAGTGACAGTTAAACCCCAACTGAATCCCGCAATGTAATAATATAAAACGACGACAATCTTATGATGATGATGGCTGGCACTAGGTTCAATCTCACAAGCGCACTATTGAGTCCATAACACACAGCACACAGCAGAGCACACAAAAGACACAGCACAACACAACGCAAAGCAACGCAAAACACAACTTAACAGACAACAAACGGCACAGAACAGCACAACACAACACAATACATTCTTTCTTTCGTTCGTTCGTTCGCTCGCTCGCTCGTTGCATTTAATACACACTACACTGCTAGAAAAGACAGACGATAGACAGACACACACACACAACTTGCTACGTCTACTTCTGCTACTTTTTAATTTTTTATTTTCCATTCTACATTAACTACCACCACTACAAGGACTATGATGTCAACTGCTAATGCTCAGAGCTCTTTGTTTGTTGTTGCTGTTTTGTTATTTTGTGGCATTGCACGAATGGAAACGAAACGGAACTGAACTAAGGTAACAACATAAACACACACATTCACTTGTGTGTTTTTAAACATACAACGCACCACCTTCATTACAACAAATTTGGAAAGCAGAAAATTTGTATGCAACATATGATAGCACACTCACATACATGCATATGTTAAAAAAAAAAAAAACACACACACACAAACATTTCCATTTATGTCCATTTGTGGGACTATCTGGAGATTTGTTAGATTAGTCGACAATATTATCGAACTACAAGACATTTGCATTAATAATTATCAAAAGTTTAAATTCCTTAAGGGAACTTCTTGGAATCTCTTACTTTAACATCATAATGCGTCGTTAAAAAATCCTTTAAAATATAAAAAATTATAGAACTGAAATTGGTCAAGATCTGTGAGTTAGATGCGCAGGTTAAGTTAAACTAAAATAGTTTCTTACGAGCTGTCAACCACCAACACTAACCTCATTTACAGCAGCAACACACATAAAGATTTAATCTTGAAACTACAACAACAACAAAACACCTAATAAATAGGGGGAGCTGACTGATTTCACCTAAAAAACACAACTTAAGTATTTCTTTCAAAGAGTCTAACAAAGAAAGACAGAATATTTCTGTTGCTTGCTTCAGCTTAAGTAAATAATGAGAAAGAAAGAGACAAAAGATTTATTTTATACCACAAAACTGGTAACATTATGAGATAACATACAAATCCCTATTTTCAAATAAGTATATTCTCCTCAGTTGACCCATTTTCCAAAAAAAGGCATAATTCTGCTTTTCTTATTTTTAATTTTCAATAATAAATTTTTATTTTATTTATTTATATATTTTAATTAAACTAAAATGTTTCATTTACAAAATCCCCTTAGGATTAATTCGAATGTTTAACCTCAAACTCTACAAAGTGATTGGTGGTACCTTTTAATCTCTAGTGATTGGTCAGAACATAGTATATATTTTTTTATTTTTAACACATGCGCTCTTGCTACCACCATTATTAACAAAGGAACGTAATGAAATGAAACACATAGTCGATAAGGCAGTGCATTATTAAACACCCAAAATAAATGTTTGAGCAAAAAGAAATGTATTGGAATTTTTATCCGTTTTATAACACAAATAAATTCTTTCAAATGGTTTCCCATTGGTTGCTCTGTTTACTGACTACTGTCACCTATTTACCGAAAAAAAAAACATGACAACAAAAGGCATTATTTAAAATTCATAATATACATATATCTGATCCGATGAAAATAAATAAAAAAAGTTCATATATTCTTTATGTATTATCAGTCCCTCCCTGGAAAATAGATTCCTACATAAAAAGTTTTCCTTCACTTCTTAAACCAAAAAAATCTATAAAAATAAAAGATTTTCTAAAAACTTAAATTGAGGGAGGAGCTTTACATTTATTTGAAATACATAATAGGGAGTATGTAAGTTTTCATATACATGTACATACATCCACACATTTACATACTTATAGTCATTCATTCATTCATTCATTCATTCATTCCTAAAATTTTCTGTAATTTAAACTATAATTATCCTTATAAAGACGTTATTGTAAAAGTTGGACTTTGTTGGTGATTTAACTATCAATAATATTTCTATTCTATAATAAAAGTTCTTTTTTATTTAATCTGAAATTTTTTTAGATAAAGAAAAATTTAATTAAAAATAAAATTTAACCAGAATATTTTTAAATAAGAAGTGAAAAATTTAGATCTAAATTTAAGTCCATTAAATCCATATATTCAAGAAACTGAGTAAAATAATATATATAAATTCTCAGTTGTTTCATATCGAACAGATTTCGTTGACAAAAAAATAAATAAATAAATAAATAAATAAATAAATAAATATAAATAAAGATAATTATTATTAATTATTACAATATTGTATTTAAAATAAAAATATTGGAATCTCTTCTAATAAGTTTTCTTATTACCTTATAATTTTTTAATAAAATATTAAAAAAACATCAAGTTCAAAAACTTACAAAAAAAAATGGGAAAATAGAAATTATTAAAGGATATTTTTGCTATTTATATCCTTCAAGATTTCAAAAAATATTTTTTTTGTTTCTTAGTACAATACACTTGAAACTTTTGAAGTCGCGGTGAAACGAAATCTTATACGATATGAAAAAACTGAAAATTCGCCACAACCATATTATTGTCAAGAACAAAGAAAAAGATAATCATAATAATAGTCATATTGTTATGCTGACAATTTTATGGTTATTAAGAAAATTCTATTATAATATTTGATCAATAAATTGAAGATAATATTTTTAAAATATATATTATATTATTGTTAATTTATTAATAATAATTTAATTGCTTAAAAAGAAAATAATTCAACTATTATTATGTTGGCAATAAAAATAAATTTTTGCCACAAAAAGTTGACTCGGATTTATTGGAAACATGACTTTTTTTCTACGTAAAACTTGTATGGAGAATTTTAGAAATTACTGTGAATTCTAGAATGAAGATTTCTTAACGGAACATAAGGAGGAAAAAATTCCATCATCATGGGAGGCACATAATAAGCATTTTAATACATTTTAAAGCATGTTATTTAATACATTTGTTATTAAAACGCAGACATACTAAATTTGATTGTTGTTGTCTCAACTATGAATAATGAATAAATAAAATTTAATTAATTTCATAAAGTTGTGAATACATTTATATACTACTTCATACATCTATTTAAATTTATATTAGAAAAACAAAACGAAAGATAACTTAAATTTGTGCTTTTTATTATTATTATTATTATTATTATTATTATTATTATTATTATTATTATTATTATTATTATTATTATTTTATTTAATAATTTTTGATCAAAAAATTTAAAGTCACACTATAATTTTTATCATCTGCTTTTTATAATAAAAATCACAATTACGGTCCCCGTGTAAAAGCAAAGAATTAGTGTCTCATACGAAGAAAGATTTTGCATTTTGGAAATAATCGTATTGAATTACGATAAATTCAAACCCTGAAAAACATATGAAATATCCATAGCATCAAGATAATGCTCTTTATTTTGTGGAAACTGAAGGTTATTTGTTTATTAGGAATTGTTGAAATCGGATTACATAATTACTATATTTCAAAGGCAGTTAGTTTTCTTACAGTTAACGGAAATCTACCAAAATATTCGATGAGATACAACAAAGCTTATCCACTTTTAGCAAGACCAGTCTATAACTATTTAAGAAAAGCGCATGAGAGCTTTGGTTGTCACATTTAATAGTCGAGACCATGCTTTATCTGTGTAACATTTGTATCGGTGGACGCTCTTACGATATCTTTTGTAGTTTAATAAATATTTAACCACAGTAAATTTGTTGACATGTTGTTTTTTTTTATTAAGGAAAATAAGGAATAATTTTTATCCGAATTTTTTTTTATATTGTCTGTATTCTTTGCGAAGTTTTTGGATCCTCTGAAAAATAATATTATAATAGACTCTAGAAGATTATAACCACTTTGTTTTAGGTGTAGTTCTGATATCTAAAATGTTCTAATTTTTAGACGTTTTCTTTCATCTGATTCACATTGTTGACGAATATCGTATACATAATTGTGAGAGAAATGTGAGGTAATTTTAATCTGTTATTTCCTTTTTTTTTAAATTTTATGACTTTAATATGTTAAAAATGCTTCTAATTTCTGGACAGGTCGAATATTTAATATTCTACAATATTATAAATTTTGAAAAAATTGGGCCTTTTGTGATTTTTTTCCCAATTTTTTTTTTTACTATATTTTCGTTTAATATTCTGTAAATTGAATATCGAATTTAAACATTTTCTTTTACAAAGCAAAATCATAAATAAAAACAATCTTGTTAGATATCTATTACAAATGAATTCAACTCTAGAAGTGGATCTGATTTTAACTTTGAAAATTTTTATACGGAAATTTTTTAGTTGACAGTGATGGATTTTTAACCAATTCATTTCATTTAAATTTCGTCAGAATTTAATTAAGTTCATAATAAAATAAATCCTTTTTAATAAAATTATGTATGACTTTATAGAATATAAAACCTTAAGTCCAATTGTGATGAAATTTTAAAAAACTTAAAACTTATTTCTAAAAGTTTCCAAAGAACCGAATATTCCAGTCTAAAGACCAATAAAAAAAGGTGCATTTCCACTCTCCTTTTTTTTATAAGAGAGTTTTTTTCAATGTAAAACATAAATTTCAGTTAAATAATATTTTGATTTGTTCGCATTAAATATTATTTCTTTTGGTCATTATTAGGGATTATCTAAAAGTCATAAACAGGGACTTACAAGGATTCTCTGAAATTGAAATTGTAAAAATTCGAAAGTCCATTACATTGACATTCAAAATATTCCGAAAATGTTTTCATTTAATTTTATTTCTTTGTGGTTTTAAGCAGAAAAATCACACCCAAATTAAGAAAAGGAGTTATTTCTATTCACTTTGACTTAATAAGGAGAGAAAAACGAAAAGAAAATGGATTTAAAAAAAGTAGTTGAATTATAAATATGAGAAATTAAAGGGTGTGAAATTTTAAATTTGTTCATTTTTTTTAGTTTGTGCGTAGACAAGTTTGCCAACAATGTTGTAAGTGAGTGAGTGAACGGGTGAGTGACTGGTGAACTAAAGGACTGAATGATTTGTATGCGGTTTTACTGTTGTTTGTAGCGTTAAAATTCCCTAATGGGATTAACACACCCCTACAATTAGAAAGCAACAACAACAATAACATCAGCAGCACACAACATTAGTATATTTTATGTGTACATTGTGAGTGTATGTATGTGCGATGTATAAAAGAAAAAACTGGAAACCAAAGGGGTCAGGGAAAACGGCAGGTCATATTCTGGTTAACACTTCTTTAACATCGTCTAAAAACGCAATAATGATGATAATGATGATGAAAAGGACTAGATCTGCATATCTACATATGTATGTACTAACATTAAGATAAACGACAGACAAACAAACAAACATAGAAATACCACAAATGGCAAAAAGCCTAAAACCACATTTGTGTGTCAGTATGAATGTGTGTGAGTAACTTGCTACTCGTATGTAGATTTTTTCTTTTTAATTTCCATTAAACACGTTCACATTGTCTAAACGAAATTGAAGCCGATACGGTCTTAATGTTGATCTAACGACAACAATAATTACAATCATTTTCAAATTCCAAAGAAGATATCAAACAGTTTTTCCTCACTTCTTGAGGAAAAAGATTTAAAAAATTATTTACAAAATAGAAGAAAACAATGAAATTATTGAGACCAAAGATTTTATGAAAAGTTAAAAAAGTTTCAAATGTTTTAAAATGAATATTCTTAGGTTTTACAGTGGGACAGAAATAAATTTTTACTTCTGATCCATTAGAGTAACTTAATTTAGTATTTACACAAGTATTTGGTATCTATGAAAATTTTAGAATCAAAAGATTCACAGTTTTATAAGAAAACAAGTTAAAATGTTAAATTTGACCTTCCTATACCCTTCACCTTAGCTTGTATTGAAATTTTTTACTTTTTTTTAAGTAACGGAGTAAACATTTAAAGTCCCTGTTATAAATAGGCTTTCAAAATGTCGTCACTTGTATAAGAAGGAGACAATTCTCTACAGTATTCAATATGCATGCAAAATTTTATTCATATCATTAGTAGTAATATATATATATATATATATATATATATATATATATATATATATATATATATATATATATATATATATATATATATATATATATATATATATATATATATATATATATATATATATATATATATATATATATATATATATATATATCAATACAATATCCAATATCCAAAAAAATTTGTAATTTTTCTGTATGGCAACAAGCCCCGTAGCTGCTTCTAGAGTGTCAATATAAGTTTTCGTCCATATCTCGCAAAACTAATGGTAAAATCGAGTTTATGCCTTTTATGAAAAAACCACAAACATATTTTTAGCCCATTAGTAATAAAACTAAATTCAAAACCATTATTTTAAACATTGTTATTGTTTTCCTATAGTTATAAAGAACAACAAACACATTGGACTAAATTTTTAAATAAATAATTTTGAAAAATGAAAAAGATTAAATTCGAAAAAAATTCTACTCAACCATGTCCATAGGTCTCAAAGGGGTTCAAAATATAGAAAAATATGTTTTTGCCTATAACTCAGGAACTAATGGTCCGATTCATTTTATGTCTTCAGCTCATAAATCCGCTAAATTTATTAAAATCTATCTGTCTCTAAATATTGTAGATTCTTCAAAAAATATAAAAAAAAACGAAAAAAGTTTGAGGTATCTTCAGTTTTTATCTAATATTTATGAACCAATTTCTTTTTTCATGCTGATCTAGAATATATATATAAACTTTTGAGGGTCTATGTTGAAAATTGTGGACATTACAAACGGAATGACAAACTTATGACCTAGTCAAGTGAAGGGTATACAAATAAGTGAAATTTCTTTTTTTAAATTAAGAAAAAACTTTGGAAAGGACACTTAACTTTCTTTATAAAACAATACAAAATTATAAAGTTCAGAACAAAAAACGGTTTCATCAGTGATTAAATGTAACCACTTTTTAGAAATTTCCAAAAAAAATATATTTTTCGAAAAGTTTTACGATTGAGATGTGTACTATTAGTTTAAATTTTTACTAGGATCGTTCTATAACTTCCAATAGGTCGCGTATAAGACCCACTGCGAAATATCATGTAAAACTCTAAAAATTTCACATAAAATTTCATGATAAGTGTAAGTCACAGAATCAAAATTCTTTAAGGGTTTGTCACTATTTGGTCTAGAGTATCATATTGTGGCTAAAGACCAACTTATAATTTCCTTAACCCACTTTCTTACTTGTTTATAATTAATTTGACTGTTTTTGAGCAGTACAGATATGTACAAAATTTCAGTCCTTCTGATTTGCTGGTTTTTTAAAAGATATAGATCGATATCTAATGCCAATTCTAAGTTCAAGCAAAAAACTTTCGTATAATTGTTAATTATAAATAGACAAAATAGGATGATATTTTGCCATGATATCAAACTATATGTATTCAGTACATTAACATTCCAAGAATTATCAAATCAGCAGAAAGTTCGTTTATATATTATACAGTATAAGTGCATTTGCGGTGAAGGACATTGAAGATTCGGCATAGCCGAATATAGCATTCTTACTCTTTTTTTTTTAAATTTTTACAATAAAATGTTAATAATAAAATGAAATTATTGTTGTGTTATTTTGTCTTCAAATAGTGACGTAGTAAAATCTTATCCTCAACAAATTTAAATATTTAGTTTTATCTGTTATTTTTACATGTTTTTATTTTCTTGTTTATTTCTATTTTTTTATTTTAACTCTTAAACCAAAAGTGATGAGTAGTTTAGTTGCTTTCACCATCGTTTATCTTCATGTAATTCATTCTTAAAGTCATACGAGGCAGTTGATATTTTTCAAGTTAGAAATTATTGTTGTTGTTGCTTTTTTATTGTTAGTACTTTGTTAAAATGTTTGTTTGGTAGTTTATTTAATATTATATTTGATATGAGAACATTATAAAAAACGTAAGTAAACATAATATGGTTGAGTTTCTTCATTTCTAAAAAGTTGCCAATCTAAGCAAAGTTTTCTACTTTATTCTTTTGTTCTTTTTGTTTTTGTCCTCATTATTGGGTTTGTAATATCTTGTGAAACATTTGCAATAACACACACATACACACACACATACACACACACATACATACATGCATACAAGAACAAGAAGAATAAGTAACTTGCCCCCAGAGTGTACTTTTTCGAGGTTTTAACCTTTGTTTTTGTTGACTTTTTTATTATTTTATTAAAAGAAAAAAAGAAAAAAAAACAGAAAATGTGAAAAACAATCGACCTGTAACTAAAACCTAAGAATTAAATCTTAAGATAGTAATAACAACAATGAAAAGAACATATAAATACACACAAATACATACATTCATACATACATCTATATACATTGCATATATGAATTTAATATTATCAGTTGTTACTAACTAACTGACAATAACAATGTGACGTAAAATTTTGCAATTGTTTGAATGTTAAATACAGCAACCCAAAGGTGTAATAAACAGAATAATGTTAAATACATAAACATAAATGTTTGGGTGTATGAAAATATGAAACTATAATATTATATATTGTATAGGAGTATATTAATTTGTCTGTATTTATATTTAACTATTTTCTTTACGAAGCCCCCAAATACTGTCCTAAGAGAACCTTTTCTTCTATTGTATTTTTACGATACATGATGAAGTTCTTGAACTCATTGTATTTTTCATTTTCCTATCTATTTCGTGATCGTAGTGGAACGATTGCTTGGGTGCTCAAAGACTTTCCTTATGATTTAATTTTTTTAATCAACGTAAAATTAAGATAAAAAAATGTTGATTGCATACAAAGTTGATTTAATTTTCAAACTCAAAATAGAAATTTATGGAAAATATTTATTTAAAAGAAATTTCAAGTTTAACCAATAAAAGCATTTACTGTGCAATGACCCTTATATGGAATGATGTTGAAATAATGATTCGATCATAATCAAAATGTGTATTTGTTCTTTTATCAAAATAACCATTTGTAACAGATTTCATCAAATTATTTTTGCACTCCATAATGCCCTAAATGGTAGGGTATAAACGTTTTTTATTAACGTTTTTCAGTATTGTACTGGAAATAATGAGTCTAGATTCCATAGTTTTATTTGAATCCATTATTTTTTCCTTTAGAGAAACATTTTCTTTAAATTCTGAACATGTCTAAATTATAGGTCTATATCTCTTTACTTTAAAAATTGTATATTGTTGAATAAAAAAATCTTCCAGCTAAATCGGTTCAAAATATGATGTCTAGGAATATATTCAGTACATTGCTCTTGCAACTACGGAATAAAAAATGTTTTATTTTCTCAGTTATGGCGGAATATACGAAAAGTTTCTTCCATTTAAAACCGGTTAACCAATAGAAAAAAAGCCGGCATGTCGAATAATTCAAAAATTGAAATTATTCGAAACCGGCCGGTTTTCTGTAATGCTAAAAACTGGTTAACCGGTTTCCGATTTCGCTTTTTGAATACACTAGTTTGCACTCCTGCATCTAAAGTAATTGTAAGTGTGTAACATGGTATTATCGTTGGCTCTTAAAACGGAAAACCGAATTCTCTGTGCGTAAAGATCTAATTGTCGACAACAGATACATTTACATCCTGAACAACCATAATCCTGAATTAAGGCACAGTACTGTTAAAAATTCAACAATTAATATCAAATCGGTTCAGATTTTCTGTTTAATCATTTTTTCTCCTAAATATGGATACAAAATTAATAAAAATTTCAGAAAAACTATTTTATATGAATCCTTATTTTTTATTTATTTATTTATTTTTTTTTTTTGTAAAATAATTTGTTTAACATATGTTAGTATGTATGTATATATGTATGTATAAATGATATTCATTTACGACGCCCCGTAAGGGTTAATTAATTCATCATTATTTACAAAATTGATAACTCATGATTCACTTCAACAAATCCATCATTTAGATTCATTAAAACATTTAAATTATTTACGCTACTTAGGAAACATTACTGACATGTGTTTCCTTACGCCCATTTTTTAAATGAATCTCAAACATTCCATCAATTTGCTTCTGTTTGATATTAAAATTTTTTTTATTTAGGAGGATCGAATATGGAATTTGGAAAGATTTATAAAGTATATTAACAATATATATATATATAAATGAATCTGTGTTTATTTGTTTGTTCGGGACTTAAAGACAGCTAAACTACTGGACCGAATTTGCTGAAATTTTAACAGAATAATCCTACCGAAATTGTTTATGGGCTATAAAAAATTTCGATAAGACCAGGAGGAGAGATTTTTTTTTAACACGTTGTGATTGTTAAAATTTCTTTCGAGATCTTGAACTGAGGAGAATGTAAAGTAAAGTAACAAAAAAATTGTAAATTCCCGAAAATTACAATAAAGAATAATTTTTATTATGTGAATATTCGTAGAATTCAGTTATAAAGAAATATAAAATTCTCAATTATTTTTTCGTTTCATTGCAAAATTTCTTTTATTTTCTCACAAATTCTAAATAAAAATTTTGTTTTTATTCCATAACTATAACACATTCAGCATTTTATTTATAAACTATTTGTTTGTTCCTAATGTCAAACTAACACTCTATTATACGATCGATCGATCGATTGATCGATTGATTGATTGACCATATAAATGATTTGTTTTAAAAATAGCTTAATCATTGACTTTTTAAAATATTTTACCAATGACATAAATTTAAGACCACCATGTGTTATTGCCAGGTCTTTAGATTCTTCTTATAGGAACGACAGAAGTTTATTATTGTTATTATTCGTTATTGTTAATAACAAAGAAATATTAAATATGAAAATAAATAAATAAATAAATAAACAAAGAAAATCATAGACATAATAAAATATTAAGTGAAAAATAAAAAACAGAAGTCATGCACAATCAGCACAAACCTTGTAAAAGGATGTCAAAGGATGGGAGTTTTTATTATTAAAAGAAACATACACACAGCAAAATCAACGTTGAACATAGTTGATTTGATATTGAATAATTTTTTTTTTCATTTAGTTAATATTAAACGTTTCTACGTTTATGGTGAATTAATATTGTACATTTTAGAATTTTTCGATATTAATATATAAAATTATTACAACGATAAATTGTTGAAATTACTTTCAAGTAAAAAAATTTAAGTCATCAAACGGATTGAGAAACTTCATCAATTGAGATGGTGCAGGGTATAAAAGTAGAATATTTATTATTCTGAAAATACTTAAACTGGCAAAATCGGCATATAGAAGGTTTTAGATTGATAAATAGTTATAGATCAATATATGGATCAATTTTAAATTAGAGAATATAATGAATTCAAGATACGGAAAAATAAAATGTAAATTTTTACTTGTTTCTTTTAAGACAATTTAAAAGAAGATATTCCCGATATGAAAATGTCTACAAATCCAGTAAAAGAGACTATTGTACGATATAATCTGATTTAATATAATATTTATAATGCAAAGGTTTTTTATTAAATATTATTAATATCATATTTTCGATAAGATTTGCAGCAAATGCTTATTGCATATTGCACCAAGTGCCATATCTTATTCCAGTTGTTACAACTCGACATTGGAATTATATACTTAATATTATAAAAATACTCTAATACGTATTTTCATCAATAATTTTCTAAATTACAAATCTAGAACAAGTTTCTTAAAATATAAGTTTTTGAGTTATGACTTTCTTGCAACGACATTAGTTAACAAGATCTTTTAAGATCTACTTTTTCTTAAAATCATAATTGTATTTTAAGAATTAATTCTTTCAGAAAACTGTTTTACACGTATTAATTATAATTAGACCTGGTGGTTAAGAAAGAGTTCTTTCTAAGGAATTGTCTTTGAATGCCGTTGCATTCAAAAAAACTCATGGGAATCAATTTTAAAATTTTAGTGGGTGTTTTTGATGTTAATTTAAACTTTATGACAGAACACGGAGCTAAATAAGCAAAATGTGTGTGTGTGTGTGTGTGTGTGTGTGTCTGTATGAGATTTTATTTTCTACTTAAAATATAACTTATTGTTTTGTCATCATCATTATTATCCGCTCATTATAATAAAATGTATGTAAAATGTGTGTAGTGGAAAGATTGAGAGAGGGAGGGAGAGAGAAAAAATTTTAACAAATCTAGTTATAAATATTTTATTAATTGTGACTATGTCTAGGGACATCTGGGGTTATAAGTTAAGTTACAAGTTAGAAATTTCATTCATTCACTCATTCGTTCATTCATTCATTATGGACATTTGCATATTAAAAATATCTCTTGGTTTGGCTGTTTTTATTTTATTTTAAAGTAGGTTCTATTTATATTTAAAAATAGTTCACTTAAATAATAAATGTGTGTGTGTGTGTGTGTGTGTAAATGAAGGTATTTCTATGTATTTTCTTTTAATTTCATGAATATGTTTTTTTTTCTTGTTTTAGTTTCCTCTTTGATAAAATCCTTGGGGTACAATTAATGTCAGTTACACACGTTTTACATATTTTATAAGTTGAAGTTGGTTGGTTGTCTGGTTGGTTTGTTCGATTGTATAGGTTTGATGAGTAAAAGCCATAAAAATCTTAAATATGTCCCAACTTATTATTAGTACATATTTGTTTTTTTTTTTTTTTTTTGATATTCAAAATGTAAATTTATTCATAAATATTTGATGATTTTTAAATTTAAATTTATTGAGTCTGTATTTGACTTTAACAAATTTTCTACATTTGTATGAGAATTAAATAAAGAATCAAATTTGTTACAAAACGTCTTTTATTTTTTGTTTTTGGTTTTAGTTATTTATGTTAACTTCCTTCCTTCATTTCTTGCAGGACTAAAATTCATTGTTCCCAATGAGTGTGAACGTCTTAATTACTCAAACTTCTTCCTTCGAGTCCCTTAGCAAAGTGTAATAAAGAAAAATACAACAAAACATATTTATGCAGTTTGTTGTTTATTTTATTTCCGTTATAAACTCATCCTCATGACAAATGTGAGAGTAATAAAAATGTAAATTTCTTATATTTTTTATCCTTTTTTGATTTTTTTGTAACGAAAACGAAAAATACAAATTCAAATTTCAACGCTCACAAAATGTTTATTTCAATACAAATTATGTATATTTCTATTTCTATGCAAAGTTTATGAGTTTAGTCCTTTTTTTCGGTACGTGGCAAGAAATTAAAATTCATTTTCTCTGTCTGTTTTCAAAACAAAGTTATTTATTATTTCATTATAATTTATTTCATTTCACTCATAAAATCTCACCAGATCAAAAGGGATGCCGGTCATTTTTTATAATTTATTTTATCAAATCATATTTGGCAATTTTTTTTTATAAAAATATGTCATTTTCCTAGACCATAGAAAATATGAGATGTTTAAAACAAAAAGAAAAAAATGTAATAAAAATTTTTATTTATAAAACCAAATATTAATCGAATAGTTTGAAGTAACTTTTCCAGTATTTTAGAGAATTTGTACGGATGTGGTTATTTAAAATACCTGTCGATTCTATACTAAACAACAAATGATAGAAATGTGACAAAAAAATGGGATAAAAAAATATATAGCAGTCCAAAAATTGAATATTGAATATTGGGACACCACTACTCACTTTACTAAACACTATTACATTTAAACATGGGCTTGTTCTGTGAGGTATTGTTGAACACCTTGTTCCTTTCACTTTATTACCAATTTTGTAGTCGAAGGGACCGATTGCTTACAGACAAAGTCCTCATTGTCTTCTTTCGATACACTTTGTAGCTATTGAGTCGTGTATGTTTCACAAGTTTTTTACATCTCCCAACGATATAGCTGATGACGATGAAGGTGTTCGTTATTTGACTATATCCAAATTGATTTTTACGTTTTCAGGGCTATTGTCACTAAAAACTCTGCAAGAGAGAGTTTCCGGTAAAATAAACCTTTCAAGTAACAGTTCATTTAAAATGGAATATAATATTTTTATACAGATTAAAAGCGGTTCTTAATTTATCACACAATAGTGGAGCTCAACCATTAAATCATATAAATTCTTTCACAGCTGTTACATTTTTAATAGGTTATGTTGTATAGTCGTAAGTGTTAACCTTTCAACTACAGATCATTGTCATCATACTAATAAATTTAGTCATTTTCTATATGTAAAAATTCGCATTTTCATTTGTTTACATCGAGTCATATTTTTTATTATATCGCCATAAATCTTTTAAGTATATGCAATTTTTTAAATCTATTAGAAAGTACAAACGACTGGCACAATTTAGAAAGAAATTTAAGATCCCTTTAAACTTTCACCGAATAAATTTCACATTGAAAATGTATTTGTAAGTTTTTCGTTGTGAGAGCGTGTTCCATCAAACAAAAGCACTTGATCAATTATTTTACCATGACATTTGTTTATCTTCAGTTCATATTTATTTAAAATCTAAACAGATTTTCCGAAAATTTATTTAATTTTGATTTTGTTTGGTTGTCTTGCTAAAACCAAAAATACAATCACTTAAAAAGTTCCCACTTCACCACACCCTTTCTGATCCTTTATTGTAATTGTACTATTTGCCAAATAAATAATAAAAAGGAAGAATAGAGAAATAAAGTGAAAAATAAGTATTCTTTTGTGTTCTTTGAAGAGTTTGAAGTGGAGTAAATATTTCAATTTTAAAAGCGGAGAATTCAGTTTAAATACAAGTGGCCGACCGCACTTAAACACTTGTTGTAGCCTGAATGATGTGTGTGTGTGTGATGTGTTGGTTCGATGCAGGTTTGTTGGTCGGTCGGTCACGTGTTTGTATTTAGCTAACCAATTTTCAATTGTTTACATAAACGTTTTTTCCATTTTTTTTTGTATTTTCAATGTTTTTGTTCTTTTTTCAGAACAGATTTTAAAAATAAATTTAATTTAATTATCCACAACACGTGCTTAACCAAATGCAACGATTCTTTTTTTGTATTTTTGTTGCAAAATATTTTTCGAGTTCTCGTTACTGAAATTGAACATTTACTGTTTTTTTCAACTCAAACGCGATGAGCAACGTTTAGAGAAATTTAAAACATTCCCTTAAATATTTACTGACGATCACGCTAACAGACACTTGTCCAAAAATATTGTATTTTCAAAAAATAAATATATTTATTTTATAATAAAAATCAAAACAATAACACTAACATTAACATTAATATACAAGAGCCTCTCGGAAATAATACAAATTAATGATAAAGTGTAAAATACTGAAAAAAAGGATGAATTGTGGTTGAACTGGTAGGACGGCAGGCCGGCAGGCAATCAGTAGCACAATCACGTTTTTCTTTTAGAATTATGCTGGTGGCATATAATTTTTTGTTGCCAGTTTTATGTCAGTCCAAAAAAAGTAAAATTAAAGCATCGTACAACATGTTGCAATATTTTTAAATTGTTTTATTTATTTCTCGCTTTTTTAGCAACGTTTTTTGTTTTTGTTTTATTAAATTTTTTGTCTATTCAACTTTTTAACAAGTTTTTGTTGAACCAACAACCGAAACCGATAAACTTGTAAACACCTTTGGCACAGTGTTTTTTATTATTATTTATTTATTTATTATTTTTTTTTTCAATATTCTTTGTTGGTATTGTTGGCCCTTTTTGTCATGATTTTTCAGTTTTCGTCATATTTGTATTTGCTTTTTTAGATTATTGAAGCTTAACTTTCAATATTTTTACACAGAGAAAAATATTTTTGTGATAATAAAAATTAAAAATAAAATCACATGACCTTGAAAATATACTAAAAATAACTTTTAAAAAATTAATTTTTTTCGCCAAATTTGAAGTTAAAAAAAAGAACTCAACTTTTTCTTTTTGTGTATTTATTAGATATTTCTTGGATTTGTTATTTTAGTTGGCAGTAACACGTATAAATATTACTTATAAATCACTAATGACAACTGTCAGTTGTGAAATGTTCTCGGAAACATTTCAAACAAGTTGTTTGTCTTAAAGGAAGACCGTTCGTTGTCACTGTCGACGTCGTTAACGTCATCAGAACTACTACCATTATTACTCTTGTCATCAATACCATTGGCATCATCTACCTTTAGAGGATGATAGTAGAGTATCAGTGGCAGCAAAGAAATCATCAACTATTTATACAATTTAAACATCAATTTATTGTAGGGCCAAACAAACAACTAACTGGAAAACGTCAATTCTGCAAGCGTCATTTTTTCTCATCATCATCATCATCATCAGTTTCGCTTGTCGATGTCGTTATCGTCATCAACATTTTTGGTTTTGTATTCGGGTAAATTCATTTACCGTCTTTTTGTTTGTTCATATTTTTTGTTTGCTTTTGTTGTTGTTATTAGCAATAGGGATGTTGTAAACAGGTATTTTGACATTGAAAAGTTTGCACTACATGCTTAGAGATTCCAACCAATATTGCACGCTTTTAAAACATTTTCCAAAAGATCTTGAAGACATAGATTTAAATGTATTAATTGATAAATTGAAGTTGTCTATTTTAACTTTGATCACAAGATAATAAATCAAATCTGATTTGGTCATGTTTAAACTATTTAAACATTTCTCTCTCTAGTGTTCCAATGAATGCCTAACTCGAATGGAATGAAATTCAACACATTAATAGTACAGGTACGTGTGAGTTAAAGTTTTGAACTTTATATATCCAATGGGGGCCGGTCAACAGAAACATAAATTTAACTCCTCAGATCATAAAAATACATTTTAAATAACACTCTGTGACCATAAAAGATCTAGTCATGTCCATCTTTAACTTAAGAGGTGTTAGTTTTCAAATCAAAATTATTTATTGAATATTTTTTCTAATTTTTAATCTCTAAAATTAAATCTAAAATTATAAACAAAATGTGAAGCTAAAAAATTAAAGTTAATTTATAACAAAAGACGAGACTTTATAATAATTCTTTTGCCATTACTCACATTAATAAAAACAATAACAACAATAAAAACAATAACAACAATCACAAGTTATCATTATAAATTAATAAATATTTATAAGTTTATGTAGATGGTTGCAACTGATCATACTAATAACTAACTAAATAACCAACTAACTAAAAGATCTACTTGTTTAGATAAGTTCGTATTTTTTCCCTTCTTTTTCTTCTTCCTCTTCATTTGTTAAGTAAACATTTTGATGGAAAAAAAGAAGAACAAACATGAAAAGATCATAAATTATTGTGTGATTTATTAATGAGTTATAAACAAAAAAAAAAAAAAAAAAAAAAAAACAAGAACAGTGGTAAAAATGACAATTTCAAAATAAATATGAAACTAATATGGTGTGAAATGAAAAGAAAAGTTAAGTTCTTTCACTCTTCTTCTGCTTCTTCTTCCATTTGCTGATCTTTCTGGACAAGTCAAATGTTTTACAAATGTTTATTTGTTATTTTTTATAAAAAAAAAGAAAATTCCTTCTTCAGTTCAGTTCAGTTCAGTTCAGTTATTAAAAATATTTATGAAATCGCTTAGGATTCATAAGATTTGCAATGTGTGATAAGACAAATGTTTTCAAAAAACAGAAAACACCAAAATGTTTATCATGTCCTCATCAATCATCACATATAAACACACATTCATATACATACATCAGTTTGTCAGTAAATATTTAAGTGAAAAATGTAAATGACTTTATTCTCAAACAGATTAAAATTATTTTTCCATCAAATATCCATAATTACCTCCATGTTTATTTGTGTATGTGTGTGTTTCTTTTGTTTTCATTTACTTTATTTCGAAGGGGCTTCTTTGTATACGAGTGGCGTCATGTCCATTTTCCTAATTAATTGCCTCATTTTCTGTTAACAATGTTGTGTTAATTTTAACGAATTAAATGATAAGATCTTGGCATTAAGAATATTATAATTTATACATTAAGTATAATTTAAACATATACACCCACTGAGCGGGATAACACTCTGGAAAAAAGGATAATAGTTGACCATTCATCAATGTATAATGATGTTTAAATAAATTTTTACCTCATTCAAATCCCGGCAGTTCTGGTTTATTATTTAATATACTCATGTTAAAGTATCATAATTAATTTGCAAAAAAAAAAGAAATATTTGGAATCCCTTCCATTACAGTTATTATTTTATATTATACCAGATAATTTACGTATATTTATCTGTAAAATTTTGAGCCTTAAAATCTCTTGGTTTCTTTACTTATTTTACTCCCATCGAACGCGTCAACAGGTGACGGATAGGAGGAACTGGGTTGTAAGACATATATAGTAGCCAGTTGAGTATCGTGCTTGTTAACATTATTAACAGGAAAATTGACGAGATTTCGATCTATTCATTACACCTTGTACTGAAATTTTTGGACTTCCCCCGAACCAATTAAAATAAAAGCACTTTTAATGACTAAAATGGCGATGAAACATACAATAAAGAGGACGATACTGCCAACCAGTGCTTTCACAAGAAAATCGATCATTTAGATATAAAAGATACCAACAAATCTTAGCTACTGAAATTAAAAAGCACTTTGCACAATTAGGCGCATTAATAATTTGCTGCTTACGAAGTAAAAACGAATGGCTTACTTAAATAAATTAATTAAATTATTACAGAACTGTAGGGTAAATATTTCTCTTTCCAGTGCGTGCATCCGTATGGATAAATGTATAAAATTAGGTCTCTGATCACCTTTATAGAACTCTAATAATGAAAAGATACGCTCGTTTGTGTTTACAATAATGAATTAGTTTTCATATCAATGCTGACTGACTGACTGACTTTAAGTTAATGTTAACATTAACGTCTATTAGGTGTCCTTTCTTTCAATATTGAAAAAAAGGATAATACACACATCACGTCTAAAAGTGATAAAATTATAAAGATAAAAACAGCGTGACATAACACATCATATGATGAAACATGTTGTTTTTGTTTATTTATTCCATAAAATTAAGAATTGTCAAGGAATTTTATTTCTAAGTGTTTTCTTCTTTTTTTTTTGTTCACTTAATTTAAAGGAACAAAACAAAAAAAGGAGACTCATTTACATAATGAGTACTTGAACAAAAAAAATGAATAAAACAAAACCCATAAATTTGTATGCGTGTCAAAAAGGACTCGTATTTAATTCACAAAAAAAGGAAGAACGAATTATTTCAATTTGAATTTACGCCCTTGTATTTATGTATTTTTCGAATTTATGTTCATGTATTTTTGTAAGTTTTTTTTAAGTTTTTTTTATTCTAAATGATAAATTGCATTCATTCAAACAATCTTTGCGAACAGTTGTGCCTTTTGTTGGTTTCATAATTAATTTTAATATTTTGTTGTTGTTGTGCTTGTTGTTTTCTTGTAACCATAATACTTGATGCAACTCTTTTACCCTTAAATATCTTTAGCGATGAGGGGTGAGTGAATCAAGTTAAGATTGAAAAACAATAACAAAAGTTACAAAAATTTATCAAAAAAAAATGTTTCAAGGGTTTATATTCAATAGAAATGTGTAGTTATTGTTATTGTTTCCAGTTATGTTTATGTTGTTAAAGAAGAAGAGGAGAAAAAAATGTGGTCATATGGAAAATTTTATCCAATTGTTTATTAGTATTGTATTTGTAATTTGCATGTATTGTTTAAAAATATGTTTAGTTTTGTTAAAATTATTTTTTCATTTAGAAAATATTTTAATATGTCAATTATGTACCTTAAATGTATTGATTTATTTTAATACAAAAAATTAATATACAGTATGTCAAGATTGAATTTTACTGTTAAAGTTCCATTGGTCTTTATATAAATGGAGAAAGGATTAAAAATTAGGACTTCATAGAGATCTTGACACAAAATTTAAATTTTAATGATAATTAAATCCAACATAATTATTTATTTCCAATGAGTAACGTTACTCTTGACAGACTATACTCATCATTTACTATAACATTGAACATTCTGAATCTAAAAAACAAATGAATTAAACTATAAAACATGTTAAGTCAATACCTGTATAACAGGATTACTTCATATTTGAATTATTAAACTACTAAATATGAATATTCCAATTGACCATAATTTCTAAACTTTATAATTAAATATGAAGCCAATGTTTACTTTGTATAAGTTATTATTTACATAATCCATTTAATTACAAACAAGTTTGTGTTACAGAAGGAAAGATAATCTAAAATGAATAAAAGATAAACCTAACAATTTTCAAAATTCATATATGATTTTCACAGTCTTCAACAGCAACAGCAACAGCAACAGCAACAGCAAAAGTTGTGAATAAAGTAATATTAGGTTTTTCATTTCATATGTAACACCAATACACTTACAACATTAAAAAATCTCATATTAATCATAATATGGTTGTAAGACAACAAAAAATGATTGTAATCATTATCGCATTGAAGTGCTGGCAATTTTCTGATTAAAAATAAAATCTTATATAATTTTTTGATTTAATAAAAATAGTCTGTTTGAGAATACTAAAATGTTTATGGTTGCCAAAATAAATTGAAAATAATATTTTAGTCGAATAACAATAGTTTTGTTAGGCACTTTTGCAGGCACATTAAAATATTGCCATCACCATATTATTGTTTTTTGAATAACAATAACTTTATTGCAGCAACAAAATTATTGTTAACAAATAATTCTGAAAATTAATATGTTTGCGATAACAATAAATATTTTGATCGAATGGACCTAAGTCTATTTTGAAGCAATAAAAGAATTATATGATATGATATGATATGATATGATATGATATGATATGATATGATATCAATATTTGTGTGAGATTTATGCGATTTTTTGTTTATAAAGAGTATTTAAAATTCGGAATATCTGACTTGTTTACAGATTTTATTTGTTATACATTATGTGTGCATGTTTGATTGTATTAAATTTTATAGAAATATTTTTACCTTTTTAATGGCAAATTTTATAGTCGTTAAATATTAAATGAATAAAATCCTTAATAGACTTAACCAAGCATCATCATCAACTCCTTTTATCTTGAGTGTATAACGGAAAGTAACGCGTATTTTATATTCCTTAAACTTAATATAAACATGTGTATGTGTTTCTTTATTCATACATATTCATCGACATATGTTCAGTATTCAAAATTATATAAATACACTTAAACAAATAACAGTGGAGGGCTGATTTACTAAATACGAAATGAAAGCTCAGCAATTATTATGAGATTTTTAAAATAAAAATCAAAATCAAAAAATAAATTAAATAAAAATTAGATCAAAATTCAGAAATTCATATTTTTTACATATTGAATTTGTATAGTATTTTTTTCCAGTGTAACTTTTTCCAGTGTAACTTTTTAGTTATTAATATTTAAACATTTTAAAGTCATTACGATGCATATAAATTCACAATTAAATGTATAAAAGGACATTAAAAAGGTTGAAGTTCTCATAGAAAATTTAAAGAAAATTATATTATTTTCAAAAAATACATACACATATTTATAATGTAACAAGTATAAATGTTATCGTCAGCCAAGCCCGACTTTTTAATACCCTACATCACATCGTTGGTTGTAAATGACAGCTAAGAAAAACTTATGAACGAAATTCATATAATTTGGTTGTCTGATTTATGATCAAGTGTTTAGGATTTCTTTCTGAGGGGTTATATGAGAGCTAGAAAAAATAATGGACCGACCCTCGAATAATTGCGAACATCGTTGTTAGATTGTATTTATTTCAAATTGAATTATTTATATTTCAATACCAACGTTTTTGTGATATTTATACGAATTTATAGGACCTTTAACAAGTTATGGACCGAACATTGCATAATTTCGCACATTGATTTAGAATAATAAATCGCTTTATATCTAGAACTTTTATGTCCTTAAACCTCCATTCCAGGAGCACATTTGTATGTGAGTCAGCTGACATTTTTGGAGCGAATAAAGCTTCGTCCTGAGTCGAACGATATACTTAAAAGTGGATTTTACACCATTTTGGTGTTTACGGTGGTGTAGGATATAAAATTAAAGTCTATTAACTTTGACTTAAAATAAACTTCATAGAAAAAGTTCTTTTGAAACATTCACCAGAATCATACTTAGATATATATTTTATTTTTAAAATTTTATTTTAAAAATAAAATGAGTCTCATTCTTTAAAATTTATCAATTCCATTAGTGTTTTATGTTGCAAGTTTTTTTTTTTTGTTATTGGTGTATTTTGTTAATAGAAATAACAATGTACATATCACCTGTAACAAGTGTCCATATTTAATTAACACGTTTAGACGAAAAGTGCATTTGAATGATTTTTGCATGATTAACCAGTGTTGCCACAAAATGAAAACAAAGAAATTGTTTAAAAAATAAAATTCAATCCACAAAAAGTGGGAGCGATGCAAAACGAATTTTAAATCATATTTTGTTTCTTAACTTTGTTTTGGAAAGCAATATTGCTTTTGTAATCTTCCTGTGTAATTCAGTCTCACTGTTCATAACTGATCTTAACACATTTATATTTTTATATATATTCTGTTCTGATTTTGTCAATTTTTTATGTTTCCACTGTAGTTTAAAAGAAAAATTTTGTTAAATAACAATAGTTGGTTAGGACAACTCACTAATATTTCTAATAGAACTGAATGGTTATTTAGTCAGTCAGTCAGTCAGTCATTCATTCATTGAGCCTACAAATGAATTTATCATGTCGTTATGTATGTATGTATATATGTATGTATCTATGTACGTATGTATGTATATATTTTTATATGTATTTATGTACTCATTCTAAATATGTTGTACATTGAAAGGTAATGTTTTGTTTAACGTGTCTTGCATTAGTAAATATTTATATTTTCAATTTCTGCTGCTGCTACTGATGCTGTTGTTGCTACTTCTATTGCTGCTGTTGTTATTATTGTTATTGTTACGACTGCAATGCGCATTTCAAACAATTTAGAAAACATCACACATCCCACTTACAATTTATATGTTCATACATATGTGTATGAATTGTTCATATGTATATGCAATTTATAGAACTTTTTATTCAATATATGAGAAGTTTGTATTTTACTTCAGAATTTATTGTCTATTAGGGAGAACCCAAAGCAAAAAATATCAAATAGAAAATTTAAGACGTAACAATTCAAGTTTCCACATGTACATTATTCATTTATAAAATTTAGATATCCCTCCTTCCTTTATAACTCAACTAGTGTCACTATGTGAACAACACCAAATAAGAATAATTTTATACCTAACATACTTATATACTCGAAAATCGAATCAAAATTGTCGCTGCTTTGAATGTAAGTTGAAAAACATCGGTTGTATGACAAAATAGTTATACAACGACAATTGATGTTATGCACTATAAAGTTATATTCGGTAATGGATGTTGTATGGGACCTATAGGAAATAATGTTAATCACAAAAGTTAGCAATTTCTTTAAGGATGTTACAAAACTTATTTGTGTCAAATTGCATTATCTTCGATATATTTAAACTAATTTTCATATAAACCCTCGGAATAGAATTTAATGCTGACAAATATTGAAATATAAATTTTAATAGTTACCATATTAAAATGTTTTATTTTAATATTTTTACATCAGACATCGATCCACATTTTCTCAAGTTCCGATATAAGGACATTTCTCGGAATATGCGCTTAAGCAAATAAGTTTCCGTGATATAGAATAATTCGGTACAAATGTGGCAAATTTCATGAATATCAGCTCAGAAAGGAATATTGATGACTAGTGCAATAATAAATGTAGGGAATTACATAAACATCGGTCCAAATTAGCATATAGCTCAAAAGATTTTGGAAAAGTAAAAATGTTAATATTAAAACACCAAAGTAAAATGCAATAATCACTTTTCATTTAGCGTTTAATGAGTGACGAATGTCAAAAATATTCTATATATATATATATATATATATATATATATATATATATATATATATATATATATATATATATATATATATATATATATATATATATATATATATATATATATATATATATATATATATATATATATATATATATATATACAAATTAACTTATTATCCATTTCTGCAAATAGTTTTTTATGAACCACCTTAATGCATATAAATACTTATGTCTATATGTATAAATACTAGTATGTATGTGTTCTTATATCTATTAACGGTGATTTACGAGAATTTTGCATAATTGATGACTAATCTATTTAACTCATACTCGAATGCTGTCACTTTTATAACAAAAATTTACTAAATTATTTTCACATATACAACGCATACATATTTACATATATCTAAATATATACAAACATACTTGTGAATATATGTTTTCATATCTAGTTGTTGTTGTACAATTATTAAACATTAGTCCAGGGTGGGATATGGGCATAAAAAATATTCAAAGGATTTATGTATTAGTATTAGTAGTAGTATGAGTATGAAGAGATTGATTTAACAAAAAACAAAACGACAATTGTATTTTGTACAGTCAAATCACGTTCTATCTATCTCATATTACAATTCTTTACCCATAAATGACCTTTGTGTTTTCTATAAAAAAAATTATATTTTTTATGTTCTCCAGTGCTAGTGATAATGAGTAGATTTTATGTTTAATAAAAAAAACAAAAGAAAATAGGAGAGAGATAGAGAGAGACACCAGCATAAAAATTAAAAGAGGTCAAATAACTTAAGGCCAATTATTTTTATTTTTTTTTTCTTTTTCGTTCTTTTTTTTTGCCATTTTGTATCATTAGATTTTTCAAATGTCAAATAATTGTAAATTTATTAGCTTTTATTGGACTATAGATTACCAGACATTTGAACATAAATTAAGTTTAAAACCACAATTGTGTTTTATGTTTAAACTCAGTTCTTCTAAAATGTTTTTATTTTTATATTTTATTTTTTATTTCAAATTAGTGTAAAATTTCTTTTTAATTGAGATTGAGATAACGAAAAGTCGATTTGTTAAATTTGATATCATTTTAAGGTTAGAAGAGATTGGGAAATGTTCCTATTATGTGCAAAACATCGTATAATATATCAAGTATCCGCAATTGAACAGAGATATTATAATAAATTTAAATATATTAAACAGATAAGTCCATATGTCATCTAAATGAAATCAAAAGCTTTATTATGAATAAAGCAATACTCAGGATAAAATATGGTGCTACCTTAAATTAGGTACTAAAGAATCTCTTATCACTTAAGTTGAATAATAAAACGGCTGATCTCTTATCATCTAGAATAGAGAAGACGTCAATTCAATGTAAAGGTCAATGTCCAGGTCAAAAAACAAAGAAAAAAAGAAAAATTCGTCAATCCGTTTGTAACGCCAAGATGGAGTCTCCGAAGACCCCATAGTAGTAAATTCTTGTATCAAATAAAAATCTGAGTCGATTTAGCTATGTCCTCCAGTCTGTCTGTTATTGGCAAGCTCACATCCATAATAACTGATAAAACACAATGAAATTTGATATAATTATTTATTATTGTGCAAAACAGTTTCTTATTTAAAACCAGTCAAATCGGTTCAGTAGAAAAAAATCATTGACCGATATCTAAAACAACTTTCAAAAACTGAAAAATATTATGAACGATTATTTATACAAGGCTTATTGCATTTTCAGGAAACTTGGCATGCTGATATTGCCCTTAGTTTTTAGTGAAATAAATTACGCATTATAAAATTTTTAGATAGAGAACGGGTGAGCAGTATCTCCCTTACATAACACTATTCATGTGACAATGCATTTTGAAGACCAAAATATTTGCATGTATCGCATAACTCTTAAACTATTGGAGGAAATTTAATAAAATTTGATGCATAGATGAAGCAATATCAGATAAATTATATAGACTAAGAACTTTTGGTATAGGAAACGGGTAAATACTAACCCATTACATATAACATTTTAAATATGTTTCTACAACAAATTAGCAGATGTTGTACAGATACATCCTACTTTTTATATAAAGTGGTCCTACAGTAATTGTTGCACGATCACCTCATATGCATTAACATGCGATTAAATCAAATCGACATGCCCTGAAATGACATAGGTTTTATGCTCCATTGCATGATTTATGGGTTCGAAGAAAGACTTCCATCTGTGTGTCAACTAATGTAAGATACTCCAAATACTGGGTTGAGAATATCATTCAAATCGAGTACAACCTCACTTCCATTATCTAGTATTCTATTATGTCCATGAGCTAATACCAACCGAAAGTGGTGCTTTCAATGATACTGCTATAAAACCTATCTATAGAATTTCTTTCAAATTTCTTTGAAATTTCGTAATATTTGAAAATTTTCGCAATGAAGTAATAAACTATTAAATTTACTTGCAAATTCTGAGAATTTATAGAATTTACATTAAACAAAAATTTAAAATTAAATTTTACAAAATTTATGTAGAACAAAAACTTACATATATACATACTCAAACACATACTTAAACATAGACATAAAAACTTACATAACAGACTGAATGGCGGTTATGTGTAAATTTTTCCAATAATGTTACTTACTGTTGTAATGTAAGATTATAGTCCCTTTTGGTATACCAGAAGGGACCATAAGTGACAATCTTGTTTCCTTGTTTGATTGGGGTTCTGTGGTCAGCATATAACCAACAACAACAACAAAAACAACAATATACACAGATAAAGCAATAAAAAATAACACTCGAAGGAAAAGAAGACTACATAAAATTGGTCTAGAGAAAATGAAAAAGTAATCGTTGTTACCGAACATAAAGGTGGTTGGATAGATTAAAATTGGCTTCAACATACACACACACACACTAACACACTTTCAAATACTATGTATGTTTGTATATTAGTCATTCATATCGGCCCACAAGTGCACCAAAGTTAATTGTTATTGACCATTGAACACGTTACCAACAAAAGGCAATAAAAATTTTTGCAATCAAAATCTTATTATAGTCTGCAATTATGGTCAAAGGTAAGCAAATCAAATACTAACTGACCGACCAACTTACTGTCGGACTAACTAACTACTTATACAAGTCTAATCAGGTTTAAGTTAATAAATTTTTGCTCTAAACTTTAGACATACTATTTTTGAACAAAATTATATATATATATATATATATATATATATATATATATATATATATATATATATATATATATATATATATATATATATATATATATATATATATATATATATATATATATATATATCGATGAAGAAGACATTGAAGTTTAATTAAAATATTGTTTTTTATTGCAATATTGAATGAAAATAATGAAAACAAAATGTTTAATATTGTGTTATACAACACACACACATACATCAATAATTTGTTAGTAAATCAATTATATCATTTTATATATCCGGTATTCTCCATTTTTCTTGTATCATAATGTTTCAAGCTTAATAATTTTATTCAATTTTATTATTTCCAGATCATGGGAAAATCAAACAAGTGGTCTTTACTCTTATGGCAGCTCTATAAACCGCTTTATTTAATGCCATTTTATGTGATGCTCTATTTGGGTAGTAAATGTAAAGTGTGTCATTAATGGTTTGTATACAAAGATTTAATTTTCCTTTTGCTCTCCATCATTATCAGTTTAAACGCCTCCTTCATGAACTGTTTTTCACTGTTAAACAACCATTACTTCCTTCCGCCTTCCGCCTTCCGCCATCCGCCTACATCCTACATCCTACCGTCTACCGCTCTTCGTAACGTTTCTTTTTTGTAAGAGAAATCTAACAATTGGATTTTATATAAACAATTTCTTACAACACAAAAAGAAAAAAATTCGCCACATTTATCAGATCAATTTTGTTGTAAATTCTGATGAATGTTGGTTGTTCTTTTATGTCTTTGTTTGTTTAGTACAACAATATTAAATACAACCTTCCGAGTCACGTGACTTTTAATGACACGTGTTGTTATCATCATACTATATATCCTTTTTTTATTTTCTTTGTTTTTGTATTACATATTATATGGATTAATATATACATATGTATTTGTATGTACCTCCACCCTTAACATAAGGTAGATAGTAATCCTTACAAGTAGGTTAATAATAGTTTTGTAATATTTTCACACACACACACACACATACAATTAGAAATTGTATTGAGAAATCATAAAAATCCTTTATAAATTTTTTTTCAAAAATGGAGACATTATTTGTTCGATTATTAACCATACAACTGTTACAAATTAATAACGCCTATTTTTTATTACTATTTTTCAATTTTATAGAAACAAATAGAAGGAATTCTCTTAATAACAATAAAACAGCAGGATATCTCTTAAGATTAACTAGAACTTCTTAATATATTATTTTGAAACTAATACACTGAACCATAATAGGTAAATGTGTAGAATTGAAGAAAAGTAGTTTAAATATCATCCAACGAAACCATTATTCATTATAACGAAAATTTTTATTAATTTTTCGTGAATTCTTTAAATTGTCAATGTGATTATTTGAATTCGTTAATAAAAATACTGTTAATTTGAATAAATATTATTTAAATTGAATAATACATGATTCAAATTGACAAAAATAAATTCTTTATATAGATAAATATAATTAAATTTAAATTTTAGTTAAATTGAGGAAAGAAGGGAAGGGAAGTAGTTTTCCACATACAAAGAAAATATTGAAATTTGGAGATTTAGGACTGACGAGAATTTTTGTGCAGCAAAGCCTACCGGATAAAAACCATTTTTAGAAAATAATTAAATTGTGTAGAAATCGTAATAGACAACTAAAAATAGTGCAATGTCAATAGGATGGTGGTGAGACGGTCGGCTTGTATTTCTGATGAAAAGTTACTTACATGTTTGTTGATCAGCTAATCATCCATTTGCATTTTCATGAATTAATGCAAAATATTCCGTTTATGTCATTAAAATATTAATTAGAATGTTTCTTAATCTTATTCAATTTAACATCTTTTACAATAACATTTTAGTATAATTGAAGAAAATTCTTCAATTTAAAGAAAAATGATGTTAATTAGAACAAAAATCTGTTTATTTTACACCTTTTTCTCGTTAAAGTTCTACGAAAATTTTTCGTTAATATTACCTACGACATTTGGTTCAGTGTATATTTCCATTGTAAACTCGTGATAATTTTCCCCTGATTTTATGTTAATAAAATATTTATCTTCTGTTACATGGAAAATATATAAATTTGACTACAGAAGGCCTAGTTTAGATTAGATTTTCAGCCAAGGCATCAACCCCTTACATATATATATATATATATATATATATATTTGGTATCTGTGAAAACGTAAGAACTTGATTCACAGTTTTAATGAAAACGTAACAATTTTGTTAAAAAATACTAAATTTTTTTCATAGTTTCAAATTCAGATTAATATAACCTTTAAACGGATTCATATATTTCTATGGTTATTGCGACAATATTTTTCAGAGTTTTATAGAGAATCTGTAACTATTTGTATTTGTAAAAAACGGAGAATAAAAATAGGTTAAAAATTTATTTCGACTTGAATATATCTTAAACTGTAGGAGGTAACCTACAAATATAAGCATATCTACGAATATATGCGTATATATTTTTTGTCTCAATTTATAAATAAATTTTTGCAAATAAAAAAATTGGAGGGTCACCGAATACAGTTCTTATCCTCAAGATCAACTCCAAAATAACTCACTTCTAATCATATGAAATTTCATTAAGATATTTCTTACGGGCCAAATTATTTTGAATACACTGGCATAAATTGTAACGAAAAATGCCTCGCTGCAAATATATTGGGAACGAGTTTTTATCTAGTAATAGAAAACCATAATGAGAAAAATAATATAAGATTTTCTTATTTTATTTATTTTTATATTTTTTTTTTAATTGGAGGTCATATTTAAATATACCTATTAATTATGAAGTCATTAACCTTTCTGGAATATTGATCTGTTTCGTTTAAAAATTTGTATTATTAACTTGGTACTTAGGTTTATTACCGTAATGATATGATAAAAAAGTGATTTCATAATTAAAAGAAATATATCTGCTTTTTATACTTTCAACTTCCGCTTTTTGGTTTTAAATGTATCTTGATCATTTCTTCCAACACTTGTTATATAAAAATTGGCATATGAAATTGTATTTCAAATTTTAAATGTAAAGTTATGAAATTTTTCGAGTGTAAATGCAACTTTATTCATGTTTTAAAGAAATAAATTTTAATTTGCGTTAACTGAATTATATTTTTGTGAACAAGAAATCAAATTGCAAGTAAATTTTATGGATTCTCAAAAAGTCTCTTTTTAAAATTCTTTGCAACACAACATGTATATAAAACTGGACTTTGGGGTGACTTAAAGCCTGAATTTTTGACTTTTTTTTGAAGTATGAAATTTGTTATACCACATTATTAAGTTAATTTCTTCTGATTCTCATAATCAATATAAATTCAAATATTGAAATATTAGTTTCCGCCTGATGAAATAACATTTAATCCATGATCAATTAAAACTGATTTGCAGATAAATTGTCTCTGTAGTAATAAGAAATTATGAAATTCAGTCTGAAATCAACAATTTTCAATGTTAATTTTACAATGAACTTCTTCCCAATTTTTTTTACTTAAGATAAAATATCTAATGGATAATTAATAGAGGAAAAAAATATTTTACAATTTTAATTTTCAATTATTATCTTATCTTGTTTACATTTCTTTATTTTTACATTAAATTTAATGTAAAAAGTAAAAAGTAAAAAGAAGAACATTAAAAAAGTAAATTTTTTTCAAAATCAAAATGAAAAGTTTTTCATATGAATTTTTATCATTGCCATTGGTTAATTACTTTGTCAGAGTTTACTTCTTTTTTAATTTTAATATTTTTCTTATTCTTTTTTTATATTTTGGCCATTAGAACGAGACAAATAGTCAGAGAAAAAGTAAGAAATAGAAATTTTTTTTTTTACATTTTCGTTTATTTGTTTTTAACAAAAACACAAAATTCCCATTGTCATGTTTGTTACCATTGTTGGTGTAATTCTTGTTGTTGCTGCTGTTGTTGTTTTAATTTGTATTCAAACACAATAGTTTTTGTTTGTCTCTTTGTATATTTTTTCCTGTTTTTCTTTTATTATCTTTTTCTTAAAAAATACAAGCCTCCGATTGGTTGAAACAACGACACCCATAAAGGGGGGATTTATTTGTTCGTTTCATCAGAAATGAACAAGTATGTTGAGAAACGTTTTGGCAAATGAAACACGAGTGTCGTCGTTAAAACATCAAATAAATAGAAAATTGTTGTGAAGAGTGAAACTTTAGTTGTAGTCAGTAGAGTGCAGCCGAAATTTTAGTTGGCTCTAAGAATTTTGACCAAAAGGAGAAAAATCTGGTTTTTGTAAATGAAAATTATAATATTTTTATCCTTATAAATCTGAGCCGATTTAACTATTTCCGCCCAATACTTTTTTATATTTCTCTTATTCATTATTACGCTCGTGTCAAAGTTAAGGCATCGTGCTCAATGAAATTCGTCCTGAATGTTTTGTTAATGGTCAGAGCAGATCGATATTTAAATCTAACAAAATCGTTGCAGCAGAAAGACAGTTATAGACCGATCAATAATAACAATAAACTTCTTAAATTTGAAATAGGACTTGGTAAATTATATAACTTTATGTCATCCATTATTAAAAATGTTGATTAAAAATGGAATCAATATAAAAACAGTTATAGCCAAAATTATTTCAGTTTATATCCATTTTAAAATATCCCGCTTCCTTTTAAGCAACAAGCCATCCTACAGCCACTTCACTAAGCTACCGAGTATGCAGTTTAACATGGGCATTGTCCTCAGAGGTGACTTATTTTCTCTTTTTTGTAGTCTTTTCACAAAACACAATTTGGAACTTATAGGTACTTACTGTCTTCCTACAATACACCTTGAGGCGATCAAGTGGTTAAGCGCAATTTATCTTATCACTTCACTACTTATTTTTATATGTGATCGTGGGTGACGATTGCTACAGCCTTAACAATCTCTTTAAGATACACTTGGTCATATTAAAGTGGGACAGAAATTGTCTGATTTACTGTCTCCCTACGATTTTCCGATAAGGTGGTTAAACGCATTTGGTTGTATCCAAATTGAATAAAAAGTTCCTTTATATATTATGTGATGAAAGAAACTAAAGAAAGGTTAAAAACGAAAAGCGTTTTTTTCCTGTTTCCGGATCAACAATTGTAAATCAATATAATTAATAATGGGATCTATTAACATATACTTATGATAAAATGGCAAATAACGATACCAAAGAGTCTACACATTCTTAGCCCGATTATTGTGGTCGTTGTTACAGTTCGGTTGTATCGAGTAGTTCTTTCAAGGAGATAAATTTTTCGATTGATACATCTGTTGCTGAGATAACAATCTTTGCTCGGGTATAACTTAATCATTCTCGAGCGGAGATGCAGCTGTCGTTTGAACATTATGGTATATTTTTGGTACGTATTACTGCGGAAATAAATCTATCACTTCCAATCATTCTCATATGAAACTCTTTTGCTAAAAAGGTCTTGTGCCAGAGATTGTGTAAATTATTATTTAATTTATTTTGCCTTAACAAACTACAAAAATAATTTTCTTTCTCTTAACTAAAATATTCTCATTTTTACATAAGTATTAGTGTATAAATTTTAAACCAACACAATTAAATTAATGCAGAAAAAGAGTTTAATTTGGTGTTAATTAATATGTATGAATATTTCCTGTTTCCTTATTCTTTTCTTGTTATTGTTGCAACATATTATTACGTGAAATATGATTTCCAATGAAAAAATCTCCCCCATATTTGACTTGATTTTTTCATTCATTCATTTATTTTTATTTGATTGTTGGTTTGAATGGACTCGAGTGGCACTTTTTGACATTTTTAAACAATTATGCAACTTGAAAAAAAAACAAACATTTGTATTACAAATAAATAATAACAACAATGATAGATTACATTTATTAGTACTTATGTTGTAAGTTATATATATATACATATGTGCATGTATATGTTATAATTGTGTAAGTGCAAAAAGGTATATTACAAGTTGGTGTTTGTTTTGATAAAACTTGTGATGGTGGTAGTGGTGGTAACGGTGGTGGTTTGTTAGTTTATCTTGGTTTTAGTTACCACAATGATCTCGTTATAAAGTACACTTTTATTTTGGTTTAATTTTAGAAACAGTAAGTCGAAATATTATTTGCACATATGTGTTACTCATTTTACATAATCAAAAACAACAACAGCAACAATGAAAAATATCAATTTGTTTGAATTCTTTAATTTTGTTTTTATTTTATGTTTTTTCTTTTTTTAATTTTCATGGGCCAATAGCTGGGGTTGAGCAGGAGCGTTGATGTTGCAAATTTTAGATTTAAAACACAACACATGTTCCAAAACTCGTTAAACTGTTGCTGTAAATAACACCAACAACAACAACAACAAAAACAACAAAGTGTTGTTGTTGGTGAATAAATGTCACAGATTCGGGTATTAATTGAAAATGTTAACTACAATTTGATTAAGTTGAAAACAGAAAATTACATTCTAAATTATGAAAAAAAGTTGTTGGTTTTAGTTGTTTGGCAAATACAAAGGAAATTTCAATGTTCAACCACAAATCTAATATTTAAAATTCCAACAGAGTTTTTATTTACAAATTTATTTTATTTATAGATATATTTCATTTTTTTTTTTTTTTTTTTCAAATTCTCAATTTATATTTTTCTGATCTCCGATTATGGCGAATGTTTATTCTATATTTACAACATCAGTATAAAATTTTGAGTTCCTCCAAATTTAAAAAAAATCCCCGTTTGAATTTTATCCCACTTATAGTGGCACTTGATGAGACGTTCTTTTTGCAAAATTTCAATTTTTTTTTTTTTTTTTTTTTTTTTTACCGAAAAAGTTTCTATCATAAACATATATGAAATATAAATTTTTCTGAATGATTTCTCATAGTAAAAAAAATATGGGATTTTTCTGCAAAACTTTGGGAATAAAAGAAAATATTTTTCTCAAAATAATTATTTTTTAACACTTAATTTAAAATTACAAAGATCCTGAAGATATTTTTTCACTCACAAGATGATACTGCTGCCCTTCTCTACTATCATTATGTTCAATGTTATGAATTTAAATTCAGCCGATTAATAGTGAAAGATTTTTTTTCAAAAAAATTTAATTCTGTCCCACTGTGCACCACCATTTTTGGTTGGGTTTACATACTTGTAAATAGAGAATATAACTAAATACCGATCCACACAGAATCGTTTTCTGTGTCATTTTAACAAAGTATGTAGGTCTGTTGTTGTAACAGTTGGGCTGTAACTGGTTTGTTCTTTCTTGGGGAAAATTTTCGATTTATACAGCTTTCATTGGGTTGATAATCTTTGGCTGATTCTGACTCGTGTCGTTCCGGAACGGAGATTTAATTGTCGTGCGAACGTCAGTCTGTCGGTTCGGATGCTTGTGTAAATGCCATTCGGGTCAATGAAGTCTATCGAAATTGATAAAGACCGGTCGGACAAGACAATAATTTTTGAGTGTAAAAGGAAAATGAGGCGATCCCTAAATAAACTCTTTTTCCCAAAACAAATTTCAAAACGATTTTTAAATTCCATGTTTCCATTCAAAAACATTTATAATGTTTCTAAATTTAAAAGTTTAATTTACATTTTTTTGATTTCCTCATGTTTAAAATAACATAATTGAATTAGATTTCTTTCAAATAAATTTTTAATTGTTGTGGTTGCACAATGACAGTTTAATAATCGATACACTGAAAGAAATGTCCTGTTTTAAACTAATCTCAAATATTACTTTCTAGTTTCCTAAAACCTTTAAAATCGTTAACATAAGTATAAAAATGAATTGAAAAATAATTGAATTCTTTGAGTGTATATTAAATGATATGGAGACCATCACTGTCAAATCGTCTAATAACTGTAATTTGTATTTGGTATGGTTTAGAAGTTTTAGTTAGGAAAGGTTAAATACCGCCACCATCATCTCTTCAACATCATCATCATTCACGATTCATGAACAATAATAACGCCAACACCACCACATTGCAACATTGACTGTAATCAAGGATAAACAATTTGATTTGTTTTGTTGGCATTTATTTACAATTCACACAAATGAACAAACAAATTCAAACATACGTACACAAATACATTCGTACGAATAACAGTAAAATACACTTTCAATACAATTGTCAAGTACGAAGTACGAATCCATCTATAATGGACTTTGTATTTGTTGATTGTGTTTGAAGCACCAAACGAATCTAGGATTTGTTATTGTAATCACCGTACAGAAGCCGCACAATAACCAATCCATGAAATTTCACACAAATACGAAAACAATAATCACGATGTGGCTGATGATGATGATAATGCTGTTGCTGATGCTGACGATAACAATAAAACTCGCTAGAAAGACAATAATTCTGAAATAAAAAGGAGAATTATATTCGAGTTACCATCTGTGATGTTTGGTGAGACTGATTTATAGAAAATGTTACATTGCAAAATATTTTATAGAAATTTTGTACAACAATTGCATTAATACCATCATCCACAATCACTCACTACACCTTCACCTTCTAGAGTCCAACCATATCAAAACCATTTAACGGAAAATATATAATAAAATTATGGTTCAGAGTGAATACACACAAGTGCACAAATGCTTTGTTAAACTTATTATATTTTTTAAGGCGGAGGGGTTTTGTGGGTGTTTTAAAATAATTTAATCAATTGCGCTTCATTAACGACTAAATTTTGCAAAATGCAAATTTAAATTAATTGTCTTAATAATTGATAAATATTATTGAGTTATAATTACGTAAATCAGTCATCAATTTTAGAAATCATTTCTCAGTGAATTTATTTCAAAGTTTTTGTATGTTTAAAAATGTAATTCACCTTCACAAAAAAAAAATGAAGTCAATTTAAACACGTTTTGTGAACAAATTGAAATTTGAGTTGGCATCAATAATATTATGTTAGATTTTATTGATTTAAAAACTGTAACTCCTTTATTTTATTTGAAATCAACCGTTATACTCAAGATTAATGTATTTGATGTATAAAAAATACCCTGAAGTTTTTAGTGGAATAAGAGGAAAAACGACGATTGTAGTAAACATAGTCTGATGACGCAATTATGATTGTTTTATCACAAAATATGCTACATATATGTTATTTGTGACATGCTTGACACACATATGTTATTGACCACAATATTTAGGTGGCGTTGCATATATTGACGACGATCGTCAGAAAAATGGGTCAACAAATATTATTTCAAATATGTCTGAAACTATAAACAATCATAAACCCCTGAGATGACCAATTTTCGAGGGTTACCCACTACATCCTGGTCACCTAAGAGCCTGTACTTAAAACGCAACTCATTTAATATTTTCAAGCATATATATGTTCGAACATACTAAAGAATTGCGTGGTTCATTTCATGTCTAAGTTCACATGTTTGAACCATGTGGTTATAGTTATGGGTAACAAGGGCGTGTATGCACGTAAAATTACTATTGATTTGACTTTGTTGATCTGCCAGTAAAGTGTCAATTCAGTTTTGCATTAGGAATAACAAATGAATTCTAAAGTTTGTATTTTTATTTCTGTTCTTCTCTCCGGGCAGAGTTAATCTTTGAAAATAAATTAAAGGCCTTTTTGAAAATTGATTTAAATTAAAGTAAATAACTGATCATATGATTCTACCAATTTTTCATTATAAAGATAGATATTGATATTATAAGGCATATAACAAGACTGTGTTATAGAAGGGGCCTCCAACTGCGGTCTTTTTAAACCCGTTATCATCGTCTACAAATTTTGGCAAAAAGCCAAAGAATTTTTGTAACGAATATGCAGTTGTATTTTTAAAGGTAATAATCCTTTTGAATTTATATATTTAAGAGAATATCAAAGAATATTTAAGTGAATCGATTTACTGTTGAACAATTTTTTCTACGACACAAAATTTAAAAAAAAAATTTAAAAAACAAATTGAAATGAAAATTTTATATGAAAATTCAAAGGTGAATTCATATATAAAGTCCTTCAAAATATGGCGGATAAAATAGAATTTGTTACATAAAATTAAAATGAAAATTATCATAAAATAGTTTAACATATGTTTTAAATTTATTTTTGTTATAAAAATTTTAATTTAAATTTTATTTTGTATCCAACAATATTTAAAGCAAAAAAAAGCTACCAAATAAAATTAACATATAAATAAGATACAATTTTGGGATTTTGGTTTGGAGAAGATATTCTAACTAAATGAACTTAAATAAAACAATATAAAATGTATGTGAGAATCTTAACCGACTTGAAGAGCACTCAGGGGTGCTATAAAATTTCACACAAGAAATATTTTGCATTAATCTTGGAACAGATGCAAATCATGGAATATCTTTAAAACACTAAAAAAATTACTTTTATACATAATACAACATAACATACAAGCACACACACACAGAGATATCTTTTTAAAAATATCTTAATGGTTTTACGATAATTATAACAAAATATTTTTTATTTGTATCACATCGAGCATAAAATTGACATTAAACACATCATTTCTGTGTTACGGCAATGACTTGATGACTTCTTTTCGGTTATAATTCGCTTAAGTATAAGAAAATTTCAAAAATTGAAGATTTGAAGTGACAATAATCGCAATGAGTCAAGAGAGTGGGGGAGAGGATTTGAAAAATAGATTTCAATTCCTTTAATACGAATTTGCATTAAAATAATGTTTTGTTGTTTATACAGAGGATTTTTGTGTGGGTGGGGGGTTGTATTTTCGAAAATTCTTTTAAGGACATTAAGGCGTTAAAATATCAAAATAAAACTGGAAAACAAAAAAGAAAACAAAATTACAATCAAAGTGTATTTTTGTGTTTATCAATATTCATCATCAATCATCACGAATTATTATTGAAATCTCGAAACATTAAATGGAAATTGACAAAAATTCTTGAAATGTAAAAAAAAAAAAAAACATATCAACCCAAGGATTTGTTTGGGAGATTTATTTTTGTGACACCCATCAACGTGTAAAATATTTGTATAAGAAAATTCCTTTAAATACAGATATTTTATTTTAAATAAAGTAAATCGAAAATATAATTTGACTTAAGTATAGTTCACCTCAGATTGAATATCTTTTAGTCTTTTTCAAAATTTATTTATTTCTAAAAAAAGTTAATCACTTTATAAAGTTTGTCTTATATCGCATTTATTAATAAATATTTTCTTATACCCTACACCACTATAGGTGGTTTGTATGTGGTTTGTACAGATCGACTCAGAATCACTTTCTGAGTCGATTTAGCAATGTCCGATTTTTGTCAAATATATTGTATTTTATTTAAAACTAATGATAAAATTATGTAAAGAAAATTTTTTTAAATATATTTATAAAATCAAAAGTTATTTAAATTTTAATTTTCAAAAAATGTCGTTTTTTCACCGTTTTTTTTTTTTTTTTTTTTTTTTTTTTTTTTGTCAAAAAATTCTGAAATAACGTCTACCGAATTTATATTTTTCTAAAAGGTTACTCTATTCGCTTTTGTGTAATAAAAAAAAATTAAAAAAAAAACTTAAATTTTGGGAGAACCAGAGTTTCTCAAATCCAATAAAACTTTTGCACGTGTCATTATTTTGACCCTATTGAAATCGGTGATGTGTCCATTACTTCACTTAGTCACCACACAAATGTTCCTCCCGGAATGAGGAACGAGGTCATAAAAGTCCTGATTATGAAGAGATTTTAACGAAATTTGTCACAAAAAGTCTAATTATATTCTAAAAGGCTGTACCATAATACGAGGATCGGTACATTATTTCTCATAGGTCCCATACAACACCCCTTAAAAATATCACTTTAAAGGACTCAAATCTCCCATATACATTAGTATCGTCATAAAAATTTGGTAAATTTTAGATAAATAAAAGCTAAATTCGAATTTACGAGGGTCGGTCCAAAATTTTCTATAGATTCCTTATTATCCCCCACAGAAAGTTTCCTCTTAAAACGCACAAGTCGTATATATTAGTTCCTGCACTCTTAAGCACAAATTAGAAAAAATAATTATGCGAAGGTCGATCATTAATTTTTGTATACTACCATTGGTACCACAATGTGATGTAGGGTATTAAATAATCGGGCTTGACCGACTATAGTTCTTACTTGTTTTATTTTAGTCATTTATTAAGAATTTTGTTTGTCTTTTAACTTTTTTTCAATTTTTTTTTTTTCAAAAAAAAAAAAAAAAAATTTAAATAATTTTATAATTTTATGTCACTGTATGTATATTTGACACATTGTTGGTAGTTCCACAGGGAATTTTTCCATTTCATAAACA